>JAOPHQ010003726.1:62500-187146 GCA_030340625.1 Merluccius polli | reverse complement strand
AACTGTCCCTAATGTTTTTACACGCACAGTAGGATGATTAATAATTCATTAAACGCAATTACTTTTTATGCGCATTGATTTTGTGTTTCTGCAGTTGGCAGAAAGACGTCAGTATATTTTAATCATTTGCCGACACAATGAGAAATATGGGATATTTTTACCTGATGATTCATTTTACGTTGTATTCAAAGCTGGCGCTGGCTTAAATGCTGTAGAAGACAGCGTTACCAATCCTGACCTAAATTTACTTTGCTTTATAGCCTATTGCATGTTTGAATTATCAAATGTTATACAGTCTATGGTTTGTAGGACACGACTGCAAAGTAAACCACATTGAAACCTCACAGCCAACAAATGTCGCTACGCGAGACTAACTTTTTGAAAACTGATTGTAATTGACTAATTGTGAGTTAATTGACGCTTCGTCTGCGCACGCGCGTTCCCTCCTCTACACGTGATTTTTACGCGCAAGGTGTTTCTCCGCTACGAGATGTGGCGCTGGCCTTTTATCCAGATATTAATATCTGTAAAAAGACAACTTGAGAAAGGTGCACCTGTTGCAACATTACAGGGGTCTTCTTTAAATAAGGCGCCAGTAAGGCTCTTTGAAGACGCGGGGACGGGCTGTTTATTTGGGTCCGAGCTGGTGATGATGAGGAACAACAGATGCCGTGTTGACCAATAAGCCTTTAATGCCCCCACGGCTCGGGACGGGGTAACTACACTGAAACTCACACACACACACTTCAAGTGAAGCCCTTCAGTCCACCCGTCCGTCTGTCGCCTCCGGAGGGAAAACCTTGCACGTATCCTTTTGGGAAATATCTCACCTTTACGCGCAAACCAGTGGCTAAGCTTATTCATTTTTTTACATTTTTTTTTTATTTCCCCTCCCTCAAATACCGTTTCGGATATATATATATACATAGAGAGATTATCGTTGCAAATTCGTGGTGAAGATGTCGGTGCCAGGCCGGTCCTTGTCTTGATGATATATAGGCTATAAGTTCAACATTGATTGAAGATAGGCTGCATTCCAGTGCGCATAAGACAGACAACCGTGGAGCAACTCACCGAAGAACCGTCTGACCACCATGCCGCCCAAGAAAAGGGTAAAATATGCCACATTTTTTAGTTTACTTAGCCTAAGTGTGTGTGTGTGTGTGTGCGTCTGTGTGTGTGTGTGTGTGTGTGCGTGCGTGCGTGCGTGCAGGAAGGCTGCAAGAATGCGCCATCTGTTGCGTGGTGCGGTTAATCCCCATGTGAAGCCCTTTCCACTTCATCGCGCTGGGCGTGATAGAAAAAGACGCATTTGAACTTGCGTTGTGTTTTTTTTTTAAATGATGTGTCATCATCACGCGTTACCAGGTAGAACCAAATCATCTGTTTATCCAGTGATGTGTGGGTTGCGCAATATTAGGCCCATTGCAGCGATCAGACCAGCACCATTACGGGGGGAAGTCCTATAAGATAGGAGATGACAACTGGTTTTGCAAACATTTTAATGTTTATTGTATTACATAGCCTATCACAGGCCTATATGGCCTATTTCATTATCTATTAGATATGATATAGGCCTACTATAGCATAGTCCTATATATTATATTGCTTTAGTAGGCCTATATACTATAATATTATATAGTGTTATATATAATATAGGCCTACTATAATATGTATTCAACATTTGGAAATAAGGAAGAATGCCAGATATACTGTGCACTGTCCCGGTGCACGCTGGCCTGGTAGTGCAGTGCAGGTGCTCTAGTCTAGTCTGTTGTCTCTTCCTGTTTCCCAGAATAGGTAAAGCCTCTTAGTGGCTGATACCGGGGTATTACCTCCGGCAGGAAGGCGAGCAAGGTACCGGGGCTGTCCCAGGACAGTTCTCAAAGAAGACATCCCTGGGACTATTGCTACACTGCAGGTCTTGTTTGGCATGTGAATCTCAAGCTTGTAGCCTCCATGATTAGTTTTGATCAGAGACCGCGATCCTTGCATGGTATAATGCTTCTATGGCAGGTCTCGCGATTGAAAAGGAAACAAGCAGCAATGTTATTATACATTCATACACATATAATTGTATACCCTACCCCACCCCACCCCTCACACACAGGCACGCACATAGGCACACACACACACACGCACACACACGCACACACACACACACACACATACACACGTGAATATTACAGTGTAAGTCAGCTTTTGGTGAAGGAAGGTGTCAGATCTAAAGTATACTTAAAGTATCAAAAGTAAAAGTAGTCATTATGCAGAAAGGCCCATTTCAGAATAATATATATTATATTATTGGATTATATTTATTGATGCGTTAATGTGTTCATTGCTATAATGTTGCAGCTGGTAAAGGTGGAGCACACATTTCCTGCTGGGTACCATTAAAGCCTTATTGATATTATACTATTTATTTATTGATTATATTTTGTATTGTTCATCTGACTCTGCAAAGCAACTAGTAAATAAAGCTGTCAGATAAATGCAGTGGAGTAAAAAGTACAATATTTCCCTCCGAGATGTAGTGGAGCCAAAGTATAAGGTAATAGAAATATTCAAGTAAAGTACAAGTACCTCAAATGTGTACTTTAGTACAGTACTTGAGTAAATGTACTGTACTTACTTTCCACCACACATGCTACACCCTAGTGCAGCAGACGTCTACATCATGTTTCATAGCCGGACGTAGGTAGCGAGAACACTGCTGCCAGCGGTGCCTCCAGTCCGGGCGGTGTGCTGCTGTGGTGTTGGCTGCATATGAGGAGCTGGCATTTGTCTCTCTCGCTAAATCCTGGATTGACGCATGCTATCTTAATCTCCTTACCGAGACACAATCATGACCCAGAGCCATGCAGAGAGAGAGAGGAGCTAGGCTATATTACTGTTTTTGTTTCATATTTGCTCAAATTTATACCAAATGCCGTGAATAATAATTATAATGAAGCTCATCCTGATAATAGTACTGTCAAACGTACTGAAAATCTGTCATGCCTTCTCTATCATCTCTCTTCTCTCGTCTTTGTCTCATTTCAGTTCAATACAGTTAAATACTTACGTGGCGATTGGCGAAACAAACATAGAAAATAGATGATATAGTAATTATCCCGTTCGGTTGGTTTGTGGAGTCGGATCGTAAGATGCAGACTCTCTGGGTTGTGAAGGTGGAGTGAGTGAGTTCCCCCACACCCATACCCATCATCCACACATGTATGTTGCATGTGAGAGGAGGCACTGCCTAGTGGACCGGCAAGGGGAAAGGGATCCAGTGAAATGACCCTGTTCTGTTTTGAACTCCCACCACCACTGTTCTAAAGTATGTGTTGATGCTACTGCAGCGAGGAGCTACAGGAACAAAAAGCAGCTGCATGACCAACTGGCTCAGTGGTTCTCCACTGGTCTCGCCTCGGGACCCACATGTGTCATTAGTCATTAAGTCACAACGTTAAAATGTGTACTTGCCGATATTGCAGTAATCAACGACTTCATGTACTGTTAAAAACATTGAGTGAGCAAAAAGCTGCAGCAATTGGGGCTAAGCTCAATGAAATAGTCATGGAAACGTGAATTAACATTGAAACATTAGTTAATGCATGGGCTTCTTTCTAAAGATTAAGGCTTGGCATATGCTCTGCGACACGCTCAAAATGCCCTTGTGACCCACCGGTTGAGAATCACTCAACGAGTTGACTATAGTTGTTTGACCGGGCATTTTTCTCATCTCTTTTTACCCTCACAAACAAAGTGCAGTATTCTTTCTTGCCAGCGAGTGGTCTTCTTGACATCCAACAACAATATACAATATATACGGTTTGTGTGTTCAGACTAGAGAGGAGATTGATGACCCTGTCGTCGGTCTCGACACGTGTTTAACGGCCTTCTGCGGCGGTCAATACTTTTCTCCATTGTCGGAGGTTGAACCGGCGGCGCTGCAACGTACAACAATAGTCACGGTGGACGGATGGATGGATGGACGTTAAATCGATACCACTAGCCCTTAGTTTTTTTTTTCAAATACACACACACATCACACCCACACACACACTGGCCACATCACAAAAACCTAAACCAATTAAAAGTGTATTAATCTCATATAAGACAAATTACATTGGCCGAGGTAGATCTCGCCAGGCAGTATTAAATCAGTAAGTAGGATGTCAAAGGTTTGTAATGAGGCATTTGACTTCAAAGAGCCACGGTGGTCCCAGCCAAAGCCTACATTAAGGGTGCCAGCCAGGCCCAAATATGCTTTATCGGCATATGAGGCGAATGGCAATATGCCAGCCCTCTCCTGATAGAAGACGCAATACAGCCGATAAGGCGACACACAAAAACTGGACTCAAACCAACACAGAAAAAAAACGGAGCGCGTTGATGCTAAGCTACAGTAGCAACGCAAGCAACTTTATACACGTCGTGAAAACTGGACGGCGTGCAGGAGTAAACGAGCGAGCATAACTCTGAACATTAAACACCAATAGCATTCACTGCCCTCCTACGTCAGTGTTCTTCCGGCGGGAATTGCCGCCGGAAAAGCAGTTATTGAGGAAAATGAGGGATGTTTGTGGAGCCGGGCTGGGTGCCAGCTTGCCCTGGCAGGACATGAGTCACCATTAGATGGGTGAACTGGGGCGTCTTGGGTCCAGGAAGTATTGTCTCCTTGTTGTTATGCATGGCTCTCCGGCGCTCTTCATAAATGGCCCTCATTTATTCTAACTTTGTCATCTGCTCTAGGAGACGGAACCATAGATCCATAATATTTGTCTGCGGGAGGCGCATTTACACATGAAATAATTCACATTGTGAAGGATCGTTTCCTTTGAAATCACGATGCGTGCGCATTATGCAGTAGAGCGACAAACACAAGACGTTAATTGCTCCGCCGTTACTCTTTGATATATCGTTGATACACGTCCTCATGTACATGTACACAGACACAGACACAGACACACACACACACACACACACACACACACACACAAATTTGCCCGGAATCGCGGACATCATCACCAACAATATAAACATTATGTACGCATGTAAAGGAGGGCATACAAAAATAAAGTACATTCAATAGCTATTGCTACGAAAGATGCAGCAAGTAAAAGTATCTAATCTTTTATCTTTTATCTCATCTTATCTAATCATAAATTCTAATGTTTCAATATTACTGTAACATTCACTTCATTGTACCATTATCAAGAGACAAGGTCAGCAGTATTCAAAGCCACTATTGTACCTTAACAAGGAGAGACCGTCTTACACTAAAAGTCAAAGAGGTTGTAATTCCAGATGTGTGTGTTATTGCAGTGCTCTTGGGCAAGGTACTGCATCTGTGTGGCACATAGAGCTATTACTCACCTGGTTAGAGCAGCACTGAAGCAATAACTGTTTTTAACCTTTTCAGTGCTTCACTTCTGTGTACCTTTATTTCAAGTCATGTATAAAAATAATAACAAAACTGATTCAAACCGCTTTGTTATTTAAAAGGCACATTCTCTCCATTGGGAAATTCTCACCATTCGTGTCTTGACAGACCTAATTGATTTAGAGATAAGAGAGAAAAATGCCTGGGTTGATGAAGTCATGGGTGGATGGGTTTTTATTCTATAAAGATTCACAATTCCAACCAGTTTACAACAAAAGTGATGGATGCAGTGGAAAGTGAGGCTTGCTGTGCAGGTTTAACTTGACCACTTTGTGGAGCGTGTGTTGTTGATAGCTGGTTTACAGCCTCACGGCCTGAGTCAGACTGAATAGACTCTGGGCTGGGTGGGGCTGCATACCTGTGGTGCACAGCAATCATGGCACCCAGGATAAATCAGCTATCAACACGTAAGGGGTTTCTCAATCTGCGTTCTTGACTGTACTTGTGTTCTTGTGGACTTGTGAAATGTCATCAGTCGCAGCCGAGTACCAACGGCAACGGCAACGGCAACCAGCGTCTAATCCATTATGATGCTTATTTTTGTAATTTTCTATTTTCGTCTAATTTTCTTTCTTCTTATTCAATCATTCACCAACGTCCACGGCAACCACAACAACCTTTTTCCCGCCACTGGCTTTTTATATGTAGGCTACAGATCTTGAAACACAAGAGGCAGGGTTGTGTGATATATCGTATTGTATTATGATATTGATGTTTGTATTATGATATTATATTATATCATATTTCGTTTTATTGTAAACATACATTACAGTGAAGCTAACCGGAGTAGACAGGAGACGAGCTGAGATGGTGACATCATCAAGTCCGCTGCTGTTCCAACTGCAGAATGACCGGACTGCGTCGTCCCGTCCTCGGGAGTCTGAACTCCCGAGTTGAACTTACCAAGTCCGAACTACCAAGTACGCAAGTCCGAACTTGGCGTACTTGGTATTGAGAAAGTATGAGCCGACACACTCAGGAGAGAGCCACTGTCATGGCAGCACGTAACATCTGCTCGGCATATTACATATCGCCATCTCCAATAAACGCATATTCAACCAAGCTCTACCTGTGTCCTGTGTCGGAGGGGCCCAGCAAAAGCCACTAAGGTGGTGTGTGGCAGGGAGGATCTGCTACACACTTGTATCTGGCTCAGAACAATGTTAGGTTTAGGGTTTCCTATTAGGGTTAGGATTTCGTATTAGATTTAGGGTTTCTAATTGGGGTTAGGCTTTCCAATTAGGGTTAAGGTTATGTTTTTCTATTAGGGTTTGGGTTTACAGTTAGGGTTAAGGTTTCCTATTAGGGTTAAAGGGGTAGTTCGGAATTTTGGACATAGGACCTCATTTCCAAGTCAGCCAGTGTGTTATTTATCATTGGAGACATTTTCAACAAATTTCATGCAGTCCTTCTAGTTGCACAGTTTGCTGGTGCTAAGCTAGCGCAAGTCAACGGAAACGACTAGCCTGCCAATAAAAACAATCTTACCCATTCCACAGTACACCCAAGGCAAACCAATTATAATGCCAGACTATCAATGTAAATGTCTGTTGATAGAATAATGTTAGAAATATGGTGGTTCCAAGGTTTAGTTTTAGGGTTTCCTATTGGGGTTAGGTTTAAGAGTTTGGTTTGGGGTTTTAGGGTAAGGTTGGTTGATTTTTGGTTCTAGGCTTTGGTTTTAGGATTAGGGTTTGGGTGGGATCTCTAAAATGTTGAAATATAGATGTCTAAAAAAACATTGAAATATAGACGTCCCAAAAAGTTGAAATATAGACAGCTAAAATACTTTGTAAGAGGAAAACAGAGATGATTTAGTTAATTTTAACACTGTCTCTATAATACATTTTCAGTTTGATTGCAATGGACATTTGACTGGTTTCATGACATTGGTGGGGACATGTCCCTAGCATCCCTACTAAAAACTATGCCTATGTGTTCAGTGCTAGTCAGCAACCATTCACCAAGCAGACAATTTGGCTCAGAAAAGCCGACCATTGATTGGTCCCCTTTTTTGGCTTTTTGATTTATCTGTTGAATACCGCTTGTTTTAAAATGATTGATTCATAATTAATATAATAACACTACTGACTTGGAATTGAACTTAGCTATAAGACTGCCAATGTGAGGCTGAGAACATTCCCTTTCTTGCCAGACATGTATAATCACAGTCATGCATCCTCGCCCGCAGGGACCCACTTTTATGTCACTGTGTACATGTCCATCCACTCCCATGAGTTTGTTTTTTTTCCACAGAGCCCTCCAAGGTCTTATTAATAATAATAACAATAATAATACATACAATGTAGGTGCAAAGATGGCAAACAGAGAAGCAAAACATTTTCATATCATACACAGAAAATCCAATAAAAAAAGGGATTTCAAGAAGTGGTCTAACATAGAGAGATAAAACAAGATATAAAAGAACAACATTAAAACATTTGAATATTATACAAATGCCAGTCTGTATAGGTGGGTTTTAAAACTTTTTTTAAACTGAGGCCCTGACTCAGCTGATCTGAAACTGAGGGAGAGTTTGTTTACAGTGTTGGAGCTAAAACAGAAAAAGCATGACCCCCCTTTGGTTTTAACAGCATTTGATTCTGTGATCTGAGGGGTGTCAGAGCAGATGAAGGGGTTAAAGTCTGTGTAAACCAAAGGGAAATATGTGTTTAAAGTTTGTCACACTAGGAAATGTGTTATTAACCACCCAGCCAAATTTGAATGATTAAAAAAGTCAGCAAGTATATAAAATTAGGATTCAAAATCGTGAAAAAATAAGCATTTTTCTCAGCTCTAAGACGCTGGGGGCGTGTTCGCTGAAGGTGCCAAACCACGCCTATTTGACCACGGGGTGCGGAGCCTCTCTCAACTGTCAAATAATAACTGTCAAACTAATAACTGTCAAACTCAGGATTGAGCGTGACAAGCAGTGACGCAACTGCGCTCTGGTTGTCAAAATCCTGAACATGAAAATGGTGAAAAAGAGAAACAACTCCACAATTCTTAAATTAATTAAATGGTTACACAGTCTTTTCACATGTTTTCAGCAATGACTTTCTAAAGTGTGTAATGTGTTTAGAAACAAATCTCAGAATTTGCTTTACACGGCCTTTAAGAGTGAGGTCAGACCATGTATGGATTTAAAAGTAATCAATAGAATCTTAAATTAAATCCTGTAACGGATGGGGAACCATCTGAAGAGTGAACCCCAGTGTGTGTAACCCTGTGTGTTGTTCCCAGGGGGTGCACGGTGTGACCGTGATGCAAGATGAGGAATTATATGAGGAATGACATTCCTCATATAATCTTTTTTTCAATGTTAATTTTCAAAAGTTATATACACCCGTCTAAAACAATCACAAGTCAGATACGTATTAAACTGAGGCCTATTCTGAAATAATTAGTATGATTTATTTAATCTCATAGTCGCTAATGTGCTGCAGCATTGCACCAGACAGACGTTGGTTAACGATGACTAGGTTTTTAAAGTTTTTTTAGGGGGTACGGGATTCATAAAGGTTGGAAATCGCCAATCTAAACCACAAGTAATACTTACAGTGAAGACTAGTCACAGCCCAATCCAGAATAGTATTCTGTAAAAAATATGTAAAGCCCCTGCAGCTAGATAACACACCGAGCCAAAGCGCTGAACACATCTCTCACTAGCACCATGGGCTAACTGTCCTCACAAGTTAGGAAATTAGCTTTGGCCGTGTTGGACAAAAACCTGTGTGTGTGTGTGCGCGCGTGTGCGTGTGTGAGAGCTGTGCTGCTGTTAGGTTCAATTGTTCTTGAATCTATTGTTCTTCTGTGTGTGTGTGTGTGTGTGTGTGTGTGTGTGTGTGTGTGTGTGTGTGTGTGTGTGAGTGAGAGAGAGTCTTTGTGTGTATGTGTGTGAGAGAGGGAGAGAGTTTCTGTGAGAGTGTGTGTGTGTGTGTGTGTGTGTGTAGTAGTACAGTAAAATTGGCAGTGCTAAACACTGCACATCTGACCTTATTATAAGGACATCCTCTATTCAGCGGTCACTTCAATAGGCCCTGTGTGAATCACTACTGGATTCACTGGACTTACGAATTAGGATTTCGACTTCTAATTGTGCAGCAACAAGCCACGTTCATCTATTCATTCTTTACTCTTTTATTCAGGGGAGGTTTGTTGAGAAGCCCTTATGGGTTTGTTTTGGTGCCCCTCTCTCTGTATTCTGCTCAGACTCAGAGTATCATTTACAATGGGAGCGATTATTTTATCAGCCAGTCATTTATGCTTAGCCGGCAGTTTTCTTTGGTACCGTTTCCATGGAAACCCATCTATCCATATGTTCGGAAGGGAGTGTGCGGCAGCGGCCCAAATGTGTGTGTGTGGGTGTGTGCGTGCGTGCCTGCATGTGTGTGTAAGAGAGAAGTGCTCCAGCAATGGAAAATGATATCAGGAAAATTGCAGGATAGATAATAAACAAACAAAGTTTGTTAAACACAACAAATATTCACATCCATCTTTATCAGAACTAAGGTTGAATTTATTTTGCATAACATATGCAACATGGAGGAGTGCCGAGCCCATATGTAATAAACACATAACACAAATACACATTCATGAGAGAAAATAAGCCTTGATAAAGAAATTGAAATATGAACATATAATGCACAAATTATTTTGAATACCATTTCTTTGCAATCCTTATATAATTTTAAAATGCAATAGTTCATCATAACATAATAATGATAAAAGTGCAAAGTGCATACATTTTTAGCATGTATTTACCAAAAAATGTATAATATAATGGAACTTCTAAACTTTGAAAGAAACACCACTTTGTGTACCACTTACACAAACACCAGCTTAAGAATGGCAGAGGTGAAAAAATATATAGAAATACAAAGACGTACAATGCACATTATAGGTAATAATAATAATTACTATTATTATTATTATTATTATTATTATTATTATAGAGAGGAAGGCAAAGTAAATACCCATCTCACATTTGTCCATCTCAAGTCACTTGCAAAACTATGTTAAGTAGCTGCTGAGGAATGCAGTGTTATTCATCATGGCAGGCACAGCGAGAATTTTGTCATGACTGCTATTATCAATAGTTAAAATGTAAATACATGTATTCGAATAAATTCATTTTATTGTTAGATAAAATACAAATTAAACAAATTGTACAATAAAAGCAAAAAAAAACAAAACAGTAATCTTCACGTTAGACAGACGTACCGTGTGGCTAGGGGCAGTCATTCAGAACAGGTGCTTTGTCTGTCAGTCTGCAGACAAACTGTCAGTCACACTCAGGCCAAACGTGTGCTTTAATAATTCATGGAGGGTGTTTTGGTGGTGGTGCTATTGGCCGGGTGACATTAGCTGGCGGGAGAGAGGCAGGTGCTGGGTGAACAGATGCCAGTGACAGGCGCAGGGTAAACAAAACACACACACACATCCCCTCATTACTCTCTCTCCTTCCTCCTCCCTTCATCCCTCTCTTCTTCTCCTAAGTGTCTTTCTAAGCCTCCTATTCGTCTCTCTTATTTGGTATAAATTTAAGCAAATCTGAAACAAAGAGTAATATAGCCTAGCCTGATATAGTCTGTCCTAGATTCTCTCTCTCTCTCTCTCTCTCTCTCTCTCTCTCTCTCTCTCTCTCTCTCTAATCCCTACACATATCCAACATGGCATGAGTCAATTCCTTCTTCTTTGTATATATATATATACACACACACACACACACACACACACACACACGCATCCACCCCCTCAGACATTTTCTTTTCTACCCCTGAAACCCACCTCTCCACCCACATGCCACACACATGTGGGTGGGACATGTGTAACCGCAGCCATACTCCACACATAGGTCTAGTGTAACTGCATTATACTGCCACCCCAGCTGCACCATCCATCACCAGGCTCTTGCTAATTGCACACAGCACGGTGTGCGGCCATTCGGAAAAAAACACCAAGAGAATAAGTGGGGGTAGAGTGGACAACGAACCTACACACATCGACGACATGGTGGAAGGAACCTACAGTGCAGTTACGTAGCGACCACAGTTTGTGTTTGTATTCACAGCATAGCATCATGGGGGTTCATGCCGCTGGGTGGGGTGGCTAGCTGGGGGTCGATTAAGGACTTTGTGACTTTGAGATGCAAGCACGTATCTTGAGCAATCGTAGTTGTAATATATCAGTTGTGGGGGGGGGGGGGGGAGGGGGAATCTGTTTCAGAGGCCCTTCGTGATTCCAGGTGGGTGATAATGAATGTCCTCTGGGTCGAAGACAGAGGCCAAACAGTAGTCTCATCTTTTAAGAGGGGACAGACTGATATGAGGAACACATAACGTCCCGAGAGAGGCAGCCAATGACTGCACCGCTCTCAGTCAGTTGTAGACAGCGGCATGCTGGGAAATAGAACCATGACTGTAAAGTATGAGACCGTTGTGTTTTGTTTTTTTCCAGTGACATTGGATCAGTTTCAGAGTCTGATTCAAATGCCTTCACTACATTCACAATGATAAAATCATGGTTTGTGGTCTATGATGAACACAGTGGGGTTTTTTTTACAAGCAGTTCTGAAATATGGTTTGTTTTGAAATAATGATGTTGAAGTTGTGTTGATTCTCTCTGCAGGGAGAGCGCCACGACTCGGACGTTGTTGAGGAGAGGAATGCCCAGGCTCAGCTTGAAAAGGCCAAGGTACCACACACACACACACACACACACAGTTCAAACACAGTTCAAACACACATTTACACTTACATTAAGCAGACACTTTTGTCCAAAGCTACTTACAACAGTACATTTGTCATAAGAAATTGAAACAATATATCGCTTTCGGTACAGTAAGGATGTCACTAGAAAACGTTTCAAGCACGCCCAATTGCTAAGTTAACCCATTGCTAGTACACAACAGAGATAGCTAGGGTAAGATGCTAAGTGCACACACACACACACACACACACACACATACTCTCTCTCCCTCTCTCACACACATACACACACACACACACACAGTACACACACACACACACACATATTCAACCCAATGTCCACCGCTTGTCAATCCACGCTTACACACCCAGACAGCGCGTGAGGACGTAATTATATCACTGACAGGAAAGGCAGACAGGGAAACCGATTAGCGGAACGGTATTCTGCTGGTAAAATGGGACACAGCCATATCCTCGCATCCTTGTCATCTATTTCAGCAAAACAACAAGAGAAGTAATGAAAAAAAATTGAATAAGGTTGCTTATTGAAATGCTGTGTCATCATGATCCTGTGGACATACTGAAGCGTGAGACCTGAGATGCGGTAGCAGCTGATTATTGCAGTTTGTAAAATCTGAAATTGAATAAAGGGGGAAAAAAAAAAAGAAAAAAAAGATGCTAGACCCAGAATTGTGAAGAGGAACAACTGCATTGTTATGCTGGTGTAGCAGAGCATCAAGAATAGAGGGACTTTTGTTTTTGTTGTTTACGCCCAGCCTTTGTATATTTCTATACCACGGCATTGTTGAATACTTGATTCTCATTGGTCAGTAACTACAAATCCAACAATAAAAACATCCGGTCGAATAAAACTTCATGTTATTTTGACAAAAAAACAATATGCCCAAAGCGAACTGCGGAAGAATATTGTAAGTCGATAAAAAAACAATAATGTTATAGATGAAATAATATCTAATAACTGTTGGTAACTGTGGTATAAGCGGAATAAACCTCAGCTTCGCCTCCCCCGTCGTATATTATTTTGCAATAGCGGGAAACCCCGGAGTGGTTTAACACTCCATATTAAAAACTAATTATTGGGTTTTGATTCAATACTATTTTGTATTAATAATTAATAGATTACTGCCTCGTTGTAGGTTACAACAAACATAACTGTTGAACGTATATGTTGCATAGGGCTGTTGCAACGAATTTCGGGAGTCGAATATACATCGAATAGCAAAAACATTAATACTAATCAAATGCTGAAATTACTATTGGCATGTGTATTTTCAATTTATTTATAAATGTGTTGGCCAACGTAAGCGAATCTCGCCCTTCCCGCCTTGGCCTACCCGCTGGTGAAAACGAAATGCTTTTGTCACGTCTGATGAGCAATAAAGTTTTCACGCACATTAAAGAAGCACTATGCAACTCGTTTATCAAAAATAACCTTAACCATGCAGGTTGAGAGTCGTTCTGATCGTTCTACAACACTTTCTGGGTTGTTTGGTGGGTGTTTCATCTCCCCCTGTTGGGTCCCCGCGGAAAAACAGAACATGCAACTTCATGTGGCCGTCCCGGCCACTTACGGATGTGACGCAGCGGAAGTATCCAATCGCGCATCGAAAATGTAGTCAGATTGTAGTTTCACTGCTTTACGGTAGACCTGGGCGGGGGTGCCAAACATGGGTCCGGCTGAATATAAAGAGTCAGTTGCAAGGCAATTCTGGATCAATCGACAAATCCACTATGGATCCATCAAGACCCAAGAGGGGAAGGTCGGAGGAATCGAAGAATAAGAGAAAGGATTATGATAAACAAAGAAACCAGACACGAGTGAACATAGGGCGAGCTTATGCGGAATGGCGTCAACTGAGAGACTCGGAAGAATGCAAAACGGACGCCGACTTGGCTGTCTTGCTGCTGAAATTGTAAGTAGCCTACCCTTGGGTGAACTTCGTTTTTGTAATGTGGTTTGAGAGTCTGTTGAACGATGTGTTTTGCTCGACCGTTTTATTGTGAGCCCTGTATGTGTTTAGCTTGGTTGCTTCATGGCTAGCTTGCTAGCTAGTGAGGGTTTATCCTAGCAGTGACTTGCTACCACACATGTTTGTTTGCGGTCCGAATCCAGGTTCTCGTTGTGTATTACTATTTATTTATCGAAGTGGGGGGTGGGGGGCATCGTCAATGAGTTTTTACGACAGTGTTGTAGGCCTATTCCGAAGCTGCAGGGGGAGCTCTATAGTGAGAAATGCGAGCCCAATTCCGGCGAAAACCCAGAAACAGCGGAGGAATAACCGAGTTGCATAGCGCACCTTTAACCTCTAACGTCAAAATGGCAGAAAGCGATGCAGGCGCGCCAACGGAGATCACCGCTCCCGACCATTTAAGAAACGATGAGTGGAAAGTGTTTGCGTTTCCGTCAACAAAACGGAAAAATAACAAGTAAAGATATAGTAATCTGCAGAATATGCAAGGTGCAAATGAAATATCACTGGACAACGAGCACCCTGAAGGCACACCTGATAACACGACACCCTGGCAAGCTAGGCGAGCTAGCGTCCGAGGAACCGCAGCTAACAGGCAAGAATCACAATAACACGTGTATTGGTAATGGTGGGGTCGCCCTCTAGTGGACACAACGTATAACAACCACGTGCCGATAGTGGCATTGGCAATGCATAAGCCTGTGTATACAGTGTATAGTACGTAGTAAATATTAAAAAAATAGGCTAAATTTGAGCATTACAAATTCGAATATTAAAAATAATAAGGATAATAATGAAATTCGAATGTGATTGTAGAGGAAGATTGACAGCTCCAATGTTGCCTTTGTCTTGATGTGCGTGGACTTGAGAGGGTGTTTCCCTTTGTTTTCAGTCTTTACCGCTGTACAATGTGGCTGTAATACTTCATGTATTAATGGAGGAAAACATGTCAAGTCAAGTCAATTTTATTTGGATAGCCCTTAATCACAGTTACATTCTCAAAGGGCTTTACAGGCCATATATTTATAGAAAACATAACAGTACAGTTTTAAATAATCCAATGTTGGAAAAAGTGAACCGGCTCATTTGTCAATAACAATGTTTTTTTTAAAAAATGAAATATGAGTCAGATCGATACTGCCCAGAATCCTCCTCAGTAGTGCTGAGCAGAGTTATTGAGATTTCCCCGTGGGAACTTCAGAGATCATAATGGAGTTATTGACTCACTCAGGTCGCCATGGCTACCACCGACTATTATCCTTCCCTGACAACATTGGCTCAGTTTTAGTTTAAAATGTCTAAGTTTTGTTCTTTTGTTAGAAGTAATGGTTTTGTTATGACATCATTTTTTTTCAAAATGAATTGGAATAGTGTGTAATAATAATGATAATAATAATAATAATAATAATAATAATAATAATAATAATAATAAAGCCCCAAAACTGCTTCAAACCTCTTGATATATCTGAAAGATAAAGGCACCTCATATCACTTTTATTCAATTGCCAACGCAACACGCCCTGCCACAAATGCAGAGCATTCAAAGGTCATCTACCAAAAGAGGTGCGTTCTTCTCAGAGTTTCCATTTTGTATCCAATAATTAAAGGCAGACTTTAGGTCAAAAGCTGTTAATGATACTAGTTCATGTTAACCCCATGTTAAGAAAACAGACAAAAGCAGACTAGAAAGCAGAAAATATAATGCCACAAGTCATCTAGCTCCAGTTTAAATTGGGATTCGGGCAATGCTGTACATTCTTCTTTAAAAAGATAGGCTACATGGTATTTGTGATATAACCACTATATTTCTTTAGGAATGTACCACACTAAGGCCATATGGTAAAAGTTAAATCATTTATTTTGAACAAAACAGAAACGTATTTCACCAAATTGGTAAAATAACTGTTTAACACAAAAACAAAAAGAAAAGCCACTAGATTACAGCCCCACAAATACAGCTTTAAAAAAAATACAAATTTCGATCCTGTCGATCCTGCTTTTAATTTCGATGATCGAAATCGAAAGCTCATTTCAATCAATCTTCGATTTAAAATCGGAATCGTGACAAGGGATATATGTATATATTATCTGCCATCCATTCTCTCTCTGCTGTTATGCTATGGTAATCTCAGTGAACATTGTATTGAAACATGCGTGTCGCCCAGGGGTGCATAATTAAGTGGTCACAAAACACACACTGTGTCTGGGCCACTGACTGCTGACCCCCAAAGCATGTCCCACTGTGGCAAACCTTCCCCCACACGGACTCATTGTGATAGTCAGCTTGATTGACATCATTTGACCCCAGTAGGAGCATTATGACACACACTATGGGGACTGTGGGGACTCTGTAGAGGTAAGTAATGAGACGTCGGTGGCGTGTGCTGTTTCCCATGTATGGAAGCAAGGATACTGGCCCTGGGCTTCACTAACGAGGGCCATATATCTAGCCATCAGCCGTGTCACTTTAACATGGGTGATGTCACTTTTCAAATGAGGGTTGTGCTCACAAAACGAATGCAATCAAATTGGAAATTTCATGCATGGGGAATTGATTTAACGATATCTATCTGTCTCTCTACAGGCATTTATATCAACCGTCGGCATTGGTGGGTTTTTTTTGTTTTCTGGGTGTCACGGTGTTGTTGCGTGACGTTCAATTATTCGGTAACGAATGATCAGTTATCACTTTATTTGATTATCGTAAAGCTACAGAGGAGCTTAGAGGGAAAAATACTGTATTGCTTAATCGCTTGTATAGTTAGTTTAATCAGGAACTTAAAAAGCTGCGGGGATGTAGTATATCTCATTAGGATTCGTACTTTGTTTGCGGTGTGTGGTATTTACAACTCGTGCCCAGGGACTACAGATGACAATCAGCTTGTAGCTATCTCTGGTGCAATATATGTAGTGTGCACTGTCCCTGTGAAACGTATAAATAAAAATAAAGTAATTTTTGGAAAGAAGGTATGTAAGTGTGCAGTATGGAAATTCATTGCTCATGCTGATCCCTGATGTTTACACTGTATATTTGTGTGTGTGTATATGCTTGTATATCCATTAGCTGTAACGGCTAATCGTGTAACGTGTGTCCCTGCTGTCTGTCCACAGTACAGGCCCGTGGCATTCGCCGTGCGCTGCAACTTCTCGTATACACCGGCGGACGACGATAACGTGCCCGTGCCGGGTCATGCCATCACCTACGAGGCCAGAGACTTCCTGCACATTAAAGAGGTCAGGACATGAATACATCAGATGCATTCATGCTGTCCATAATAACCAAATAATGGAACATATTTTTACACATTCAAACTACAGAATAAACAACATTGAGGGATCACTTATTTATATCTTAATTAGATCACCTAGAAATAACAATGGCAGATGGTTATACTTAAGTTACTGGTCAACTCGGATGGTTGACTTTAAAGGGCTATACCGGTCTGGTCTCTCCTCTCCTGGCTTCATTAAAACATCCATTACCAATATCAGCTGTGTCCCAAACGTCTAATTTGGAGGCAGGAGGCATCAAGTCTTGTCTCAGTAGAATATTTACAACAACCGCCCCCTGCTGAGGAGCCTCTGACTCAGCAGGTTTTGAAGGCAGCGTAAAAGCAACCTTCGTTGGTCCAGATAAACCACAATGCAGTGCGCCCGCTCCACCGCACCGACAAAAAAAACAATGGCGAGCAACAGCCCCAAGTTCATATACAAATACAAAGTTATATTTACTTTTTTAACCTCAGATTTTTTTTCTACCCAGAAATCGAAAGTATAGTCACTGAATATCCTTTCTGTTTAGATGTATCATTCTTTTTTAAGAAATTTGTCCTAATACCGACACAGGTTGCACATTTTGTTAATTCACCGATAGTTCAACATGTCGTCAACAATCAATAATCGATTAATAATGAATAACATACAAAACGTACATGTTTTTCTCAGTTTAAGTTTAATTTAAACGGCACATAGTGATGTGAAACAGTAATTAATTAAGCACAAACAATTTAAACAAACAGAATATGACATGATAGTTTGTTGGGAGGATGGTTATCCACTTTCGACTTGCACTGCAGCCGTCGGGTGCTGACTGGTGGTCCAACATTGATGTTGTACTGGAGCTGTATTTTAAGACAGTGTCGCAATATTTACATTTAGCATTGTCCTCTTTTACAGTGTAATGCTGGACTAGTTTAGCATTGTCCTCTTTTACAGAGTAATGCTGGACTAGTTTAGCATTGTGTAAAATGGTACACAAAACATACATTGTCGGTTAATACATTTTTAATCGGTTGAATTCTTAACGGCAATTAATCGATTAATGATTAATCATTAACATCCCTATAACAGTTGACATCATTAGAAGTCTCAATCCAGACTCCTTTACAGGCAACTTCGTACAAAGCCTGCCTCGCTAGAGAGCAAGCCAGCAGGCAGCTGCCTTTGGTTAAAAATGACTTCCTTGTACTGATTCTGCTGAAAGCATTTAGTGTGAGCGTGCCTGCCACAAATGTAAGCAATGGCAATATAGCACTTTCGTCTTTTGGAATCAATGTTGGTAAACTGTTATTACTATGCACATCGTTACAATTGCCAATAGTTCCCAAATCCAATATACAATTATGACAATTTAATGTTACCTCTTCAGTAAACATTCTTCACGGACATTTGGAAACAAATGCACGTGTGTCCTGTGTTGTTGGTTGCTAGGCTTTGAGGAAAACCCAAACCGATTGTCTTAGTGACAGCGGCACACATGATAATACCATTTGGAAATGCTGGGGGGGGGGGGGGGGGGTGGTCAAAGTTGAAAAGCTGTTTACTTCCATTTTAAGTAACCTCAAGTTATTCAATGGTTATTATGGTGTTGTGGTATCCAGAAGTTCAACAACGAGTGGTGGATCGGCCGGTCGGTGAAGGAGGATGGTGTGGTGGGCTTCATACCAAGCCCAGTCAACCTGGAGACCATCCTCATCAGGAGAGAAGTGCAGGCCAGGAAAGCTGCCAAAGCCTTAGCCACGTACGTACCTCCTTTTTGTATGGCTTTTCACAGTAGAAAAACACGGGTGTAGCTCATGACATTAATTATGCGTCCGTTCGATTTAGGTATGGCAGTGCTCCAGTATAGACTCAACTAGTCAAGTATACATTGACCATGCTGGTGCTGCGACATACTAGACTGAATACAACTGATCTAATGTTAAAATGACAGGAACAGGAAGTTACTTTACTCTACTATTGACGACCTGTGAAAAGGGTCCATTGTAGTCTCAAATGTGGTTTCTTTTAGGTTCTGATTTCATCTGGTTTCTACTAGAGCCCGACCGATATATCGGCCGATATTAGGCATTTTCCAAACTATCGGTATCGGCATTTATAACGGCCGATAAATGAATATTTAAAAAAACGGACGAAACCCTTCAACCATGTTATAACGCCACAAACCCTACAACCAGCTGATCCAGCCAGAGTCGGGCAGAGCGAACGAGTTTACCCACGACGCGAGCGACACGAGCAGCAAAAGCGGCCGGCAGTCCTTCATTTTCAATGAGCGCTGCCGACGAGGAGTGGCCGGTGCCGCGGCGGCAGCGAGCAGCGCGACGCCGGCGTCCAGCGCGACGCGGAGAGTTGAAATTAGTTTAACTTTATGCAAATGAGCGGCGTCGGCGCGAAGCAGCAACCCGCTACACTTCACGCCACTGTCCTATTTCACAGCGTCGCCGCGCATCAAGTGCTGCCGAAAAGGCGTTTTTTTCTTTTCTTTAGTTTTCCTTCTGCTCTGGAGACGACTATATTCCTATGGGTGCTACGGGCGGCACTTGTGTCATAGACGCGCCGTGGCGGCAGTGTGTTTTGCACTTTATAATGCTTTATCTCCATTTCTGTTATTTTGATTACTAAATAATAAACAGGGGAAACGTGTAAATTGTTATTTGAACATGCTTGTCACGCCGGCCTGCCGAATAGCTCTACTACAAACTTGATATTGCAATGGGCGGAACCGAACTGTCTGCAGTGCTGCTTGAAGCCCCGCCCCCCTGGCGACGGCAGCCAGCAGCCACAGCGCCCCCTGCTGCTCATGTCGCTCGCGGTGTGACCCATCAGTGAAGTGTGTTCACTGCATTATCCTATTATTTTAGCGAGGACTCATAAATAACTACATATAACTAATGTTAGGGATATCTGTTTATGTTTTGTTACGTGTTTCTGGAATTTATTTTTTAAATATATATATATCGGCCGATATATCGGAATATCGGATTTTTAAATCATCAAATATTTGTATCGGTATCGGCCTTAAAAATCCCATATCGGTCGGGCTCTAGTTTCTACACTACTTTTTCTGTTTACTGAATACTATGGATTAAGCAGATGCAAATGCCTTTGCTCATCCAATAATTGAAGACGAGCTTGTGTTGCTTTGTGTGTGTAAAAAAGGGGAGGAAGACTGGAAGTACGCTTAAATCATCATTACACTCTGCCCCGTAGCCATGACCACCATGTTTTTAGTCCCTCACCATACAGTATATTGTACATGTTGTTGTGGTTTTGAAGAGAGACCTCTTCGCTTGTGGCAAATATGTTCATGATGTCTTTTCATGAACTGCTATGAACCAAGGCTGACAAGACCTCCCTTGTGTAAGGTGTAGTCATCGATGCCCACCGAGATCAGAGCAGAATGTACTTCAGTAATTTTATTTTGTCCATTTCAGCAAAGCAGCATCTCAAGTCGCTCAAGACTTAAACTCCAAGAAGTACACCCCTCCCTCACAAGGTATGATTGCCATCATCTAGACAATACCATAATACACATTTCCTATTGATACTGTTACTTGGTTTGTGGTGCATCGTTATTATTATTACTATCCGACTGATTAATGATTTAAATCTCTCACTTTGAATAGCTAATCAACAAGTAAAAAAGAAACCGGTAAGTTAAAGAATCTTCAAAATGTCTTTCGTTCATTCTTTTTCACCTAAATCAGCATTAAAATATGTAGAAAAGTGTTTTTTCAAAGCACAGAAACAATATACCATACATGCATGCCTGCATTCCATCCTTGTCTGTGCTGAGTGACGTGCTCTGCGTCGTGCCGTGTGCTGCCTGTAGGGGGAGCAGGTGGCCATGTACGACGTGGTGCCCACTATGCGTCCAGTGGTGCTGATGGGCCCCTCGCTGAAGGGGCTGGAGGTAAACCCACGCGCCCACGCACGGCACACTCACACACACACACACACATACATACATGCTAGGGTACCCGCAGAGGTAGAAAAAGTATTAAAAAGTCTTAATTTAGAAAAATTGGCTTCTTTTTTTTTGCGACTGTCGGAAGAGGAAAAATAAAAAACCTCAAACCAATAAATGTCAAACTTTTATTTATTTTATGTGAAATAGATAACTTCATGCGCGTGCAGGATACTTTTGTTGTCAGACAAACAGCACTGCTGAGATAAACCGACAGAAGTAGAACAAATAAACAAATAACAATACAAAGAAATGTGTGAACAATTCCAGGTCGAGGACTCTCATTTACCTATACGCTGTTGGGCCGTGAAATCGGTGTTCAATTGTGTTCGAAGTGGTATTAAAAAGGTCTTAAAAAGTCTTAAATTGAACCAGTTGAAACCTAGATACCCTGACATACACACATACACACACACAAACACCACTCTGTGATGAATTGATATTAATTAATTAATGCAGTTCAATTCAGCTAGTTACCCTTTCTACATGTATACAGTGAAACAATGTCAACACACTCAAACTTATTTATACACAGTTGTTTTAGCTCCTATGGTGATTAAGAAGAGATACGTAAGTTGAGATAGATAAGTTGTTTTCATTCCCATCCATGTTTTGCTTTTCTTGCCTTCCAGGTTACAGATATGATGCAAAAAGCACTTTTTGACTTTTTAAAACATCGATTTGAAGGCAGGTAAGTCCTGATGTCATTCCAAATAGTGCTAACACTACACTCGTAGTATAACTATAGTATAAATTAGACAATGATTGCCATTAAGCTGTGTTAACATAACAATCATATATTTGTATTTGTCATAATGTTTTTTAGAATTACTATAACGCGGGTCACGGCAGACATTTCGCTGGCTAAGCGCTCCATCCTCAACAACCCCGGCAAAAAGGCCTTAATGGACCGGTCCAACACCCGCTCCCATCTAGGTACACCCCAGGTCACAATGCTCCACTCGCCCTGTCTATCTGTCTGTCTATCTGTCTATATCTATCTATCTATCTATGTATCTATCTATCTATCTATCTATCTATCTATCTATCTATCTATCTATCTATCTATCTATCTATGTATCTATGTATGTATCTATCTATCTATCTATCTATCTATCTATCTATCTATCTATCTATCTATCTATCTGTCTGTCTGTCTGTCTGTCTGTCTGTCTGTCTGTCTGTCTGTCTGTCTGTCTGTCTGTCTGTCTGTCTGTCTGTCTGTCTGTCTGTCTGTCTGTCTGTCTGTCTGTCTGTCATTACCCAGCAAGTTTAAAAATTAATAAATGAATATAATGAATGAATGAATAATGAATGATTAATAGAAAATGTTAAACGGCAGATGTACCATTTGTCTCTTCCTCAATCTAATGGTCAAACACTGCCTCTTCATATCCAACCCAGTAAACAAAACACCTGTTTACAGTGATTAATTCATTCACCACACTTAAAAACTAATATCATTGTCTTGTAACACATTCATTGTTCTCGTTTCATTGTCACATGAGTAAGTGAAGTGTGTGTGACTGTGACTTTCGGAGGAGTAATTTTAAGACTCGTAAGTCCACCTTGCCCCCTGTTCTTCTCCTAGCCCCCCTGGTATTGTAGTCCTATTTGGGGAGAGATGGGCAGATAACCACCGTCCAGAATAGATAACATTTACTGGGCTTTTTCTTTGTGTTTTCTTTGTTTTGTGCTCTACTTCGTCTTCCTCATTGTTTCCTGTACCCAGACGCCGCCGGTACGTATCTTTAACACAACCGCTTGTCCATCTGTGTGATTTTGTTTTTCTTTCTCTTTTTAACGCTCCACTCTCCCACCACCCTGCCTTGTAACCATAGCAACAGCCTCTGTATCTGTGATGTAGACTGTGATTCGCATTGGCCCTTGGCTTGCTCTCCCCCCGTGGAACCTCAAGTTGTATCGGCGTGCCGCAGTTTGTTTTAGACCGTAGATGAACGGGTAGAATGCTCACTGCTCATCATCAGTGTCGGTGGGCGCTGTAACCGCATCAAGTTACTGACAAGGTCACAGCAGCTCCCGCATAGCGCCTTCTCCTGCTGTCCACTGCCTCACTGATATCCATGCAGCAGGCTACACTTGCAGCGGCGATCCTATCACACATGCTTTTTTCACAAATGTTTATCATTGGAAAGTATGGCGTCGATGGATTGATGGCTGTTGTTTCTGATTGGTTTGTTTGAGTGTGCTGATTTCCTGCTTGTTTGCAAAAACAAAAATAATCTGTAAAGTCAAACAAAAATCTCTTTGGAATATATGGTTCTTCCTTCAGCTGTTCAAATCGCATTCAATTACAGCACAGAATAATGAAATGCATCCTCACAATACACTTCACAAAACGATGATGGCATTAATACCATTAATACCATTTATACCATGGCCCGGGTGAATACTCGATTATGATTGGCTGGAGGGGTGATTAACTTTCGATAACTGCACGGCTATGACGTGATCGTAACATAAGCAGTCTTATCACCAGCCTAAAAATGAATGCGTCAAATGAAACGTTAATAACTGTCAACATGGACTGGACTCGGACGGGACTACGTTTAGAAAGCTTTCGTTGCCGTTACTAATAGTGCGTTCCAGGCAACCCGTAACCCGTGATTTCACGACCTTCTACCCGTGAAAGTGCTCTGGAACTGAGTCAAACTCGTAACTCACGACCTGTGAACTCGTGTCTGATCGATGTACTCCCAGTTAGTTTTTTGACGTCACGAACATAAACAACAATGGCTTCCCCTGATGCTCCGCAGAAAATATACATAGATATATACAAAATATATATATAATATATATTATACTATATTATACATATATAATATACATACATACACCATCAAAACAAAGCCGCAGGTTTGTTTGTTTGTTTGTTAGTCGTGACTTGCCTGGAACGCTAACAAGTCGTGAGTCGTGAGTATGAACCCGTGAAATCATGGGTTACGGGTTGCCTGGAACGCACCATAAGATCGTCTCTATTTACCGGAGTCATAAGGTAACGTTGCCATGTTGTTACTAAGGTCGTCTGTATTTACTGGAGTAATAAGGTAACGTTGCCATGTCATTACTAAGGTCGTCTCTATTTACTGGAGTAATAAGGTAACGTTGCCATGTCGTTATTAAGGTTGTCTGTATTTACTGGAGTAATAAGGTAACGTTGCCTTGTCGTAACTAAGATCGTCTCTATTTACTGGAGTAATAAGGTAACGTTGCCATGTCGTTACTAGGGTCGTCTCTATTTACTGGAGTAATAAGGTAACGTTGCCATGTCGTTACTAAGGTCGTCTCTATTTACTGGAGTAATAAGGTAACGTTGCCATGTCGTTATTAAGGTTGTCTGTATTTACTGGAGTAATAAGGTAACGTTGCCATGTCGTTACTAAGGTCGTCTCTATTTACCGGAGTAATAAGGTAATGTCTGCATTCCATGTGAATCTCATGTTAACTAATTGCGTTCCAGGCCATTAGACCCATATATTTCTCCGGTCATTTGCCATTTTGAGACAGAATTACCCCAAAATATGAATCAACACCCTTATATTTTGAATGATTCACAAGTCATTTCATTTCACATGTCCCTTACTTATTACACGGCTTTGTTGAATACTCGATTCTGATCGGTCAATTACAGAATTCTACGGTCTGTTATTTCTGAATAGCAGACTTTTTAGCAGAAGCAATGAAATATTTTTTTTAAATCAGTAAAATATTTTTTTTCTATTATATTTTGTCAAATTATTGATTTATTTAGTAAGTAGCCATGTAATAAGCTGGTCAGCCGGTCATTATTATCTTCAGTAATTAGCTGTGTAAAAAGCTGGTCAGCTCGGGGTTTATTTTGCAATAATGACAGGCTCGCTGTACGTTCATTATCCCTTACATATCAGCCAACAAACACTCAGGCTGATAGGCTGACAGGCTCACCGGTGTTGCTCTCCTCCTCTGACCCTGCAGCCCAGATCCAGGGCGAGGTGGAGCGTATCTTTGAGTTGGCCCGCAGCATGCAGTTGGTACTGCTGGACTCAGACACAGTGAACCACCCACTGCAGGTGTCCAAGACCTCACTGGCACCCATCCTCGTCTACGTCAAGATTTCCTCGCCCAAGGTACTACCTTTTTGCTCAGTGTACTACCTTTTTACATGTTCTTTTGCCCTTTTATCCTTTTGGAAAGCACATGGTAACCTAGGTTTTGAAAGCTGCTATATAAATACAAATGTACTTACACACACACGCACGCACACGTACCCATGCACAGATGCACACTGTAGCAACTCGGGGTGGCAGTGGAGGCTCAAGGTAAACACCAAAACAGTACAGAGGGTCCAAAGCCTCAATCGGCGGTTTATTTAGGTTCAAACACAGGGAATGCTCAATATCGGGGGAAGGTGTCCGCCGTGCGGCTCACGTCCTCTCCGTCTCGTCCTCGTCGTCGTCCTGTCTTCCATCCGACTCTCCTCTCCCCCCCTGTCGGTCGGTGGTCGCCTCTTATTACCTGGGTGCCTCCGACCCAGGTGTTCCTCATTGCGCCGATTAAGACTCTCGGGAGACCGGGATTTGTCGCCGGCTATTGGCCAGCGACGGTATATGCCGGCCTCCACTCTCCCAAATAGGGGGCGTGGCCGAGTAGGGATGCCACAACACACACACACACACATGTGCACATGGACACGCTTACACACACACATATGTGCACACACAGATGCACAGACACACACACACAGGTTCATGCAGTACAGGAGGTATTTCTTAAAAAACTCTTATAAAAAATATTTTACAAGGTTTTCCACATGTGTTTTTGTATTGAAAGTTAGCCATGTCATGGACCACGCCTCGTCTCGCTACATGCAACTACTCCTTTCTCGTACTCTCTGGAAATGGTTCCAATTACCATAAACAATTTCCAATATGTGTCAGTATATTACTTCCATCTGTTTCATCATGTACCGATAACAATCTCTGCATCCGTCAGCATTTTCTGGATGATCGATATTGCAAGCAATTCAAAAGTGTTCCATTTAGTTTTATGTTGATAGAGGCTTGGTACCACGGTCAATAATCTTCTTAAACCCTGACGATCGCTATTCCTATATATATATATATATATATATATATATATATATATATATATATCCTGGCTATAGTACCCATGTTTTCACCTTTGACCTGTCCAGGTGTTGACCAGACTGATAAAGACCAGGGGCAAGTCTCAGACCAAACATCTTAACGTTCAGCTTGTGGCCGCAGACAAGCTGGCCCAGTGTCCACCGGTGAGTGCCCTCTAGTGGCTGTTTTTTAACAATGCTGCAGTCAATGTTGAAATGACCACCCATGTCTTATTTATTAGAGATCTCCAGTCTATTTATTATGGGGTGATTAGAGAGTTAGAGAGAGTAAATAGATGGCAACACAAGGAGCATGCAAACAAGGAGCATACAGTCTTATGCCAACTCCGAACATATTTTTAAAATGCTATGAACCAAGGCAACATAACTATTCATCACATATTTATAGAATGGTGTTTTATCATTTAGTTAGTGATTTTAAACAGCAGTGGCTCAGGAGGTAGGTTGTCTGGCAACCAGAAGGTTGCTGGTTTGATCCCCGGCTCCTCCTAGCTAAGGGTCGAGGTGTCACTGAGCAAGACAGCCCTAACCCTAACTGCTCCGGACGAGCTGGCTGGTACCGCTGTCGGTGTATGAATGGGTGTATGAAATGGTGAGTGTGAGGCAAATTTGTAAAGCGCTTTGAGTGGCCACTGGTGAAAAGCGCTCTATAAATGCAGTCCATTTACCATTTATATTTGAGTTGGAATCCCTCCCTGGTCTAAACCCCTCTGATAATGCATGAGATTGTCTTTGTTTTGCGATGACCTTATTGTACTTCTCGTCGGCTTATCTGAATCTCACTGCAGGACCTAATCACAACACCTTATCTGGTTAGCAGGGGACTGACTGTATTCTTTCTTTTAAAACTCTTTCTTGCCAAGCAGAGGTTTTAGGGGAGAGACAAACTCTTACCGTCGTGTGAGAAACCAATGGCCGATAAACGTTTTTACTTTATGGAGCTCTTTTTACTTTTAACAAAGTGCTTCACAACATAAACATCAAATAAAATCGATAGAAAGAGACAAAAGGCACAGACGATAAATACAGAAGAAACAGTAGACACCATAAAACACCAGAAGTGATGAAGCACAATCTTGTTTTAATTTCATAACTTATTAAAAGTGCAAGTGTTATTCACCTCCTCCCCAATCAAACAACCAATGTATTTCTCCTGCCCACGGTTACTAATAGTCTGTCCAGCAAATGGCTGACATACGCTTACCTTCAGTGCTGTAGTGCAGTGAAAAGCTACATAGTGCATTGGTTACAACATGTTCAGTTTGATGCTCATATTGACATTTCGGGTCATGTGACTTAGAGCCAACCCTTAGTATTTATCATGAAGAAAGAGACTGTAGACACCGGACAATAGACCCAGATCCACTATTGTCCTGTGTCTATATTGAATTGGCAAAAGTTCTACCATCTCCTTTTTCATACACTTTTTTTGTTCACACCGCCACGCTCCTCTATCCATCATCCCTGCACCTCCTTTTCAATTCCTATCCATTTCCTCCCCCTTTGTCTTGTTGCTCACCCAGGAATGCTTCGACGTGATCCTGGATGAGAACCAGTTGACAGACGCCTGCGAGCACGTCGCCGACTACCTGGAGTCCTACTGGAGGGCCACCCATCCCCCAGAGATGGAGCCCTCCAACCCACTGGTGGCACAGCTGGCGGAGAACACACTTCCTGTGAGCCCTAAGGCTGCTCGGAAGAAGGTAGGCTAATGCTGCTAGCGCTATGGCTAACGCTATGGCTAAAGATGAGGCTATGGCTATGGATAAGGCGATGGCTAATGATTAAGCTAAGGCTATGGCTGAAGATAAAGCTAAGGCTATGGCTAAAGATAAGACTATAGGTGTGTCTGAAATCGCGCACTTCTATACTTACACTTACTTTTTTGAGTGCACTTTCCGCAAAAACGGAGAGTGTGCCAAAGCGCAGTGCACTGGAAATACCTCGGTGGCGCACTCAAAATGATCTAAAATTTGAGTGTGGACCGATGGACACTTTCCACACTCAACGGCCGCCACTTTGTCTACGTAGCGGAAGGGGCGGAATCAAAAATGGAGGACACAGGAGTAACAGTTGAGACCAACGCGCTCAACAAATGTAAAATAATATTGAATATGTAAATTAATATATATATTAATATATTTCATAGGTAAATAAACTTACCGATAGGCCGTTTTCCGCCAGGAGGAAAACGGCAAAAAAAAATACCACCGAAGAAGAACCGTCAAACTGCAAACTCATTTCCGGTCGGTGCGCGAAGGCTGTTTTGACAGTGCACTGTAGAAATGAGAGCACTGCGCCTATAAGTAAGTGTACTGTAGGGATAATGAAGTGCACTAAATGTAAGTGCACTTACGTAAGTGCGCGATTTCAGACACAGCATCTGACTAAAGATGAGGCTATGGCTTAAATAAGGTTATGGCTAAAGATAAGGCTATAGCTATGGCTAAATATAAGGCTATGGATAAAATATGGCTATGGCTAAAGATGAGGCTATGGCTATGGCTAAAGATGAGGCTATGGCTAAAGATTAGGCTATCGCTAAGGCTATGGCTATGGCTAAAGATAAGGTGATGGTTAAAATAAGGCTATGGCTAAGGCTTTGGCTAAATATAAGTCTATGGCTAAGGCTATGGCTTAGGCTAAGGCTTACATTGTAAATGCAGTCGTGCGGATACTCAAGCCCATTTAGAACCATGTGACGTTTAGACACAAGCAAGTCATGAAAGCTGTTGGGAGGTAATTCGGTAATGTTATCGATGGCTTGACCTAAAGTTGCCCTGTAATTCTACGGTAATCTAACAATGAAACAGATCCATCCTTCCTCATCTGTAATCATGGATTTTCCGGGGTGATACCATTTTATTTATGACTGACTAGAGGTAGGAAAGTAACTTTGTTAGAGTGATGTTTAAATGAGGTTTTTGCATCCCAGAGAATGTTGTACACCATCAAGTCACCACCTTTCAACTCTCAGGGCCCCTCCCGCTCCACACTCCACTACCATCATATGGCTGTTTACTATACCTACAAGTTACCAACCTTCGAAATTGTTAAGCGTCGTCGTTGTTTGACGAGGCTTGCAGTGTCTCACTTCCTTCTCATCTCATTTCATCCCTTTTCGTTATTTCGTTTGTCAAAATAAAACAAATTAAAAAACACCTGGCATTCATTTTCACTCTCGGCGGAACAGCATTGAGAACTGTTGAGTCCCAGGGTTGTTATTTTGTTTTCATTTATGCATGTGACATTTTCATCTAATTTCCTCCCCAACCATTTCCCTGGGGGGAATATGCAGAAATGAGCTTCCACTTCCGGTGAGTAAGATGCGATCATACACCATCTTTATTACCCAGTAGAAAGGATGAGGTAGCCAGTCCTAGTTATTGTTTCTATTGGCCATGTAGTTGCTGTAGTTATAAGTTATATATCTGAAGGTCTGGATCATACCAACACCTTCAAACTAGCTAGCTAGCTAGCTTAGCTCCTTGTACCGAATGTAAATGACCGTGTGTGTGTGGGGGGTGAAAAGGGTCACGGGGGACTAGACACGCGTACGTACGTTTGTGTGATTTAAAAAAAACAACTAAAAGTCCCACATGTATGTACGTATGTACGTCTGTGTGTGATGAGTACAACTCAGCATGCAGACTGCACGTTCGTGTGCACGTGTGACTCCTAAACACAGGCGTGCGTGTGTACATAGTATACGTCTGCGTGCGCATTCTGCATCATGCACATGCGCGTGCGCACGTGTATCGTTGTTTTATTTGTTTTCGTCATTTATGTAGCCTTAAATGGACTAGATAGATCTTTCCAGGTAATCAATCAATGAAACTAGGATAATAATAGGCCTATTAATAATTATAGGGCAATAATATTAGTCTATTATTATTATTATTATTATTAAGTATTGTCATTCATGACTATAACACAGAGGAGCGCCTGAATGGATAAAAAAAAAAAAAAACGAAAATAAAACATGAATGACAAAAAACGAAAGTTGTACTCATCACACACAGACGTATGTACATATGTGGGACTTTTAGTCAATCACACAAACGTTCGTACGTGTGTCTAGTCCCCCGTGACCCTTTTTACCCCCCATTGTGTGTGTGTGTGTTTTCCGCGTGCGCATATGCCATTGCTATTATCACTTGTTTTGTTCTTGGTTTTAGGATGAGCAGAAGGAGAGGAGGCCCCCAGCCACAAAGAGGAAGGGGTCACGCGAGAACCACCTAGACCAGGAGCCCCCCTCAGTCCCCGGCCCCCAGGAACAGAGGAACCAGGATGGATGCCGCGGGGAGGAGCAAAAGGAGGAGCAGGAGGAGGAGCAGGAGGACCCGCTCCTGAGGACAGAACCAAAGAGAGCCCAGCACGGCCACCACCACCACCACCACCATCACCACCGCCACCAACACCGGAAGACTGACCACCACAATGACATCCCCGGCAGGGAGCACGGCCACCATGGCCCCCCCCGCCGACACCTCCCCAGGCTGGTAAGGAGCGACGCAGGGGAGGGAGAGGAGGAGGAGGGAGGCGTGGGAGGGGAGGAGGATCAGGGGGAGGGGGGCCTTCGCTACAACCACAGAGTAGTGGCCTCTCACAAGGACCTCAACCACCACCATCACAACAGCGGCAACCACCAACACCACCACCGGCGCCACCACCATCCACAGCAACAACAACAACAGCAACAACAACAACAGTCCCAACAACAACAAAAGTCCCAACAACAACACCAACAACAGCAGCAGCAACAGTACCGATACCAACATCAGTTCCAGCAGCACCAGCATCACCGTGGCAACAGCCAGCCGCAGAGTGGGGAGAACTACGAGACGGAGAGCAACAACGAGCACAATCGGCAACACCGGCGCCACCACCACCACCCGCAGCAGCAGCAGCACACGGCACCCAGGACCCTCCGCAGGGATCCTGGGGGTCACCACCACCAACACAACTACCAGCACTACCACAGCAGGGATCGAGAGCGGGACCGAGACAGAGACAGGGGAGAGAGAGACAGGGACGGAAGACACTGGCACAGGGATTCCCATATATACAGCTAGTCACTGTCGCTGTGGTTGTTGTTGTTTAAACAAAATAAGTAAATAAATAATTTGGGTCTGTGCATGGTTTAAATATGGCTCAAGTATGGCTTAGTAAATGCACTAAGGAACGGTCAGAAGTGGCGATCATTTCTGACATTTTGTCATTTGCAGATTGTTATCTCCCTCTTGTCCCTCTGTGACTGCACACAAATTGTCTCACGGTCTCACAGTCCAACCACACAGACCACGCCTCAGGGGCCCATGGATCTGGAGGGTCCACTTGAAGAGCTTGACCTTGTATCTAAAAGCAGTCGGTAGTCTTCCAGTCATGTCACAAGTAAACAAGTGATATTGAGTCCGTTGACTGTCAACGAAGACAAAGTTACCAGAAAAACAAGCATTGTCTCTCCAAAATGAGACCGATGTTGGGTTATGCCCCATGGGTTAAGCCCCATGTCTATGACACGCATCTGCGTCAGCTCCAGAGCTAGGCGGGGCGTTCGACACTGCCGGTCTTGGCACAAGGCTGGGCTGAATCGCCAGCTGATAGCCAGGTAGCGTGATCATGGCGCAATCTCAATTTATTAAACTATTAATTTTTACTTCCTTGTTTTCTATTGCTGTCTGTATGTATGAATTATTGATCAATGATTTTATTTTCATGGCCACAATATCGGACTGGAATGTGATTGGTTGGTGCCGAGCGTCAAAAATCAAAAACATGAGGGAATGACTGGCAACGCAGACACTGAGCTATTTTGGAGCTTGTCATGGCCATGGGCTGTTGTGCTGGAACCAATATATTATACCAACATAAACCATCATGTGCTGCATTAGAACCGTGTATAATAATAGCATGCTGACAAAAATCATAATCCTGCTGTACCCTTACATTACCCCTGCACACTGAGCCTTCATTTTAAAGAGTGGGTTTTTCTTGTTCTCAAATCTCTCTTTGTCGACAATACACTACTACACTGCAACACTATTGCTGGGTTGCTGACATGTTAAGTCTGTTACATAGATCTACATTAGATCTATAAAGTGAAGGACATAATCACATTTATTATGACCAACCTGTAATTCTTTGTTTTGTTTTCAGACTAAATATAGGACAATACAGGATATGGTATAACTGTGCAGACAATACAATTGAGCCTTCATTTTGTTTTAAATTAATTCATATTAGGTTAAACAGTAAAGGTTGAACAACTTTGCAGGTGTCAAACATTTTTTCAGTTTCACATTTCTCTTCTTACCACATTTATTACAAAGGATGACATACACAAGCAGTTTGTTTATTTCAACAAAAGTCCCTTAAACTATTTTTCTACACCTGATTGTGAACTTATGTCGTACTCGGCTTCCTACTTTTCTAATAGTGTTGATAAAGCGTATTTATTCTCTAGCACTGTCTGGAAGCATGACTCGTTTTTTTTGTCGGTGACACTCGTGCTATGTGCTGAGGACTCTATGCATCTTCTCGTGATGAAATATATAGCTTGAAATCAACTTCTATGCATATGTATTTATATACACATCATATTTGCCTTGACAGTTTAGTTGAAGGGGGGGGGGGGGGCTGTAAGGGAGTCTGTTGCACTGGTTTGCTAGAGCTTAACCTAATAGACCCTTTTCACAGAGGCGTCATCGTAGGACAAACACTGGTGTCGCTCATAACACTAATTATGGGTCTGCTACTTTTATGTACCAGGGCAGGGTAGTAGACGCTAGTGAAGATGAGTCTACTTCTCGTGCCCTGGTACATAAAAGGAGCATGCATAATAAATACTAATTATGTACTAATTATGCAAAAGATGCATAATTAGTATTATGAGCAACACCTGTGTTTGTCCTTGGATGACGCCTCTGTGAAAAGGGTCTATTAGGACTGCAGGTCTACCAAGCTAAATCCACTCTTTCGCTCTCCCTAAATGCATTTGCTATTTTGAATAATTTGGAATTTTACTTTTTACTTGATGATAAAAAAATGATTAACGCTGTCCTGGTTCATTATTTGTCGACTGAAATCTGCTGATCGATCCACAATGTTAGTTTTGGAACTAACTTGCAAATAAAGTTAAGTGCTGCATTGGATCTTGAGACATATTATTGAAGAAATAACAGACAGCTCATCATTGTACTTTTTGTACTGCAGTCATTGTTTTTGTCCAAAATTACCCATTAATTTAAGTATCTACAGAATAAATCCCATCCCTACATGGCTCAATCAACCCAGGGATTTTTTTGGTGTCTAAATCAATTAGGTCTGTGTCAAAAAAGGTGAAGGTCATATTTTGAACAAAAGTGATTGCTTCTGTGAAAATGTTATAGTGCAGCATTAAAGCTTTTGCAGTGTTAAGTTATTAATGCTAAGCGCAATTCTGTCAGATTAATTACATTGTTTATATAATAATACTCTTGTGTTATGTAGGCTTGTTATTTAATATACTACTTTTATATAAATGCAATTGTTTTATATTTTGTTATATAGTTTATATACTTTATTTGTTGCCTATAGTTACACCCTTTTGAGTAAGTAAGATGAGTAAGATATGGAATATACTTTTTCCCTACACATATCCTAATAGAGTTTGATTAATCGGAAAGCAATAATGGATAACTAATTGTGTGCATGTTTTTTTTAATTAAATTAAAGGTACGTTATAACAATATAAGACCAGATTCATATTTATGTCATTAAAACAATTATAAACAGGTACTCTAGAGACCAAATCCAAGCATATAATACACAATTAAAACTAGCCTTAAAGATATAATGAATGGAAATTCTATACATTCAAATACAGATCCTGAAAAATATATGCTTATATATATATTTATAGACATAATGGCATGTCCACTGAAGCTCTTCCTACTCTAATTGCCTTTTCTTGGCCATTTCTCGACTGTACAACAATGAAAACTACCAGGCTTGTGTGTGCACGGCGATTGAGTATGTGATGTTCTGCAAAATAACAAACATTTGATTAATGTAAAAGGTGATTGTGGCAGGGTTGCTCCTACCACACACCACCTAAGTGGCTTTTCTTGGGGCCCTCCGACACAGGACACGGGTAGATGTTATTGCAAAGTATATTTGTTGGAGATGGCAGGTGGTATTCGCCGAGCTGATGGTACAAGCTGCCATGACAGTGGCTCCTCCTCGAGTGTGTGTGTTGATGGCTGGTTTATCCTGGGTGTCATGATTGCTCATGCACCCCAGGTGTGCAGCCCCACCCAGCCAGAGTCCAATTAGTCTGACTCAGGCCAGGTGAGGCTGTAAACCAGCCATCAACACACACTCCACACACCCTCCACATATCCCCAACACCAAATTGAGGCTGGGGAGAAGCCTACTCCCCCCCCCCCCCCCCCATCCAAGCAAACAGAAAAAAGAAATGACAAACTGGACTCTCAACAAGATTACCATACCTCCACAAAACCAGGGCCCTGTTCCGATATCCATACTTCCATGAGTACACTTAAACATAGTACACTATCCGCACTCAATAGTTTTGCAGATTTTCAGATGTTAGTGCTGTTCCAAATGCAATAATCTGTGGTGCACTTAACGGAAATGACCATCAGCTGCGCGGCCGCGTCACCCGCAAAACACGTGAATCCATTAGACAATCTCTGATTACGTCCACAGACAGTGTTGACGTCTAGCTATAATATATAATTTGAAAAATGACTCTCTTACTGCAGGCTATGTTGAAAATCGCGGACGCCGTCATAGATGTTACCTCATCCTCCTGATGGAAAATGCTCCGGTAGGTAGTTTAATCCTATGTCATGCATGTTTTTATTTGGTCTTCCAAAATGTAGCCCATACAACAGCAACATTAGGTCATTTAGTTATAGTGGGGGATTAATTTTGTGATTATAGTCGTCCTCATATTATAGTGATCAATGATGAAGTTTAGTTTACAAGTTTAGTGTAGTACTACTATTTCTACTTTCTTAAAAGTTCTTACCATGTGGAGCCTTCATTCTTGAACTGAAAATACAATCGTTTTTACATACCCAAGTTACTGTGTGAAAATACATAACAGATAACACTAACTTCAAATAGGCTTTGATTGTCATGCCTTGTATAATGTGCAGAATTACCTTGCTTTTTTAAGAAACCATGTCAATAAGAAAATTTGTAATAGGCAACATGTTAACAGTATTTATTGTACACCATAGTTCCAACAGTAGTCTAATAGGATTGCAATGCAAAAGACAACACATCAACTTAAAAATGACTGATTTTATTAAATAATACAAATAACAGATTTAAATAACAAACTTCAATAATAAACAAATAATCAATGAATGAATGTCCACTTTCTCTCACAGCCTCCAAACCCCAGGCGGTATTGCCAGCTGAACATCACAGTTCCACTAATAAGGCTGTTTTTTGATGGCCAGAGTGACCTGCGGGTTGACTTCCGATTGTCCCGGGGATCTTTCAATGCCCTGATGGAAGCCATAGGGAGAGAAGCAGACCACGGCTGGGATCCAGAAATCGCTTGCCTGGTGTTCCTGTTCTGGTTGGCCAGTGGAACCTCCTACCGCGTCGTCTCCAGGGCATTCGACATGCCCCGGACCTCCGTCCACCGTGCCATCCGGAGCGGGCCTTCGGGATCCTGAAGACCAGGTGGAGGGCCATCTTTTTGAAGGCGCTGGAGGTGGACATCCTGTTCATCCCGGAGGTCATCCTCTGCTGCATCATCCTCCACATTTGCCTGAGCCGGGGAGACGTGCTGGACCCAGAGGACGGCGTGGATGGCGTGGCTGGAGCAGCAGGGGAGGAGGATCCAGGACAGGAGGCAGCACCTCCAGGCACCGTCTCTGGAGCTGAGGAGAGATACAGAATGGCAGCGCTGTGTTATGCACCTGATCATGACTACATTTAATTAAAATAATTTGGCCAATTTCAACACCTGTGTATTAACCTTGATTCATTTTTTAGACATAACACAACTAGAATATTGTTGTTTACAACAATAGTATTGTTGTAAACAAAACCAAGATAAATTAAAATGCACTTAAGAAATTAAATGAGGAACATAAATTAATTATTTAAAAAGTTCATTTTTTGGCCAGCATCTCCAGAATGGCCAGGAAGCGTTCGTCCCTGGCAGCAGCTTCCTGGTCCCTCCTCTCATCCCTGGCCCTCATCTCTTCCCGCCACCTTTCCTCCCTCGCTGCTGCCTCCTGATGGAACCTCTCCTGCCTCTCGCACATCTCTCTGTATCTCCTCTGTTCTTTCTCCTCTCTCTCGGCGCCCTGCCTGGCCCGTTCAGCCTCTCTCCTCTCTCTCCTTCTTGAATCCTCCTCCACTCCTGCTCCAATCTTGCCTCCTGAGCTCCTGAAGGGCTTCAGCAACGTCCACCCGCCGCTTTTTAGGGGTGGACGCTCTAGAGGACATGGGCGCCCGACTGCCCGTGTCCTCTGCTGCCTCACCTAGATTTTCCCTTTCTGGGGTAGTAGTAGACGGGGGGTGAACACCACCGCGCCCTGGGCACACGTGGCAATGACGACAGGCGGCGTCACAGACGGCCTGTCCCCAATTGCCTCGTGCATTAGGTCGAACCACTTCTAGGATGCGGCAGTGGCCTTTCCCCCCTCTGTACTTACCCCAGTCGGGGGGGTCTTTAAGATCCTATGTAGTAAGAAGAATAACATCATAACACAGCAACACCAACATGAAACGCTCATAGTTATGAAACTCTAAGTTGTAGAAATATCTTAGACATCCTCAATAATAGGTATATTACATTATCTTAGTGGAGATTCTGTGCTCATCCCACATAACTATAAATAGTTTTGGTTATGATCTTTTTCATGAAGAAAAAAATAAAGTCTTAATAATTTTCAAATATTCAGTTCAACTGCTATATGGAAATGACGGCTCTTTACAGAATCTGTAAAGCTGACAAGGACGTAAGGCATAATGTGAAAACAGACAAACTTGTATTTTTGTTTGAGGTTTTCCCACTTCTTTTTTAGGTAACCGGTTGTCACCCTCCCCACCAGTCCTCTCTCTTCCAGGAACTTTCTGGTTAACGTGTAATAGGGGCACATAAACTCATCACAGTATAACTAGTACAAGTAGTATAAGTAGTACAACACATCGGTCTACAAAGAAGATTGAGCAGATAACAAGCGATTAACATTTGATATTTATATTGTTAGACTATCGATAGCTACAAATAACCTCTGTACATGTATGCACTTACTTATAGCCCAACGGGTTGGTGGTTCGCCCACCACTGAACATTCCAATGTTGGCAACACGCCACCGCACAAACACCTTTGTGTCCTCATCAGTCCCTACATTGAAGAACAAGACAAACACCAATAAGAAAAACACTGGCGCGGTGGCACGTCTTCAAGACAAATTTTTAATTGCACCACTAACGTTACTACTATTCAAGTGTATTCAAGATTTGTATTGACTTTCATTTTAAGTCCCACGTGCATTTACTATCAAAACATTTGCAAAATCATGACGCATCGACAATGATAAAGACAAATACCTAAACAAACACTGCACTATTTGTTGAGCTAGGAGCGCGGTGTTAATACATGTTAATACACTAAAATAACTATTTAGAGGCAATTGCAAAATGTAACTATGAATGTGTAAACCGACAAAAACGTACATTTGTAAGGTTCGGGAGCTGCAGGCGCTGTCGTTTCAGTAGCGATAATACTCTGTTGTGCACTTCACGGAAATTACTATCAACTGACGTGACCAAACACCAAACACACGTGAATCCATTAGACATTCTCTGAGCGCGGCTCAGCCTGGCCTTTATTTGTTGTTTCCATAAGGAAGTCACAATGTCATAGTGAACAGTGACAAATGTAATGTTACATCACATTTCCCACATTGTCCATCATCGTCGTACAGTACCTGCAGACTGCATACATGCGCTGTTCTTGGTCATGTTGCAGAACGCTGTCATCCAGGTTCCGTCGACGTCAAGGTAGACACAGGATTTGTCACATGTTGGTTCGCCTGGGGGCAGGCGCGCGGGAACCTCTTTTTGACCAGGGGTGCTGAATAACAAAATAATGAAGAATGTCCAACGATTTCTCCCCCCTATACATGTTTTGGATTTTGACTGCTAAATACGTAATTTTAGCGTTGTGTACGGTTGAGGGTGAGACGTTTTAGAAATGTCCTTTGCAGCCACAAATTCCAATGTTCTACAATTATGCGACAGCACTCCGATAACATAGAATATGCAGGCCTTTGCTATGAATACTTTTATTAAGAGTTAATAACTAGCTCTTGAATGGTATATAGCCAGCCAATGGAATGTAACCATATTCATAACAACACACCTTAGCTGATCTGAGAAAGTGATGAGAGCCAACTGGGTAAAACATTAACAAGTAGTATTTAGTACAACATTTGGTGTAGGCAGCAGTAAAATCCATTGAACACTGAAATTATGTTTTAACAATACAATTTGACATTATAACTAAGTGGCAGCACATAGGTATGCATCACAATCATTTGCAATAGAGGTATGCTATATAGAGGTATTCTTAGTGCAAAAAGCATATATAAACACAATAAAGACATCAATGACAAAACTATACATTGCATATCAAACTGATTGGTGGGAGACAGACAGCTTACTTTTAATTGATGATACCAAAGGTGGCCTTGCGTTCTGCTGTGTTTTGAACAAAGGCTTTCATCAAAGGTTGAATGTCCAACATATCTAAAATTTCCTGATGGATGTGCAACAAAGCCAGGTGTGTGAGCGTTTTTAGTCGCCTGAGTGTGGAGAACGACCTTTCTGATGAGGCAACAGACACAGGCAGCGAGAGACAAAGTTCCATGAACTTCTCCACTTCATTCAACAATTCTCTAGTTTGAGGATGCAGTCTGCCCAAAAACGCTGCGATGTCCGTACATGTTCGGAGGCCCTTGTCTTTGGTAAGACTACCCAACAGTGTGAGCTGCATGTGCAAGCGAGACTGGTCTATCTGGGTAGGGAGATTGGGAGCAATGTCATCCAGACCTGAATAAAGTCCACTGGCAGCATCAGTGATAATTTTCTCTCTCTTGGCAGCTATTTTCATCCCAGGCTGGTCGAATCGACAGTCTAGCTCTGATGTTACAATATCCACAGCCTCAAAGAACTCCCGCTGCCACGGTTGATGTCCTGTGCGTGGTGCGATGTCCTCCACTACCTGTGTGTTTCTCAGACGAGCTGGAGTTCTGCTGGTTCTGGGTGGATGAGGCATTTTCAAGTCATACTGTGCTGCACACATTTCCACTTTTCTGATCAGGTCTTTCACACATGTATCTTCTCTCAGTGCACACATTTGTTTTTTAAGTACACTGACACATTCCAAGGCACCCCCAACATTCGCCTTCTTGTGCTGGAGTACTTTGGCCACTTCTTCGCATGGCTCAAAAAGGGCCTCACAGCTGACAAGGCCAAAGTAGGTCTTCCCTTTCGTTGCTTGTTTGTAAAGACCAGCCAACTTAGCACGTGTATCACCTCTCATCGATTTGTCTTGCTGCAGCACTTTAATTGTCTCCAAAACCACACCATATGAACAACACACACGCTTGATAGCCTTTGTGCGTACAGCCCACCTTGTTGGGCACAGTGACAGCAGGTTGCAGACAACGTCATCACCTCCAAAACATGACTGAAAGATTGCCTTGCGCTTTGCTGATTCTCCTATTATCACAGAAAGGTTCTGAACAAATGTGAGTGTGTCAGCGACTAGTTGTACCTCCCTTGCAGCCTCTTGCAATATTAAATCCAATGCATGGTTGGCACAGTGAACGTACAGTATAGTGCACCAGGACATTGTTCTTTAAGTTTTGCCTGGACACCCGCAAAGCGGCCAGACATATTGCTGGCGCCGTCAAAGCAAAAGCCTTGAAGACGATCCATGGGCAAGTTCAGACGCATGAACAAGTCTCGGATGCATAAGAAGAGTGTGTCTGCAGTGGTATCCGGCGCATTATAGAATCCAAGAAAAACATTAACAACAGACAGATCTTTCCCCACGTATTGTAAGCTGCATGAAAACTGTTCATTTGAACTTACATCGGTGGTTCCATCGGCCGTCAGTCCAAAGAAGGAGCTTCGTCTTGCATCTGACACAATGTGTCTCTGCACAGCGTGTGCCAGAATCTCCAAAATTTCATTCTGGATTGTGTCTGACATCCAGTTGTCTCTACGCTGTATCCACTCACGTGCTTTGGGGTTGTCATATGTTCGTTCCAACATCATTTGCCAGAGCACACCATCCCGATGGTTATGCCCCCGCAATGGAATTCCCTCTCGAGCAAGGAGCCTAATAGATCGGAACAGCAACTCCAGTACAGTCCTCGCTACTTTCTGCTCGTTTGCTACATTTTCTATCATATCATTGCTGATATCGGCTTTTGGTTGAGAGATGCCAGCATTCTCACCGACTCCAGGTGAAGGTCAGAGCTATCGTGGTTGGCAAATTTGCATGTAGCTTTGCGCCAGTTGTGAATCCTCCACTGATAAAAGAACTCTTTCCCTCAGCATGACGGAACCCCTTCTCTTTAGCTTTGCAGCACACAAAGCACAGCACATAGTCCTTATCAGTAACATAGTGTAGCCATCGCCACTTTGAGTACCAGCCTGGCTGAAAAGACCGTTCAAAAGTTTCTGTCCCGAACCTCCTTCCAGGATAACCGAAGTCGCTTGGCTGACATGGCTTTTCGAATCTTTCTGTAAAGTTGCTAGTGCTTGAGGCTATGACGGTGCTGCTAACGTTAGCCGAGTTGCTTGCTACCGTTACTGTAGAGTCAGACTCCGGCTCTTCATCTGCTGCCCCAACAGAGTTTGCCACGGAGGTGGACGAGGAAACATCAAGTGCAACATCACCAGATGAAATCTTGCTAATTTTAGCCACATTACTGTGGAAAAAATCGTGTATCCTTTTCTGCGACATATCACTTTCTACTAACTTCCAGTTAACTAGCCTCAGCCTGCTCGCTTTCACTTGTAAGTTTCGTCGTGAGAGGTCACGTTGAGAGGTTACGTTCAGCTCTACCTCACCTCTGAATTTTAGTAGCCTATATTCGAACCTATCCATAACACTTTTTTGCTATTTGCCTCATTATTTGATATACAAAAATATAAAGCGAATTAGTAATTTTTTTTTAAAATGAAAATATGATTAAAAATAAATAAATAAATCCAGCGCCTGCCAACAGGGGGTGCTGCAGCACCCTCAGCACCCCCCTTCCCGCACCCTTGCCTGGGGGCCCAGTTGGCGAACTTCAGGTGCCAGCTGCTGATGTACGTAAAGTAACCACCTGTCTGCAAAGCCCGAGCGCACTGGATTACTCAAACGCATTCCTCTTAGAAAGGATAAACTTCTACTAAAATGATGAATTAGTGACATAATGAATGTGTTCCGAGTTGTAATGTATTCTGTGTCTCCCAAAAATGATTGAAATTACATTTGGTTAACTTCAGAAAAAAAGCTCAACCTTTATTAATTTTATTAACAGTTTTTTGTTGCTTTTTTTTAAACCTTTTATATAATCCATTTAATATATGTGTTTGCTAAATAATAGTCATTAATGTATAATTTCAATAAAAACAACAGTCCAAAGCGCCATGAAAGCATATGCAAAATGCAGTAGCGTACCGTGGGATTTAAGTCAGGGCCTTCAGTAACGAACTCCACCAACGGCCAACACCCAAACACTCAGACATGCACACAAATTTCATATTAGGTGCCGATACAGCCAACACAGCCACAATATGCGCTACTGCATAACATCCACAACAAGACCGTTGATCTTCAGCAACAACAACAGCACACACGCACACCACTTTGCATTACCGCAGAGCTAGAGTAATGCAGCATCACCATCAGATCTTTCCTTATGTCACTCCGCAACCAGATTGCACATCACACACATGACACAAAAACAAGTGTTCACAGTTATTGTTATGTTCACCGGATGCTTTCGCAACTTCAACGGATTCAATAAAGTAGCCTATAGCGACAATATTACAAGTGCACCGCCAGTTCATTAACAAAAATGAAACATACAAGTAGGCCTTTATGCCACATATTTTACAACAGCTATTCCAGCCAGAATATTAAGCCCACAGGAGTAGTAGTGAACGGGTTCATTTAATATGCTTATTAAGCGGCATCCACACACAGCATTACCATTAAGCCTACTGCCCAAATTCCAGCAATATATTTGTGTTTCCAACCATTACAAAAAATGTGTTATAAACTAAAGTACCACAACATTTTACTTCTTTGCCATCTTTGAAAGAGAGGTCTGACTCCTTGATATCTCATCCATCATCATGTCAATCTGTCTTAAATGCAGTCCTTGTTAATAAATGTTATAAGAAATACTTGTAAATAATTCATAATTACTGTTCCAACTTTATTATAAGGGTCCCCCATACTAATAGTTATATATTATTAATATATTAATTAAGCTTAACCAACTTTATTATAAGGGTCCCCCATACTGATAGTTATATATTACTATTATATTAATTAAGCTTAACCAACTTTATGATAAGGGGCCCCATGCTGATAGCTATATATTACTAATATATGAATTAAGCTTAACCAACTTTATTGTAAGGGTCCTATGAGGAGTGATTCATATTGGGATAGGCAGAAACACAGTTTAATAACAATTAGTTAAATAATAATATGTAATTGTAAAGGTTCAATGAGTGGGCGGAGACAGGTTTGAGCGATTTTCAGTCCAGACGGTTTATTGTTCACACCAGAACAATAAACAAATCAAAAGTACACGTAAATGGATTGTCCGTCTCCACCAAGGAGTTGCCAGGCTCTCTGCCTTTTGCTGTCGCGAGTGCTCCGCACTCCCCGTATCCCGTCCTCCACTGAAAGGCAGAGCAGACACATAAATACACACTTCCTGATTGGGCCTGAGTGCCTACAGGTGTCTGCACCCAGACCCAATCGCCCCAGCAGACCCGGTGCTCCATACTCCCCCCTGCAGGCCAGGCGCCGCCCCCCTCCACATACCCCCACCGCCCGACACAGGCCGGGGACCCATCCGGCCGCAGCCTACTCCCCCCCCCCCGGGACGGGAGAGGAAATCAGCTACGACCATCTGCGCCCCTGGTCTGTGGGTCACCTGGAAATGAAATGGCTGCAACGCGAGGTACCACCGGGTGATCCTCGCGTTGGCATCCTTCATCCGGTGGAGCCACTGGAGGGTGGCGTGGTCGGAGTAGAGGGTGAACTGGCGTCCCAGCAGGTAGTAGCGGAGGGCGCCGACCGCCCATCGGATGGCGAGACACTCCTTCTCGACGGTGCTGTACCGACCCTCCCGGTCCGATAGTTTGCGGCTCAGGTACAGCACCGGTCGGTCGGCCCCCCCCACCTGCTGGGTCAGGACCGCGCCCAACCCCCTATCCGACGCATCTGCCTGCACGGAGAAAGGGAGAGCAAAATTAGGAGCACACAGGACGGCTTCCCCGCAGAGGGCTGTTTTAATAGCATCAAACGACACCTGACATGGCTCCGACCACTGGACCGTATCTGGGGCCCTCTTCCGGCTGAGGTCGGTCAAGGGGCTGGCCAGGTCGGAGAAGTTTGGGACAAACTGCCGATAGTACCCCGCCAGCCCCAGGAACCGCCTCACCTCCTTCTTGGTCCTGGGGCGAGGGACGGCAGCGACCGCCTCGGTCTTACCGACCTGCGGCCGGACCTTCCCCCCCCCCAGGTGGAACCCCAGATACTGGATCTCCCTCCGCCCGATCACGCACTTCTTCGGGTTGGCCGTGAGCCCCGCCCGCCTCAGCGACTGAAGGACGGCCGCCACCCGCTGCATATGCTGCCCCCAGTCGTCTCCATAGACGACTATGTCATCGAGGTAGGCAGCAGCATATGCAGCGTGAGGCCGCAATACCCGGTCCATCAGCCGCTGGAACGTGGCTGGGGCCCCGAACAACCCGAACGGAAGTACCTTAAATTGGTACAGCCCGAGCGGAGTGGAGAACGCCGTTTTCTCTCGGGCTGCTGGAGACAACGGAATCTGCCAGTAGCCCTTCGTGCAGTCCAGAGTCGTGTAATAGGTGGCCATGCCAAGCCGGTCCACAAGCTCGTCGATCCGAGGCATCGGGTAGGCGTCGAACTTGGACACCGCATTCACCCTACGGTAATCCACACAGAACCGGACAGCCCCATCCGGCTTCCCCACAAGCACGACGGGGCTGCACCAGTCGCTGTGGGACTCCTCGACGACGCCCATCTCTATCATTGCTGCCAATTCACGCCGTATCACGTCTTGCTTGTGCACGGGTATCCTGTAGGGGCGTGTCCGCACCGTTAACCCCGGTTGCGTCTCGATGTCGTGAGTTATTAACGGGGTGCGACCGGGCAGGGGCGAAAAGACGTCGGCGAACTGGAGCTGTAGCGAGACCACGTCCTCCGCCTGACTCTCCGACAGATCCTCTCCTCGACCGACCGGAGGGATGGGCCCCGGGGCAGGGACTTCCGGTCCAAGCTCCTCTCCCTCCGGTAGCGTTGTGGCGAACGCGACCGGGACCACATCATTCCACCTTTTCAGGAGGCTGATGTGGTAGATCTGTCGGGCATCGCCCCTGTCCGACCGCACTACCTCGTAATCCACGTCCCCGACTCGCCGTGTGACCACAAAGGGACCTTGCCACTTCGCGAGTAATTTGGTGGTAGAGGTGGGCAACAGAACAAGGACCTTGTCCCCCGGTGTGAGATCGCGTAATCTAGTCCCTCTGTCGTACAGGCGTTTCTGATTCTCCTGGGCTTGGCGCAAATGCTCACGTGACATTACCCCGAGTGAGTGGAGCTTTGCACGCAAGTCCAGGACGTACTGGATTTCGTTTTTACTGTCGCTGGACCCCTCCTCCCAGTTTTCTTTAATAAGGTCCAGGACGCCCCTGGGCCTGCGCCCATAGAGCAACTCAAACGGGGAAAACCCTGTGGAAGCCTGGGGCACTTCCCGCACCGCAAACAACAGAGGGTCTAGCCATTGATGCCAATTTCGAGCATCCTCCAGTACAAACTTCCGAATCATGGACTTTAACGTCCGGTTAAACCTCTCACACAAGCCGTCTGTGGCTGGGTGATAGACGCTCGTGCGGATGGCCTTGACCTTCAACAACCCGTAAAGTTCCTTAATCGTGCGTGACATGAAATTGGTGCCCTGGTCAGTGAGAATCTCCTTTGGGATTCCCACCCGCGATATGACGTGAAACAACGCCTGCGCAACACTCCTCGCGGAGATATTGCGCAACGGAATTGCTTCTGGGTATCGGGTTGCGTAGTCGATCAGGACTAACACAAATCGATACCCTTGTGCGGAACGTTCTAATGGCCCGATAATGTCCATGCCCACGCGATCGAATGGGACCTCCACCAGGGGAAGGGGCCGCAAGGGCGCCCTGGGGATGGCCGGGGGATTCACCAACTGGCATTCGGGGCAGGAGGCGCACCAGCCGCGCACTTCCGCCCGAATCCCCGGCCAATAGAACCGAGCCATTATCCGGTTCAGTGTTTTATCGTACCCCAAATGGCCCGCCATTGGGTTGTAATGCGCCGCCTGAAAAACCATTTCCCGGCGCCTCCTGGGTACCAGCAACTGGGTAACAACCTCCTCACTCTGGGTGTCACGACTCACCCGATAAAGTCTGTCCCTAATCACCACAAAGTGTGGGTAAGTCAGCACTGCGTCTGGCTGTACCCGAAGACCATCAATAGAAATCACTTGGTCGAGGGCTGAGCGTAGAGTAGCGTCACGAGACTGCTCAAGGGGGAAATCGTCCACCGGTGGGAATGTCGCCGCTCGGCCCTCGGGTTGAGAACCTCCCGCCTCTTCCCCCGATCCCTGACCAGCGTCGGACACCCTCGCATCGGCGCAGAACACAGCGCATGACTTACATGTCCCTATCTGTCGTGTCCGTACCCCCGCACTCTCGCTAACCGCCCCCGGAAACCCAGCCCAATCTAACCCTAGAATCAGGGGGTACGTGAGGCCCGGACTAACCGCCGCCTTGACTCTATGCGTTTTCCCCCCATAATGAATTTCGATAGGGACCAAGGGATACGTGTGAACATCCCCGTGTATACACCGCACCGAAACGCTCGACGCCTCGACCAACGCCTCGGACCGCACCAGGCGCTGCTGGATCATAGTCTGCATACAGCCGGAATCCAACAGCGCCTGGTACGTACCCCGTTGTATCCTCACCGGGATACGGTACGCCTCGCCGGGACCGTAGGGAGGGGTCGGGGGACCGGCGACGCGGACAACCTGGCCGACATCCATCATTGGGCAGTCCCTCCGGATGTGTCCCGGCCGTCCGCACCGCCAACACCCCTCCCTTGCCGTCTGATCGCCCGTCTGCGGGAAGGGGGGGGAAGGCGATTCATGCGTCTGCTCCGGACTGGGCCCCCCCCTCCACCTCGCTCTAGGTAGCGGGGTGGGTTTGTAGCCCCGCAGGGCCGCCGCGCCGGTCCGTGGGCTCGGGGTTGGTGCTGGTGGTCGTCTGTCCATCGGAGGGGGGACCAGGTGGCCCTCCGCGATGTTGACCGCCGCCTGGAGGTTCTCGGGCCGGTGGTACCGGACCCAGGTGGACGTTCGGGCCGGCAACCCTTCAATGAACCTCTCGAGGGCCACCTGCTCCACGATTTCCTCCGGGTTATTCCTCTCGGGCCCCAGCCACCTCCTCGCCTGGTCCCGCAGCTGCTGCGCGTAGGTGAAAGGCCGATCGCCTTCTGCGAACGGGAGGGCCCGGAACCGGCGGCGATGTTCCTCTGGGGTCAGGCCTAGCCGGTCCCGGATGGCTCTCTCCACCGCCTCGTAGTCCCGCTGGGCCCCGGCCGGCAGACTGTGAGCCGCGAGCTGGGCCTCGCCCGTCAGGAGCGGCAGGAGGCGGTGAGCCCACTCTTGGCGTGGCCACCCGGAGACCTCGGCCACCCCCCGGAACGTCTCCAGGAAGGCCTCTGCGTCGTCGGCCTCCCCCATCTTGGGGACGTGTATGGGTCCCACCGCTCCTGCCGCTCTGGATCCGCGGTCGCCGGAGACGAGGAGCTCCTGTAGGACCGCCCTATCGGCGGTCAACGCCTGGCCCAGCTCCAGGAGTACCTCGTTCTGCGCCTGCTGCACCTGCGCCTGCCTTTCGGACATCTGCGCGAGATGTCCGAGTAACGCCGCCAAGGGTGCCTGTTCCATCTACCACTCTCGCCTCACGTTGGGCGCCACTGTAAAGGTTCAATGAGTGGGCGGAGACAGGTTTGAGCGATTTTCAGTCCAGACGGTTTATTGTTCACACCAGAACAATAAACAAATCAAAAGTACACGTAAATGGATTGTCCGTCTCCACCAAGGAGTTGCCAGGCTCTCTGCCTTTTGCTGTCGCGAGTGCTCCGCACTCCCCGTATCCCGTCCTCCACTGAAAGGCAGAGCAGACACATAAATACACACTTCCTGATTGGGCCTGAGTGCCTACAGGTGTCTGCACCCAGACCCAATCGCCCCAGCAGACCCGGTGCTCCATACTCCCCCCTGCAGGCCGGGCGCCGCCCCCCTCCACAGTCATTAACTTTTATATTAACATATAGTTTGTAAATAAACATTTAACATTTGAATGATGTAAGAAATAACTGTTAATTAGTGCCAAAAATACATTTAGTTAACTATTAACAAATATTAATACAATATTAGTTAATAGATTGTTTTCTATTTGTTAAAACATTAACATTAAACATTAGATTTTATGCAAACAACTAATATTTAATTAATGATGAAAAAAGTATTAACTTGTGCCAAATAGACATTTTAGTAACAATTAACAAATATTAAAGTAATGACTAGTTTGCTATTTATTATGGCACCTTATTATAAAGTGTTACCTAAAATGGAATAGAACACATATATAGATTGCATATCGTAATAGAAAATAATCCAGCTACCTTCAACCTGTGTTCGCTGGACGCCATCTTTGTAGCAGACTAGTTTTCTGGAGCAGGACATGGGCCGTGTTCCGATATCCATATCGGAATCCACTTCCCGTACTTAGTATACTTAGTTTGAGTACGTAGGGTGTTCCGATTATGATCGCGGCGAAAAGAAGTGTACTTGAAAGGACCCGTATGTGTACTCAAAATGGCCAAAATGCTGAGTGTGCAACGGTGTACACTATGCATACTCAACGGCAGCCATCTTAGCTACGTAGCGGAAGAGGCGGAGCCGCGCTCAGAGAACGTCTAATGAATTCACGTGTTTGGCGGGTGACGCGGCCGCGCGGCTGATGTAATTTCCGTTAAGTGCACCACAGAGTACTCATTTGGAACAGCACTAACATCTGAAGCTCTGCGTACCTATTGAGTACGGATAGTGTACTATGTTTAAGTGTACTCATGGAAGTATGGATATCGGAACACGGCCCTGGTCTGCCAGTAGTATTGCACACCTGAATCCATGATGGCACACTGTCCAGGATTACGATTCATAAAGAAAGGAGTTAGACTTGATTTTTTTGTAAGCACAATGATGGACACACTGCATCTCCTGTTGTTTGTCAAAAGCAGATAATCAAAATGGCATTTCTGATTCTACACTCCTTCTAAAATGCCCTGGTCTTGGATCCTGATCGCTGACACCAACATTACAATCAGTGTTTCAATGTGTGTACATGTACGGTTCAGTCAGGAACACACAATCCAAGCAAACCCACTGTAGTTTTAAGTGTAACTGATGCACTATGCACAGACATTATCCACATAGCCTGCTCGCTTTAAGGTTTGAACTGTAAGGTTAGAATTTAATTTTTAAATATTTTTATAATGACGACAATGTTCAAATCAGACTGTGTAGAAGAATGGATTCATTGGTATACTTTAAAATATCAGGAGAAGCTATGGTGGCTTCTCGTACGTGTCCTCTCTGGAGCCATTTGTCCGTTCTGGGCTCCTGTAGAAACATGGCGGTGCAACATGGCGGGCTCCGTTCCACGGAATTTCTCATTCCATGGAATGAGAAATGTTTTTTTATAATATTAAAACAATGAATATAATGAATATTATTAATAGCTGGGTTAAAGGACAATTCCGGCGCAAAATGAGACCATATGATCATGTCCACCGAGTTGGACCTTTCTCTGGGATCAGTTTTCATTCTAGTCGAATGTAACCAAAGTTCTCGAAAACCGCTAATTAGCGTATAACGCTAGCTGTAGGGGCAGATATTTATGTAAAATAAATCGCAATTCTATACAACTAACAAGGCTCAAAATCGCACCACACTTCCACGGTAGCATGATGAGGGTCCCTACATGTAAAACGAAACATTGAGAACTTTGTAAGTGTACAGACAGTTTATTAAAAAAAAAGTTTAGAAAGCCAGTGCCTTTATGAAAACAAGTGGGCGCCATCTTTGGAAAACAGTCACGACCAGTCGAGCGACGAACGAGTCGGGCGCCCGCTTGTTTTCGTGAAGGCACTCTCACACTGCTTTTACTCTGCTCTCTCACTCTGCTTTTACTCAAGTCATGCTAGACAAATAGTTTTGAAAAAATCAATTGAAATGCTTCTGATCAATGAATGGCCTAAATAGCAAATAGCTTCTCCCCACAGGCCCCGTTCCTACAGCTAGCTGCAAATGTGCATCTCTGGTAGACCTGGCGGAAACTTCTTCCAAATATCTCATGGAGACCAATGCTATATGTGTGTTCCCCAATGTTCACTAATGACACACCTCGACACGCAATCGTTTAAACATAAAAACACTGACATTACTGGCAACATTTCAAGACATCTGTGTGAGACCTTTGCTGGCCTCTTCAAAGCCATCTGCTCGAGATTGTTAATACACACACTTAACCGTTTCACTACATCACTTTGTCACTGTGGTTTAACAACCAGAAAAATTATCATCAACATCATATACAAAGAGTAAATTACTATAGCCAATAGGCATTAACTTTATTGTTGGTTGGTATCGTGTTCACCATGGGTGTAGCAACCCAAGCTCCTGTCCTAAGGGGCAGAGATCCTGTGGTGAGTTTGGTGGTTTGTCAATCACAATTCTTCCTTCATATGCCTAGCATTCTCCACTTTCACTTCCTTCTCTGCTTCTCCATACTATTGGGGAGAACCATGTGCCTCAGATGTCTACCTGTTAGCTAAATTAAAAGTTTCGAAGGGTGTTTCTTCTTTTATTGATTGTATTAGCAGGTAGAAGTCCTAGTTAGCCTAGAACTCTAGACACCCCCTAGCGGCAGCAAATTTATTTGGCAGCTAGTGTAGTCTAGCAAAGCTCCGTCCGCTTTTTGGTGCTGGAAACACCAAGTATGTCTTGTATGTCTGGCCAATCACAGCGTGAGGGGCGGAGTCGAAAGCCGGGTTACCTAATGACGACAGAGTTGCGACGGTTCCATGTTAGGTAAACAATGGCTGCTGCTGCTTGCGAACGGTTGTCTTTCCACTCGGCTTTGGCCGCGACTCTTCAAGACTTTAAGTTAACATTTTATTTGAGAAAAGAACAAAGAACGGCACTGAAGTCTTTCCTCGAAAATAAATATTTATTCTGAGTTTTGATTAATTACGTAGTCAGAGCCGTCGCTCTGACTACGTCACCTTCTTCGTTGCTCTGATTGGTTGTAGCGCTATCCTATTGCGTGCAGAGGGAACTTGAAAGACAACCGTTTATCCCGCCCACACTGCCAATGGAGCTACGCCAGACCTTACATCTTTCTGATGTAGGTCTGGCTTGCCAGGCTAAGTCCTAGTAGTAATCTCGGATCCAGCAGTCCTATGTTATAGCCAGACTTCTGGGGGGAGACGGCACAGAGCATGGGCCAGCAACCAAATACATTACTGAAATATTCTACCAAAGAGAAACTATATAAAGTATATAGGATGAGAGAAAATGTGGGGAGAAGGATTAGAAATAGAGATAGAGGACAGAAAAGGGAAGAGGAGAAACAAAATCAGGAAAGAATGAGAGAAGAGAAGGAAGACACAACAGCCAAAATGTAGAAATCAAAGTCTGAGTGTGATTGTATCTTAGAATGTAAAGCAAGTTGTCAAACTTTGAAATATAGAAACCTATTTTACATGAGCTGAATAGTTGAAGTGCCTATAGTGTCTTTAAGCAGAACTCCAAAGTCAAGGTATATAATGAGCCTGACCAGTAGGTTGTCCCTGAATAGGTAGGTTGTCCATGAATGAGTAGGTTCTCTGCCTTGGTGTCCCAGGGCAGGACTCCATGGTCCACACTCATAGCCGCGGGAACATATTCTCAGCAGGGGGTGCTGAGAAAAAAAATGCTCAGTCTGCGCTGCACTTAACTCGCAACTCGCTACATTGATAAAAAAATATATACAAGCGCGTAGTTTGAATTAAAGGCACACAGCTCCTGTCAACACACTGCCGGTCCCGGTCATCACAGTCTGGGAGTGCTGTTTTGGTCGTTTCAGGGGTGATCAGACTGGGCTGCGAGTCTGCCTCTTCCAACTCTCTGATGCATCTCTTTTTATTTTGTTGAGGCTTCCCAAAAAAATCTGAAATCCTTTTTTGCGTCATTTTTTAACGGTGGTCAGTTAGCTGGACTACAACTTGTAGTGTCAAGTGTCACGTATGGTCACGTATCGTCACTTACAGTGACGATACGTGTTGTCACTTACAGTGACGATACGTGACCGTACGTGACACTTGACACTACGTATGGTCATGTGACTAGCATGACAACATTGTATAATGAATATTAAGCCAGACCGCGACAATTTATAGTTATTAGTGTTTCCAGTTAACTTTTAGCATTTTCTTTTTTTTCACTTTATTTCATGTATTTATTTTTGGGTAAATACATTTTTGGGGTGCAGCAGCGCCACCAGCAGGGGGTGCTGCAGCACCCCTACTTCCCGCGGTACTGTCCACACTGTGTGGGCTTTCTCTTTCTCCGATGTGTCTTTGCTTCTTCTCCATCTTGTTCGGGCCGTGCCATTGGTAGTTAGAAATGGAACCAATCCCATCAAAAATTGATTCACTTATCAGATGTCAGACCTTGCCACTGCATGTATCAGTCCAGCTTCTATTCCATAGCTTTTGTGGACCATTAACCCACCGTAAGATAATAGCAGACAGTGCTATTAATCAGAAAGCAATAATGGATAACTTATTTTGTTTTGTGTATTTTTTAAATTAAATTAAAGGTACATTGTATGATATCACAATATAAGACCAGATTCATATTTATTTCAAATCAGTCATTAAAACATTTATAAACAGGTACTCTGGAGACCAAATCCAAGCATATAATACACAATGAAAAAGATATAATGAATGGAAATTCTATACATTCAAATACAGATCCTGAAAAATATATACTTATATATAGTGTATGTATAGACATAATGGCATGTCCACTGAAGCTCTTCCTACTCTAATTGCCTTTTCTTGACTATTTCTTGACTGTACAAAGATGAATCACAGCAACCTCTGGTGGTCCACTGTTAACCAACTCACTGTTGACTCCTGTGATGACATCACAGCATTATGATTGGCGCAGGGTTTTCTTCGTCTTGCTCTGCGTTCTCAATCAGTTTGTTGGTGTCTACCAAGTCAGGCTGTGAGCGCTCACCATTAAAATAGAGTGGGTTTTCAAAAGTGGGCAAGGAGCGTCCGGATTTCTTGAAGAGGAAGAATGCAACGGCTACCATTAAACAAAGGACTCCTATGACCACGAAAACTACCAGGCTTGTGTGTGCACGGTGATTGAATCCAAGCCCGTGTTCTGCAAAATAACAGAAACACACATTTGATTAATATAGATATTATATTAATCAATATATATATATATATATATATATATATATATATATATATATATATATATATATATATATATATTTATAATATATATAATACAACAATAAATTAATAGTAATAATAATAATAATAATAATAATAATAAACCTAAGAATAAACAGCAACATATACTAACACTAAGAATAAGGGAGCAATAAGAGAAAGCCAGAGAAAAATGAATAGGTCTACAATGTTAAGTAAAACAAGAAGCACTGGGTCTGTAGGAAGAATTATTGACCGTTTGGAGCTATCAATATTTGGACACTACCTCTGCAGTTGATTATTCAATTAATGAAGAAAAGAAAACACATTTGGGTAAATGAGTAGAGATGGAACTTACTTTTGGCACTAGCTGTTGGCAACACATCATGAAGGGGAACTGTGAAGTAGAGGTGTGCAGATTAGAATCATTGTCATTATTCATGGATCATATTATTACATCATTTAAATTAATGTTTTACCATATCTTCTAGCACTTAGTTTCATCCAAAATGACTTACATTGACATCTATTTTATGTGATTAATGAGCAGGTAGGGTTTAAGGCATCTTTGCTCAAGGATGCTTACAGGTGAAGCTGTGGACATGAGGGAATCCAACCCAGGACCTGGAAAGGGAACACCCTAACCACTAGACTACTTCCTGCACTTGCTGTTTCTAAATGCAAAGAATGGACTTACTTCTGGGTGTTTTGCAGATGTAGGCTCTGTAGTTCCATTTGCGGCCTGTAATCCATTTCCCGCTTAATGACTGGATCTTTGCAAAACTCTGAGACTCATCTGGGCCATCTTCGTCCCAGTTGGTGTAGCCCACAATAGTTTTGTCTATCCACAGCCACTTTCCTATGAACAATACAAATATTTTTAGCAGTGCAGAATATTATTTTAACCAAATGTTACAAAAAACACTTTTTTATGAACTACTAAATATGCAGATGTATGTGGAAAACACAAAGCTTTTTAATTTCAATTTTAATTAAATATATACCTGCATGAGTCTTGTACATGCCGATCCAGAAGGAGCCCTGGCTATCGTCAAATGCTTTCAGTTGACTTTCTATGAATTTCTGTTCTTCAGGATCCTCGATGCTGGCTAGGGCTCCATCTTAAAAAATGATAGAATGTCTGTATTGTCATTGCACATTGTCATACAACAACATTTGCTGTGCAGCTCCTTAAACAATAATATTCATATTAATAAAAAAAAAACAACAACTTAATGGAATATATATTTTTTTCAATTGTCCCTTGCTTTGTGTGAACATCCAGATATTCAAGTTTGTTTTGTTTCGCAAAGAATATCAGTCTGGCCTTGGCTAGGCAGCAATTGATTTCCAAATATAAGCATGGTCTTATGTTGTTCAAAAAACTCCAGCCAATCAGATTCAATAACTAAAGTGATGCTCTTGCTCTCTTTGCTCTTGCCAAATCCGATTGGATGTACAGCAAAAACATATTCTCCTCTGAGGAAAAGCCTTCTGTGCATATTTATGTTAATCTTTGAACATTGTTATTCAGTCTATTTCAGATAAAAAAAGCTTTGATTGCTCCGTAGATTTCTCCACTTTCCACTCCCTCCCCCGAACACTGATGAGACCTATATATTTTTTTTATTTTTGGAAGAGTCAACAGGCTTAGAGGCCAGACTGATCTGCAGAGAGAAACAGATTGTGAACTTGTGAGATCAGGATGGTCTCTTGAGGCTCCCTCAATATACAGATGTATAATTGTTCCAGGCTATTCTCACCATGTCTTGAACATTCAGAAGCTGCAACTGCCCATTCAACTGGGTTTGTGATGAAAACGTAGCAGTTTCCCTTGAATGCCATCCAGACGTAGTTCTGGTTGGTCCGTTCGTCCTTAGTCACACTGGGGCAACTGCCCGTGATTTCGGTTGATCCCGTTGGGGCCACGTCTATGTTGAGAGTGAGAGTTGATTATTCAGTGTTTGAAAATGTAATAGTTGATCCAGACAAGTGGTATCAGCTTGCTGAGAAAAATAGACCTTTAATTTTTGCTTCCATAAGGAAGTCACATTGTCATAGTGAACAGTGTCAGTGTCAGTGACAAATGTAATGTTACATCACATTTCCAATGTCATTACACAGACATTGTCTATCGTCGTCGTACAGTACCTGCAGACTGCATACATGCGCTGTTCATGGTCATGTTGCAGAACGCTGTCATCCAGGTTCCGTCGACGTCAAGGTAGACACAGGATTTGTCACTTGTTGGTTCGCCCGGGGCCCAGTTGGCGAACTTCAGGTGCCAGCCGCTAATGTACGTGAAGTAACCACCTGTCTGCAAAGCCCGAGTGCACTGGATTACTCAAACGCATTCCGTTTAGAAAGGATAAACTTGGCCTCCTACTAAAATGATGAATTAGTGACAGACATAACAATGAATGTGTTCCGAGTAGGGCTGTCAAAATTAGCGCAATAATAACGCGTTAACGCAATCTTATTTTAATTTGATTAAGAAAAAATGACGCATTAACGCACTTGCATGCTCGCGTGATTGCACGCGAGCTCTGTGTTCGTCAATCGACTTATCAGCCTAAAAAAAAACATGCCGTCGACGGGTGAACTACTGACGGTATTGTGTGTATAACATATGCTTTTTAATAAACTATCTGTACACTTCCGAAGTTGTCAATGCCTCGTTTTATATGTTAAGACCCTCATTATACTACCAAAAATGTGTCAGGCTATTTCTAGCCTTGTAAGTGCTTTACAAAAGCGATTTATTTTTTACCAGGTGAGATGCACTTAGCACTCAAACGTATAGCAGTTTGGTAGAATCGGCTAAAAACAGCGAACTTAATCGTATCGGCTTTTTTTTGCTCTCCATGGAACGTTGGAACTTGTTCTCATACTAAACATCCCAGAACCAGTTTACACCGGAGTTCTCCTTATTTGGTATGAATGACAATGTGTCATTCCATTTGATTATCTCATTTAACTTCAATGGGAGTGGATTTAAAATAGAATTTAAAAACTGTGATTAATCGTGAGTTAACTCGCCAATACTATGCGATTAATCAGTTAAAAAAGATTAATCGTTTGACAGCCCTAGTTCCGAGTTGTAATGTATTCTGAGTCTCCCAAAATGAAACTATATTTGGGTAACTTCAGAAAAAAAACCCTCAACCTTTATTGATTGTATTACATTTTCTTTTTTGCAATTTTTTTTTAACCTTTTATATAATCCATTTAATATATCTGTTTGCAAAATAATATATTAATTAATGTATCATTTCAATGAAAAAAAAACAGTCCAAAGCTCCATAAAAACGTATGCAAAATGTGTGATCTAGGGGTAGGTACCTCATCTTTGTTCAAACCAATCCACATCGGGGAATTCAGATTGATCGCCTGCAGCTCTATGTAGGCCCTCGTCCATTCAGATCGAATGCTAGCTAGTTGGGCTCCATCAGCCTCACAATGCTGCTTGGCTTGGCTCCATGTCATGTTCTGCGTCAAAATCCTCACCGAGTCGTTGCCCATTTTGACATAGGTGGTCGGAGTCAGCGGTTCTCGTGGGAGTGGGAGCTGTGGATCTGTGGAGGTGGAGGTGCGCAATTACATTTTTTGCAGACTGAAATCAGTATTGTCAATACAGTACTCTAAAAGGGATGTACTACGAAGTCTTTTTGATTGAAAAATACAGCACAGTATAAACACAGATGAAATAATTAATTGTAGCGTACGCCTTCAGTAAGATGGAGAAAAATATCAAAAGTACACGTTTGTCAGAGGTACATTTATGTCAAAACTAAACCTGACTAGGTAATGTTCAGCTAAACGTAGGCCCAGCTAAAGGTAGGCCCATTCAGAGGTTTATCACACAATTAAAAAACATTGTTTTTAGAGGAAGTCTCCCTCGTTGGATCGGGTTCTTCCATTGATCAAAGGCATCAAAATGTGCTGGAGGATGAAAGCAGAGCTCACCCACATTCCGCTGGCACACATATCCAGAGGTGTCATTGCAATTCTGCAAAATCCACTTCCCATAAGTAGTTTGATTACTGCTCATTACAACGCAGCTTTCCTGAGGAGGGGTAAATGTTGAGGAGACTTTGTAAGCATTGTATGACTAGCAGTATAACAAGCCTATGGCACTGATATTATATCCATTATCCATAGTATGAATCCAACACAACTTTCATACTCCAGTAACTTATAACTGGACACCGAATTGATCAACTAATTGTATTTCTGTTATCTTTTTTAAAGTCTTTATTCGTCGGATGTGTCTCAATTGCAGCACTTAATGTTTCTTTTATTTGAGCATAATAGTTGTTCATTCTTAGGTAAAACTTTTATCCAAAACAGCTAATACGTTACTAGGTGTGTTCATAGCCTAATTGAATAGATTTGAGACGCTTCTACTACTTACATCATTCCATGCGTGATGAAAGGACTTGTATTTGTTTATCTGAAATGGAGAATCAGAAGTTGTATGTGTATTTAACAACAGAAATGCAAAGACAACAAAATTGCTTAAAATCACATTCCACTTATACTTACAGATAAACCCCAGTTTGTGTATCGCCTTGGCCGTCCGTCCGTCCAGTAGAATCCATCTTTTTTCAAAGAATTCAAACCAATCCAGAGGTCTGTCGAGCCTGATTCAGCCATGCGATTCAACAGAAACGCTGAAAAGAAAACAGCATCACCATACTGTAGGCCTATGCATGTTTAAAGGTTTTGATGACATTCTTAACATGCCAAAAGATTGTGCCATCTTTGTTCAGTCCAATCAGAAAGCCACACATACTGACATACAACACAGACTGTGTTGAATGTCCAGACCAGATGCACAAAGTTTGCTGGACATCGGAAGCATACCTTGTTCACTTCTTGAGATGATAGAGGCTAGATTTCCACCCATTGAATTACAGCGTCTCCGAGCTTCGGCCCATTTATCTTTTCGGTTGTTGACAATTCTATAACACTAATATAAAAAAAAAACACATACACGAAGCATGACTAAAACAGGCAGGAAAACATACACACCTTCACAAAAACCATTGCTTGGGGGTTGCTCCACAAGCAACGTTTTTTTTTCATGGATTTGCGCATTTCCAAAACGATGTCATCGGTGGAGTACTGTTAACAGTGACCTCTGACCTTCGACTGGAATATGGACCAGTCCGTCGGGCAGCCGCCTATGGGGGCCTTAGTGGGTGCTGCAGTTGTGTTGACGGGCACTGAGGTGCTCCTCTTGCAGATGGACTTATGCTCATCGCCGCAGTTGTAGTCATGCCAGAACCCTTCGAACACAACACAACAATGCTCAATTGATCGATCGATCAAGACGTCGCCACGCATGGCACAGGCCAAATCAACAGTTGCACAATGGTGGAGACCAGACCATGTCAGGCGTGCAAACATTTTGTTTCAAAATAGACCATATATCACATCATTTCACGTATTTACCCCAGTATTTTACCCACAGTACCCCACAAATATTTTGGGGGGTACTGTAAATGACCCCTTCAGAAATAACGATAGTGGATATTTGATTATTATGGACCTCTAAACTAAATGTAACCTCTGACTTGACGATAAAGTTAGTGGTAGTTTTCAAAATGAGGGGTTTTGAGGAAGACGCTCAATGCTGCTCTAATTTGAGACGGGAGTCAGTGAAGCAAATATAATAAAAAAACACATTTCTGACATCCTAATTATAACTGCTTTATATCAATCGATGTGAATATCACTGACAGGCTTCTTTGTGCCACTGGAACAGAGCACCTATAGACAAATATAACCTGCTTGATTTGAGGGCGCCTCACGCAGATTTCCTTAGTTTTCAGGCAAAATAAATGATTGTCACCTTTTTGAGTCCTCAACAGTTTGCATGCCTTCATATACATACCATAACTGAACTTATTTTAAATATATATATATATAGATATAACTTTTTACTTTTTTAAACTATATTTAACTTGACCATCAATTGTTTGTGTTAATGAGTCGTAATACATATCATGTGGACTAGATGTTTGACTAGATTCTTGCTGAGTGGTGGTGCAGGTGTGGTGTGTGTTCAGAGTTGACTTTACCAATATGGTGAGTCATAATGGCACAGTTCTCGTCGTTGTTTCTAAAATCAGGTTGATTTTCCTCCCAGCGCTGAAACACTACTGGAGAGCCATCCATCCACCTTAAAACAGAGGAAAAAAGTTGGCTATGTGCGTTTTTCATTGTTTTAGTTTATTGTTGTAAGAAAAACAATAAACTAAATTGAAAAAAGGTTTTTTTCAATTAACTACTAATATTTTAATTTTCTATATAAATTAAATAACTTAATTTAGGTGATATGGAAATTGTTGAATTAAATTAACATTTAATTAATTTAATTTATTTGTCATTTCAAATGCCAAGTTACTTATTTGTGCTCACCCAAATGACTGATCAAAATCCACAAACAGGCCAATGTAAAAGTATCCATAAGACCTCGATATCTGTATGCACGCACACGTACACACACACACACACATGCACATTTATTTATTAATTTAAAAATCGCTTATTGGTGTTAACTAAAAGACCAATTTTGAATTGGAAGATTTTTGGACCATTGAACACTGCGTACCATCTTCCACAGAAAGATGTTTTCTGCTTCGCTGTTGATAACCACTAAATCCCCATGCTTCTGTTGACAATAGTGGCGGGCGTCCTCCATGGCTTGGGACTTCTGGTTAATATAATACTGATTCCCACCCCACTCCAGCCAGCCGTCCGAAGTTGTATTATATTCTGCAAAATGTGAAAAGATACATTTTGGGATTGTGTTTATCTGTTGTGTTGGGTTTGGTTTTTATACTACATGTTTTATTATTCAGTTATGCCTTTTTGTTTAGGTGCTTGGTGTTATTTCATTGTAATGTTTGTTAAGAAACGTTTTGTTTCTGGATGTTGCTTTGGAAGTATTTGTAATTAACATCCTTCCAATAGACCCTTTTCACAGAGGCGTCATAGCACAAATGCAGGTGTCACTCATAACACTAATGATAGGTCTGTTGCTTTGTCCCACTTTGTACCAGGGCACATGTTCCATGGTCAATGTGTGATATCTTCACTACTTTAATCACTACTCAGCCCTGCTACATAGAATGGAGCAGATCCATAATTTGTGTTATGAGTGACACCTGCGTTTGTCTTACGACAATGCCTTTGTGAAAAGGGTCTATTTGGGAATCTTATGCTTAAATATTTGGCATTGTATTAAATGGCTAACCAATAGCTCATCAATAACTGACTGTTTACGGATCTATATATGTATATGCCCGGTCATATTTACCTGTCGTGGTATCATTTGGAGGGGGCTTTGGGGTCACTCCTGTTGGTAATAAGATGCTATTCAGAAACAATATCAGCTCAACGTGGATATTAGAATTTCAATGAAAGTTCCATTACGGTCTAAAGTCAAAACCCAAAACTTTCTTAACAATTGGGGGTTCAACACCATAGACATATATACATAGACGCCTCATAGACTGACGCTGCCCGTTAGAGCTGACGTAGCAGCGCGGCCGCCATCTTGGAAGGGGACCCAGTGCGCCCCCAGTGCATTCATTTCTATGGAGGAAGGTGTATCCCCAACTACAATAATAAGCATAACTCCCCGAATGTTTACCGGATTTTCACACGGTTTGGTTTGTTACAAATGGCAGAGATTTATTTATGATACAGGACGGATTTTTAAAAAAAAAAAGAAAATTTTTTAAATAATAAGAATTATTGTTCAATCTTACTTGTTAAAGGTAATCCCACGCGATCTGGTGTCAATACTGCGCCGTAAGCTGCACAACATACTGGCATAGCTTGCTCTCCCGTTGACTCCTATGCTAGACTAGAGTGAGGACTCCCTACCAATATGGCGGCGACGCTGGGTTACGTTCCATCACGTCATGAGGCGTCTATGTATATATGTCTATGTTCAACACCACCAGTATAACAGCTGCTTCCTTGTATTTTTTAACAAGTCACAAATTATTAGCAAAGAGTGGCAAGCTGTACAGGATATTGTGCGTGCAAGACACTGTTACAACATACAAAAAGGCAAAAAAATACAAATTAGAATACTGCAATCCTGAAAATCCCAATCAAGAACAAAACTAGTGATTCTACCTGCACGGATTTGGCACAGCCAATCGTTGTACGATTCGCAGTGCACATCGTTCCATGAGCCGTCTTCATCCGAGTATGTCATCTTGAATTCCACGCAGGATTCTACGTTGTACAGGTTGTTAGGCTCATCCTTCTCCCAGTGCAAGAAATTCAGCTAAAAATGAGCAAAATCACAACATATGTTGTGTAAATGTTCTGTTGTACGACGTTTAAGAAATGTTAAAAATGTTAATGTTAATAATGTTAAATGTTAATTTAAATGGTATGTGAAAGTATATGTACTCACTGGTGTGCCATCAGACCACACATAGCCTAATCCTGGAGTGGGCTCACTCAGACCGAGCCATGCCTTTCCATGACTGCAAGAAAAATATTATAATTATTTTAATATATATATATATATTAGGGGTGACCCCGAATATTCGACTATTCGACGATTTGATCGAAGGAGCCTGATTCGACTGCCAATCTCATAGTCGAATCGTCGGCAAAACACAGGATCATTCCATTCGGGCTATAGGCGGTGCTGAATGTCTGATTTTACATATAGTTTCTTTCTCCCAATAAATCATGATATATAGCCTATTTTTGTATAAATATCAAGTGCAAAACACTGTCGCCGCAGCGCCGCGTCTATGACACAAGTGCCCCCCCTAGCACTCATAGGAAGCGTCGTGCTGCGGCGCGTCAACAGGAATATAGTCATCTCCGGAGCAGAAGAAAAACAAAAAAAAGGAAAAAGCGCCTTTTCGGCGGCACTTGACGCGCGGCGACGCTGTGAAATAGGACAGTGGCGTGAAATGTAGTAGTGTAGCCGGGGTGGGGGTGTACATAGAAAATAATAGGGCCGGCTGTTTTGACGCGCGCTGGCGGTGTCCAAAACACACCGCCAATGTCGCAAATGTGAATATGGATCAACATGGACGTCGTTAGACCTGGGCATTCGAGGCTATAGCCCCGGATCTTTTGGGAATAGCCCCGGATCTCTGTGCCGTGAAATACATAGTCGGCTTAGTCGATCGACAGAGGCTTAGTCTAATACGTTTTCATTAGTCGAGCAAAAAGTAAAACATAAAGGCATGAGCATCGCAAACCGAATACATCCATGGTCGCAACAAGCCCTGATTTAACTCATCGCTGCAGAAATATTGACCAATACACCTGGGCAGGTATACACCTAGGTAGGTAGACACCTGGGCAGGTATACACCTGGGCAGGTATACACCTAGGTAGGTAGACACCGCTAGACATGCGGAACTAATACTGGTGATCACGGCTTTAGTTCCCTGTGTCTGATCGCTGTAATTCAGAGCGTGAATATCTGTTGATTATCTAATATCTTTCTAACTTTAAAAAAACACTTTTGTATTTTTTAAGACAACCGCTCCCCCGGAGGAGCCGCACATCCACACGCACCGGACACCAAAATACAAACATGTTTTCCATTTGCTTGCTTTTAACTAAAGTTGTGTGCAGTTATACGGTTAAATAAGATTATTAAAAGTGTTCTGGTCCAGAACCGCTTGGTCCATGCCGTTAATATATATATATATATATATATATATATATATATAGCAACAACGCAGTGGATATTTGCCTTTCACCTGCATCTTTGCTTATTTGCGTATTTGTCGTGTAAGTATTGGGTGTGTTTGCGTGATACCGAAAGTTAAAAAACAAGAAGCCCCTCGGGGGTGGATGTGTCTGCTTGAGGTCTATGGGTGACCCTTTAGGTTGTGTATTCTGTATTATGGGTTCATACGTTACCTTCCTGTTCTCAACTCTTGGATACTGTGGATGCTCAGTAGGTCTCCTCCGATGGCCCTACAGTAGTCCCTGGACTCATACCAGGTCTTCTCGCCTGAGCGGGGCCCCGTAAAGAACTGCAACACACAGAAGGAATTCACCATGTCACCACCAACGTCAAAAGGGATACTATCATTAAATACACTGTAGGAATGAGTGTTTGTCCTGATGACAACATTCAGATGCTATTGCAATGTCTTAATGGTGCTGTAGGTAAGATTTAAGAGCTATAATTTGAGTGTAATTTGTTAGGGAAATATCAGTAAATTAAATGCTCTTAATATCTGTTTCAAGTTGACTGCGCCTGTAGACAATTTAAATTTTAGACTGCTCCCAGCTTATTTGTCAGGGTATCTCTTCCCTGATTGGTTTGGGGAGTCCATCTTGCCTGCCAATCACAGGTGCGTGAATGCAACATTTCTCAATGGTGGAGAAATGTAGGGAGGGAGGGAGCAGTGAGGGAGGGGGGTTGGTTAGCCTCAAATCTTACCTGCAGCAGCAGCAGCTTTAAGTAAGGTCAAAGTCAGATCGACACAGCAGCAGCAAATGAACATATTGTCATGTTGTATTCACATGTCATGTGACTACAGAGTCGTACCTTAAAGCACATATTCCTGGTTCCCACCGGTTTCCAGCCATCCGCACACGCAAGGGTGGGGAGCGTTGGCGGGGGAGCCGTGGGGACGGCGCCCTCGGCCAGGTGCTTGCAAACGTACTTCTGCTGACTATCACAGGCCAGCACATTCCAGAGTCCAGCGTAAACACCCGTTGTCATGGCAACGCAACCTTGCAGGTGTCCTTGTGTTTGTTTAAAAAGGGGGGGTGGGGGGGGGGGGGGGTCAATTGCAGGGGGGGCTCGGTATAAACTGTGAAGCCTCTTGATTCTAGCACCAGAAATAGATACACAATAATAATGTATATATATTTTTTATGTATTATTTTTCTTGTATATATAATAATTGCCTGGCATACCTGGCATGTTGGCATTCCAGTGGGTAAATTTCACAAGGTTTGTGTTGGTCCACACAAAATCGTCTATATTTCCCATGTTTGACAGACCGAGCCAAAAGTATTTCTCAGACCTCATCCCCAGTATACTGACAAGGAAAGCATTGTCCACCCTGTTGAAAAAAAGTATGAATGCAATTGTCTTTTATCAATGTTTACTATTTATATATGTATATGATTTATGATTTAAATGTCAAATACATAATTTGAAACTCTCACCCATTGGAAACATCAGCCATGTAAGAGTCAGCGCTCTTGCATTCTTCTTTAGCCTCATCAAATGTCTTGGTCACTGAGCCTACCAGGTAGCAGTAAGATCCATGCCTTCTCCAACCCTACAAACAAACACAACCACTGTTATGATCAAACCGCTCACCAGTGTATGTAGTATGCTATATAATATCCTCAAAGACATTCATCAAACAACAAAGTAATGTAAAAAGAATACATTAAAATCAATATCTAATCAATTTAATGAATCATTTTTATGATGAGGTTGACTTGTTTGCACTAGCGGGCATTTAACTGATAAAATCATAGCATATTTCAGCTTCCACATTATATAAATCCTGCAACAGGTTAACACACCACTGGCTAGTATGTTGTCACATTTGGAACAACCAATTACATTTCGAAGGACAAAATAACATTCATAGGTTTTCTCAAATATGATCATATTTCAGAAGTAATATGCATTCCATTTCACTTCTCTTTTGAAATGAAGCATTTTCTTGAAGATGTATCTTTCACTGAAACTACTGTTGATAGCCTATGGTATTTAATTAGGGGCTCATAATATTCACGTGAAATGTTCGATAATATCTGATAATAAATATAGATAATATCTGTAATCTATAATTTATAGTGAAACAAACTATAGAATAATCTCAAACCTCAGTTGTATAACAGAGCAAATGAACAGCAACATTTGTAGCTAGCTCCAGTCTAAATTATAAAACAAAACTACTCTGCTCCTCACCCATCTACTCTCTCCAAACCATGCCCACCTTCAAAAAGGCTTGATTTTTTTAATGGTGATTTTGAGGAGATTTAACATGAGATTTGTCCATGTGCTGCAGAGTTGGAGCGATGAACCTAGATCCCTGTAGCCTTAAAGTTATGTGTCTACATGACAGCATGTGTTTTAGGGCACAATGTAACCTATTAACATCATGCATGTATAACTGCCATCACAATACAACAATATGATATACAAAAAAAATCCCCCTCTACTCACAGGCTTGCATCCTAAATCCACAGGTACTTCATCGCCAGTAGATTCAATGTCGCTCATCTTCATACAAATATACCCATGCTTCTCCCCACAGGAGCGATCTGCCCAATTACCGTTCTGTGCAAGACAGAAAAAAACAAAAACAAACGTGAAACAAATGTGATATGCCGTGCATGTTCCATCTTGTTCACTTATTCCGTGACATGATAAAATCTGGAAAACACCTTTCAAAAAATTTCAAGATGCCACGGTTCTGTGTTGATAACAAACGACCTGTGCAAATCTAACGCAGGTTTAAATGGCTGACTACCTCTCCTCTGATGAGGACACAGTCCTCATGTGCCCCGGATGTATGGGGGGATTCCCTCTCCCAACTGGTGAAGAGTACGGTGGAGTGATCTGTCCAGTCAAACAGGCCCTCCGTCTTCCTGTCATTCAGCCCAATCCACAGTTCATCTGTGCTGACTGCAGACGTTTCGTTAGTGAGACACATAAAGCGAGACCGTTGTGTGTAAGCTTTCAAAGCCTCTGCCTCTTTCAAAGCAACCCTTTGTAAAGGAATCTGACATTTGAGTTTTTTAAATATCTACTGTTCATATAGTGCATGATGTTCCTTCTAGTGCTGTACCGTATCCAAGTTGAGAGACGACAAAGCTTTTGTCCTCTACGTTGCTCATGCTTGCCAGGGCTCCCTCAGCTTTGGCACACTCAGTTTGGGCTGCCGACCAAGACTTTCTTGTGCGGTTCAGATTGAAGCAGTGGCCGTTGTAGGGGATCCAAGGGCTCGGGCAAAACCCTGTCTCTGCTGTTTGCACACGTGAAGAGAGAGAGAGTAGAGAGACTCAAGTATACTGTACATAGGGCCATCACAATAAGCAGAAGTTCAAATAAATGTGTACAGTAGGCTACAATGTAGACTATAATAGTAGAGAATATACATAATTGGGAGACATGTAACAATAGAAGAGCACAGATGAAATTGGGATGGGCCTTAGAATAGAATAGAATTGATTTCATTGGAATACATTTAAACTGCACTGCATGGAGGTTTTCCCAGTAGCAACCTCTAGTGTCTTAAATTGTAGCTACAGTTATTGAAAGAATAAACCTCAACAGGGTGTCCTTTCATTGGAAAACTTTTTTTTTTCCAATAACGGGACAGCCTGGAGTGGTTTATTCCGCTTATACCACAGTTACCAACAATTATTAGATAATAGTTACTTTCATGTATATATATATTTTTTTAATACAAATGTATTTATTTATTCATTTTTATTCTATATATCTATATTTTTTTAAGGCATGTTTGTATGTTTATTCGAAAATAGAATAGAACACAAATAGATTGCATATAGTAAAAGAAAATAATCCAGGTACCTTCAACCTTTGTTTGCTGGATGCCATCTTTGTAGCAGATGTATCCTAGTTTTCTGGAGCAGGACATGGTCTGCCAGTAGTATTGCACACCTGAATCCATGATGGCACACTGGTGTCCAGGATTTGGTAGTGGATGTCCTGATAGAAGATGTTGGCGTATTACGATTCATAAACAAAGGAGTTTAACTTGATTATTTTGTAAGCACAATGATTGACACACTGCATCTCCTGTTGTTTGTCAAAAACAGATAATCAAAATGACATTTCTGATTCTAAAATGGTTATAAAATGCCCTGGTCTTGGATCCTGATCACTGACACCAGCATTACAATCAGTGTTTCAATGTGTGTATGTGTACAGTTCAGTCAGGAACACACATCCTAGCAAACCCACTGTAGTTTTAAGTGGCTCTCGCTTTGGCAATCTCCATATTTAGAAAGAGGAAGTCCTGTCTGTTGCTAGTGTAACTGATGCACTATGCACAGACATTATCCACACAGCCTTCTAGCTTTAAGGTTTGAGCTATAAGGTTTGTAAATCTCAGAACGAGGCTAAAGGCCAGTTCAGACCAAAAAGACGATAGAAGATGGGACAAAATTACCCATTTTAGAATTTAATTTGTAATTGTTTTTATAATGATTATCATGTTCAAATGAGACTGTTCCCCCCAAAATGAAGATACGAGTTTGGAAACCGTTTCTATATTAACATGACACATTGTTTATCAAGTTGGACAGCTGCAGCACTGGATGCTGAAAGAGGCTATCAGATGGCTGAGAGAGTCTACTGTTAAGTTTTATGCTAGGATTTCACACGTTAAATCTTGAAGATGGCTTGAGACGACTACAGACGTTCTAAAACTTGACCGTTCACACCAACACTGAAATGTTCTAAAAGGGCGGTTTTAAATGCGGTCCCGTTGTTTGGGTCTGAACCGGCAGTGTGTAGGATTTAGTGGCATCTAGCAGTAAGGTTGTAACTAACTGAATACCCCCCCCCCCCCCCCTCACCCATCCCTTTCCAAAAATGTAGGGGAAGCTATGGTGGCTTCTCCTACGTGTCCTCTCTGAAGCCGTTTGTCCGTTCTGGGCTACTGTAGAAACATGATGGTGCAACATGGCGGGCTCCGTGGAAGAGGACCCCTATGTAGTTATAAAGGGCTCATGCTAAGGCAATGAAAACACAACAATTCTTATTTCCATGGGATTATACACTAATCCCATGGATTATGCAACTAATTAAAACATTCTGTCAAGTCTGTTCTACTGGATGCCACTAAAACACACTGCACCTTTAAGGCTACATGTTGTGATAGAGTATAGTATACCTACCAGCGTCCCACCTCAGGTAACGAAATGGCTTTCCATCAGTCCAATGCCAGCCATGTTCCTGGTCTACGGTCAGCCCCATCCAAAGCCGATGATGACCCTGGCCCATCAGTACTGCAAACAGTGTATAGCATGCACATATTTGTCAGCAGAGGAACGGGAAAAAAACATGAAGATTGTTTTTTATTTTAAAGATCACATTTACATTTACATTTAGGGCAGACACTTTTGCTCAAAGCGACTTATAATAATTGCATTTGTCAGCAGAAAGTAAAACAACAATATATCACTGTTGGTACAGAAAATATGTCAATAGGACAAGATTCTAAGTGCACCATAATGCTAGGTTTAACTATCCTTTCTGGTTTACAGTATGGTTAGCTGGGGTAAGATGCTATATGACGCTAAGTACTATTTAGTTGCCAGGACTTACGAACATTGGAACATACAATAAGTGCGTAGAAGTCACACATGCACACTAGTTATCGTACCCAGGAGAGTGTCTAGTGTGTTGGGGGCACAGTACCTGTGACGAATGCCTGCTCATCGGGTTCTCTGATGCTGATCAATGAGGAGCCTTGCTGCTCGCAGCTGGTGTATGCCTGGGTCCAGTTCAGCGCTGATTGCATGTTGATCTGGTAAAACGATCCCTTTATTATGTTTTTCTTCCAATACGTTGTGACTGTGGAATGAGATCTTTTTTATTTTTATATAATATAATGTATAATGAATATAATGAATATTATTAATAGCTGGTTTAAGCCCCCCTCCCAAAAAAGGGGATAATAATGATAACAATATTGATGATGATATTGATAATAATTATAATTATAGTCGTCACACAAATCAGACGTTAGATTAATAATCTAAAGTCTGATAGCAGATTAGCAAAAATGTGGGTAAACAGGGAGTGTCACTTCATTTTGCTTAATATTTGTTCCGCCCAATTATGTTGCTGGAGACTGGGATCTTAAGCGCGTAATTGGCAAACACAAACTCAGCATTTGTAAACTTCCCAGTGAGAAAACAAGCTAAAACATCCTGTCCCAGACAGGATGTTTTGAAGGTTTCAAAACAACCGTGTAGACTGTCCACTGTAGAAATACACTATTCAAATCCCCTTCTGAGTGCTTCATCCAGTCGCGCAAATGAGTTTCTCTTTGATAGAATATGTCCGTAAGGAAACAGGTAATAAGGCTTAACTCCGCCCCTTTCAGTGTTTGGTTTCCAGCCCAGCCTCTGTGCTGTTTACCTCCAGATGTTTTGCTATAGCATCATAGTATAGCATATTAATAGTGAAAATTAATGGTATTTTCAGAGGTAGTGCTTACGAGTGGATGGACAATAGCCCCATTGTTCATTCTCTGATTTGGTTAGAACCGAACACCAGGCCCTGTTGATCGTCGAGTCATACGTAGTGCAATCATCAAACCATCTGTCCTTGTAGTAGAAGGGAAACATGCAGATCCTGCCCATTGCATTACCATCAATAGTGTACCACTCTGGAATAACAGAAAGGTATTGTTAGGATGAATGGTAGTTTTTTTAAATAGGTGTTTATACTTAATTAACCCTAAAACAACATTCACAATTCATACATAGCATCAGAACAGCAGAACTAAACTTGGTTTGCACGTTTTGTGGTCCATCGAATGAGTTTCCTACCATCTGTGTACTCTGTATATTTGAATATACAAATAATGAAAACAAGTATCTTGAAACAATCTGATCAAACGAGACAAGGATTTCAAAAACATTCAACAATCTTTTGTCATTTCTCGCTGTACCTCTGTGCTTCCTCAGACAAGCTCCGGTGGCCGTCCCGCGGATGATGAATTCGTTGTAAGGTCCTATGTTTTTGGTGAGAACCAGAGATTTGTCTGCCTTCAGCGACATATAATACGATGTGCCTTGAAGGGCAAGCATGGTTCCGTTCTTGCACTCCCATTTTTGGAGGCTGCTTTTGTCATCACAATCATACTGGCTTATGGAACTGCCCACAGATCTCCCCTGAGCTCCGAGGCACTTCCTTACACCGCTGATCAACAGTCTGTTGCCTGACGTCCAGCGCAGTTTGACACAATCACTTCTGCTTGGCACCACACAAAATTCAGTGTGCTTACCAATGAGGATGAATGGTGACTCTGTGAAGACAAGAGAGAGTTGTGTTCAGTGAATCGCTGCAAAATCGAGTGACTGTGGGCCATACTCAAACACGATGCAGTATTCGAGTATGGCACGAAAAGCTGGAGGCATTCAAACAAAAAACAAACGCACTGCAAAAGGATTGTTTAAATGAAAATGAAATGTACTGCATTGTTATTTTGTCTTTAAATATGTATGCCAATGAAATTATACGGAATAGTTTTTTTTTTTAATTTTGTTTTCCAAATTAATTCATAATCACAAGATGCCTCACAGCCTTGTTCGCCTCATGGAGCAGAATTTGCCAAAAAACTACATTAATTTACCAAATTATATTAATGCACATTGGCTACATTTTCGGAGACATGTAGACAATGTCGCTAATTACTAATGTTTACAATATCAACACACTAGGCCTAACAGAGCCTTGTATGCAGTATAAAAGTATATACAGTATATAGAACTAGTACTATACCATCTGAAGCCAGACATGAGCACGTTTGGATGAAGAGCACACATGCTACCACTGCTATCCTCATGGCTAATGTTCCACCGATACCTGCCACACACAGACGCTATCCCTGCATTGCCAGCAGAAGACTTGTAAGTTGTGTGCATTCTCAGGAGAGGGGCACAATCTTAAGAGTATTGTGACGTCCTGTCCCCCCCCGCCTCCATGAATAAGTGTCATGTTTCAAAGAGACATTTCAACATTTGTCTAAAGATCAAAAAGGAGGGGCAAATGACACACACTCACTGCCTTAACTGAATGCTGAATTGACAAACGGACACGCACCCACACACACACATTGTTAAATGTGTTATAGGTACCCCAAACATAACATGACGTTTTCAGGTTTAAAAAAATAATATAATACAAAAAATATGTTATTGCATTACTCTCTTGCCTCCAAACATTTGCAGTATGTGTGAGTGTGTGCGAACATGCAATAGACTTCAAAGCATACAAAATATATATTCTATTCTGCTTTAATTTATTGACAGATGGTTGTAGGCTGGTATCAGATATTTTGTCAATCAACTTTTGCTTTAACCTTCTGCAAATATGGACAGATGTGATGTGAACAGATGGTGTTTGAGTCACAGATTCTAGAGGCTCTAGCAGGATGCTCACTGTGTGGACACACCGCAAGCGACATGAGCAGCAAAAGCGGCCGGCATTAATTTTCAATGAGAGCTGGCGACGAGGAACTGCCAGCACCGCGTCCAGAGCGACGAGGAGGGTTGAGATTAGTTTAACTTTATGCAAATGAGCGGCGTCGGCGCTGAAGCAGCAACCAATTGGAGGTCGGGATTTGATTTTCTTCCTGCTAGGTAAAGTTTGAAATTGAGAATGGAGGAGAAGCTCATTGTTGCCGTCTCCGGGTTACAGGAGATTTATGACCAGTCTCTCTTTCTTTACCGACACTTATTTCTGTAAAATTAATGACACATTTAAATTCCAATTCCAATTTTAATTAATTAATGGCACATTTAAGTCATTATTTAATGGTGTATTTATTTATTTTTGGCACTTTTACTCCTCCATAAAACTGTACTGTATCTTGATTACTTGACTTGATTCATGTTGGTGTCTTACAGGTGTGTGTGTGTGTGTGTGTGTGTGTGTGTGTGTGTGTGTGTGTGTGTGTGTGTGTGTGTGTGCAGACAACATGGAAGATCATCGTGTGTGTGTGTGTGTGTGTGTGCAGACAACATGGAAGATCATTACTGCCCTCTCGCTTAACTCTACTCTGCCTGCAACCCTTTTCATCATTTTTTTTGTAACTTTGTTTCCCACATAATGAGGTTGAAAGGGCATAGGTTGCTGTATAAATAAGTACTTCAAAAAGGAACGTTTGTTGTAGGTGTGCTCCTTGTATATAATATCATAATGTTACTACATATTACATAATGTACACACACTCGGGCAGTAGCCCCCGTGGCACTTTCAAAATGTCCCCCGAGGGAATTTTCTAGTTTCTGTTTGTTGTATTGTGTACTGACTTCTTAGTATTAGTATTATTATAGTATTGTTTGAACATATTATTTTGCTTACTAAATAATAAACAGGGGAAACGTGGAAATTGTTATTTGAACATGCTTGTCAAGCCAGACCACGTTAAGTATGTGAGCCCGGCGAGATTTAGGCTGAATTTGGGAGGGCAGCTGGCTCTCTAAACTGCCCCTATGTGTAAACAGGCTGAGATGGTTGGGAGCGTGTTGTGCCTTTCGGAATAGGGTGACCAGACATCCCTGTTTTCCGGGGACAGTCCCCTTTTCTGGTGGCCTGACCCTTGCTACAGCTGTCCCTGTAAAACGTCCCGTTTCTAAAAAATATTTTTTAAATATATTAATATATTTTGAAATGACAAAGGTTCTACCTTGCTGTCTCGTGTCTATCTAGTAGGCTGTGTCGCTTTCCGCGGGTCTATCTATCGACTTTATACCATAAGCAGGCATGACTGATCATAAACAATAGGCTATCAAGCTTACATATTTTTTATTTAACCAGGCAAGTCATTAGGAACAAATTCTTATTTGCAATGGCGGCCTGGCAAAGCCTCTTGAGGGAAGGTGTAGAGGCTGATTTACTAAAGCTTAAAACACATCAGAGTGAACCATTGGGCATGTACTGCCCGATATTTTACTACAGTACTACATTTCCCATGATAAGAATAGGCAAAATGTAAATATGTCCCCTGTTTTATTTCAGAAAACGTAACAGACTCAACTACAAATGTCCACGTTTTTCATTTCAGAATTCTGCTCACCCCCTTGCGCATTAATAGATGAGTTTATGAATCTAGATACAATCCAAATTCACAAAAGGTTGTAGAATCTAGATATTTATCTCGTGTAAACAGGGCCATTGTCTCCTTTTTCAATGGCTACTTCACTGTGCAAAGGGTTGTGCAATAACACTAACAATGCAATATTTTGCTGACCTTATAGTTTTTTGTGGCTGTGTAAGCAAATAACAGGAACTTCTCCAGAAATCTGTTGCAAACTGCTCTCTCACTCTGCTTTTACTCAAGTCATGCTAGACAAATAGTTTTGAATAAATCAATAGAAATGCTTCTGATAAATGAATGGCCTAAATAGCAAATAGCTTCTCCCCACAGGCCCCGTTCCTACAGCTAGCTGCAAATGTGCATCACTTGTGGACCTGGCGGAAACTTCTTCCAAATATCTTATTGAGACCAATGCTATATGTGTGTTCCCCAATGTTCACTAATGACACACCTCGACATGCAATCCTTTAAACATGAGAACACTGACATCACCGGCAACATTTCAAGACATCTGAGTGAGACCTTTGCTGGCCTCTTCAAAGCCATCTGCTCGAGATTGTTAATACACACACTTAACCCTTTCACTACATCACTTTGTCACTAAGGTTTAACAACCAGAACAATTATCATAAACATTATGGCACATACAACAAGTAAATGACAATAGCCAATAGGCATTAACTTTATTGTTGGTTTAATGTAGAGAACATCGTGTTCACCATGGGTGTAGCAACCCAAGCTCCTGTCCTAAGGGGCGGAGATCCTGTGGTGAGTTTGACGGTTTGTCAATCACAATTCTTCCTTCATATGCCTAGCATTCTCCACTTTCACTTCCTTCTCTGCTTCTCCATACTATTGGGGAGAACCATGTGCCTCTGATGTCTACCTGTTAGCTAAAAGTTTCAAAGGGTGTTTATTCTTCTTCTTTTATTGATTTTATTAGCAGGTAGAAGTCATCGTAGTAATCTCAGATCCAGCAGTCCTACTATGTTATAGCCAAACCTCTGGGGGGAGACAGCACAGAGCCTAGGCCAGAAACCAAACACTTACTGAAATATTCTACCAAAGGGAAACTAAAGAAAGTATATAAGATGAGAGAAAATGTGGGGAGGATTAGAAATAGAGATAGAGGAGAAGACAGAAAAGGGAAGAGGAGAAACGGAATCAGGAAGGAATAAGAGAAGAGAAGGAAGACACAACAGCTAAAATGTGGAAATCAAAGTCTGAATTTGAAGCAAGTTGGTATCAAACTTTGAAATATAGAAATCTATTGTACATGAGCTGAATAGTTGAAGTGGCTATAGTGTCTTTCAGCAGATCTCCAAAGTCAATGTGTATAATTAGCCTGACCAGTAGGCTGTCCCTCTGAATGAGTATGTTCTCTGCCTTGATGTAGGATGTTGGTGCAGGACTCCATGGTCCACACTGTGTGGGCTCTCTTTCTCCAATTTGTCTTTGTTTCTTCCCAATCTTGTTCGGGCCGTGTCATTAGTAGTTAGAGATGGGACCGATCCCATCCATATGGGGTGACGATACTGATGTAATTCACTTATCGGATATCGGACTGACCTTGCCGCTCCATGTGTCGGTCCAGATTGTATTCCATAGCTTGTGCTGGACCATTAACCCGCTGTAAGATAATAGGAGACAATGTTATTAAGTAGTATTGATAGTGTAAACTCACATGAATGGATGAAGCTTCCTGAAGAGGATTTAAATTACTGTATTTCTACAGTCGCCAGTCACACTTTTTTACAGCTTACAAATGCTGTCAATTGCTGTTGGTGTTTGCTGTTAATAGCCAATTACATGCTTACAGATCCCCGCCTCCAGCAACATGATTGGTCGAAACAAATATGCAGTGAAAGAAAGTGAAACTTTCCCCCAGATTTGAGCTTGTCTGCTTTCAGACTTCAGAGTCTGATTTGTGAGATTATCCTATTACCAGCAGCAATAGTAGCAACACTTTGATGCTTTTCCACCGTAAGAGGTGTTTTGTTGGAGTAAAGAGTAGCCATGTTGTGCTAGTTATTCTTGGATCACATGACTGAATACAGGACACAAAGGTCTCAAATAAACATTTATTTGCATGCCTTCCTTTCCTTCGACGTGCGTTCATCTCATGAGCTTAATTTATGGATTTGTGTGCATGTTGTACTATGTGAATGTGTTTATCACCCAGTCACGCAAGATAATCTGTTCAACAATTTTCATTTTGTTGGGAACCTACAGACCAGTGGATGGTATGCCTACAAGTTAAACACACAGCTTAACATCATGTTTTGGCAAATGTTTGTCTTGCCACCATTTTGTCTCTCTGACCGCCTTTGCCTTCACTAATACACTAATCTGTCCATCCCTCCTCTCACGCTTGCACTTCCCATGTACCCATGCTCAAGCCCTTGTGATAGCGTGGCCCATGTTTGCTGATGAGGTCAGTTTCGCTTCTGAAGGACAGGATTGCAACGACACATTGGACAGCAGCATGCCCAGACACCAGCCTGCGGTCTGGGGGTAATACCAGCCATGTGTCACCCATTCTAGAGGGAAGTATTCTGTTTTGCCGAAGACACAATCACATGCAAGGAAAAGTATATAGGATGAGAAGAGAAGGAAGACATGTTTCAAGAGCCAAAATGTTGAAATCAAAGCCTGAGTTTGATTGTATCTTAGAATGTAAACATGTTGTCAAACTTTGAAATATAGAAACCTGAGGCAAACCCCCCGCCTTGTGCATTATTTTTCGATACATGCACACCTCGTCCTGAATTTTCCCTTACTTATCCTAGAGAAGATAAGTGGCATAGTGACTTGTAAGCAGTTATCATACGTGCGTGGTAGGCTAGGTTCGCTTTGTGTCTGTGGAGAATGTGTCATAAATAATAGTATGTATGTTTGTGTGGTTCATCAAAAGTGGCTTATCAAAGGTTTGATTCTAAAATTAGAATATTGTTAATATTATATAGATTAGAGATGGCACTATGTTTTCAAATTAGTTTGTTCCAATAGTGCTTATATGATTCAAACTTCAAATTGAATTTGATGACACTATACAAATCCAGCACAAAGTCTAACCAGAAAGACTAGCAATAGAAATGCTATTGTAGTTTATTGAGTATATTGTGGACTTTAAGCATATGTTATCTGATAAGACCTATTGGTGGAAAAGAAGCAAGATGCAAGTGTTTACGCAAGCTCTGTTAACTAAAGAGATTATACTTTAAAAACATACCCATTCTTTTTAATTGTTATTTGTTTAATGTTTTACGAGACATGAAGCCATTCTTTACACTTCTGTCAGGTAAGGACCTCTTAAATATAGTTAACCTATATGTGCTGTTTTTTTACATGTGGTCCTTTGACAATAGGTACTTTTATGTAGTTCCATATAGTACAAATGTGTTATGTTTCTATTGCTAAAGGTGTATTTAGGACTCGCTTACTGTACCTGTAAGTACCTGTAATACTGTAATATCTTGACATGCTCAGACCCTCCTAGTTATTCCCAAAACTATAATGCTCAAAACCTGAAAGGGACACAGACCTAGCTGAAGCTTTAACTAGATTTAACTGCATTAACCAGACATAATAGAACTGACAACAACCAACCAATCCGTACAACCTTTCAGTTAATCATCTTGCGTGTGTGTCCTATTGCTCAATGGTCATTATGCTGTGTGTGCTATTTGACTTTTTTATGAAATGTAACAGCATTCTTTCTGCAGTGCTCGTGGCCATTGTGTCGTCTTGTCGTGATGGCGAGTTTCAATGTGGCTCTGGTGATTGTGTGCCTGCGGACATGATCTGTGATGGCACAAGTAACTGTGAAGATGGCTCAGATGAAGAGATGTGCGGTGTGTGTTGTCTTTAGTATGCAACTGAGACCTTTGTTGTTATTTTACCCATTGTATGCTAAAAACATTTAACAGCCTGCGACTTTACAATTTACCAAGAAGATGCCAAATTGTAGATGATGATTGGCTAGATGTAAAGTTGGGGAAGGAGCTATGTGGAATGTGTCTGGTTGTTTGGGAAAGTTTCCGGTACATATGAATATAAATAAATATGTATGTACATTTACTACTTGCGGATCGGAAACTTCTGTAATTTTGTTTCTCACCCATTTGATGGCTTAATGTTGAATTACACTTTCGCGTTTGTGGCTGTGTAAGCAAATAACAGGAACTTCTCCAGAAATCTGTCACAAACCGCTCTCTCACACTGCTTTTACTCAAGTCATGCTAGACAAATTTGTCAAATAATGTGGGCCTATATGTTTGATAAATAACCATGGAAACAAACTCAAAATGAGTCTGCTCACTGTTTACTCAAGAACATGAACACATACATTACTACTAACAAGTCTGTAGAGTTTGTTGAAGTATTAATTTTAAAGAATTTTTAAAGAATTCAAATGTTTGTGCCTTTAACCCTTCACTGGGTCAAGGTCGGTGTGATTTTGAGCAAAATTCCTGTGGGTGGAATGATACGAGCAAAAGCCATTTTCGTTGGAGACTGGCGATGGCCAATATGACCTCCAGGCCTACGCATGACCATTCCACAGGAAGCCTTTGGGGTAAATACAACTTATTTTAAGCCTATAGCTTGCATGCCCATCATGAATTACACTTACTAATTACCATTATGAACTGTGTTGTATTTTATGAGTAACACATGTCACCTTTGTGTTAAAGGACATGTCATGTATTTAAATGGCAGCACAACAAGTTACACAAGAGTGGCTACATTGGAGCATTCCTTCACTAATGCGGCCGCTCTGGCGTGCCAGCTCAGGTAGTTATCGTGAAAAGTGATTTAATTCATTTATTTTTTCTTCAACATTTCCTTTGCTCACGCTTGATTTTGTGACTGTTTCAGCTTCTGGTACCAAATTCAACAATTCAAATATAGTGGAGAGACCCAATTGTTTGTAAAGATGCTGAGAGGCGACCATGAATCAGACTTGCTGTTGATTTCCAAGAGGGAGACGGAAGGCTGGGAGAACGCCATGGCTTTCATTGGAAATCAACCGGGAGGCTACAAGGTCAGCTGTACCAGAGAGATTGTCTATCTGGCTGCATTCAGGAGTAGGGTTTACGTATACAATCTACACAGGGATGCCTGGTCTGCCTTCCCGCCTGCCAAGCTCCTCGTTTTGCTTTTTTCTCACGCAGCCAAGAAGGGTAGCCAAGCCTCCAATGGAAGCACTGCTTCCCATTCAAGTTGTTACAGTCCCACATACACAGGCTTTTTCCGCTCATTGTGGTCCAATGCGTTGATATGAAATGATCAATGTCTGTTCCATTCGCATGCCAATTTGCGGTCAGTGTTACCACTCTAGTGATTATCACATTCTAATATTTAAAATTACCTCAGTGATTCAACATTGTTATTGAATAATTTACATTGACATGACACCTACATTTAACCTAACTGATCCACCATCTCCAATACACAAAATGTGACGATGAAAAGCAGGATTATAATAAAATGCCCTGTCTAAAATGCATCATTATAATACTCTACCATCACACACATTTTTTAGATTCATATGTTCAGCAACCAGTCAATTAACAGAAAGCATCTTAAACCAAAACAACATTTCAACATTTAACATTTATCACACAGCTGCAGTTTTTGGTCAAATCCTTGTTTCTGACTGTCCAAGATGTCATGCTTGATGACATCACCTTTAAGCACTGCTGGGAGTGGGACGTTCCCACGGGATCAAACCAACTTTCGTGTGACTTTGAGATGGACGCTTGCTCCTGGTACCACGACAACACCAAGGGCCTTTTGTGGAAGAGAAGTCGAGGGTCCTTTGGTGACGGTAGTCCAGGATACGACCACACCACTGGTAAAGGTGAGACAGGTCAACATTTTAACTGGTAGCAAGGTATACAGTGTAAATCAGTGGTTCTCAACTGGTCTAGCCTCTGGACCAACTTTTGTGTGTGTGTGTGTAATAATCAATGTATTTCTGTAGGTTATTTCATGTTTATATCTACCAGAAACAACCTCAATACCTCCTTAACGGCAAGGCTCATCAGCTACCCTCAGCCTGTAGCCCAGGTCATATGTGTCAGCTTCTGGTACCACATATTTGGCAACAGCATTGGTAAGTGTCTTACTGCTATGAACACACACAAAATATATCAAATTCATTATCGGCTGATGTTGACAATTGAGTAAACATTTTTTTTAAATGCTGCCAAGTTGTGAGAAAGGATAATACCCCTTTAAGGTCTGTTACATATTTGTTCATTTCCAGGTTCTTTGAGGTTCATCACAAAATACACAGGTGGGAATGAGACACTGGCGTGGATGAGACATGGAACCCAGGGAAACAAATGGCGCTTCGCTGACCTGACTTTCAACAGTCAAAGCCCAATACAGGTTTTTTTTTTGATTTGATTTGTTGCAACTTATCTATCGTGGCACATTTTCTATCTTGATATACTCGATCAACACCGACAGGATCTGAGCAGCTGCAGCAGATAGCATATGTCACAGTAATAAATAACATGTTGATCAATCAATCACCTGCATCTGGCTTAACTCCATTCAGTAAGCTACTGAATACTGCCGCACACCCCCATTTCTATTCAAATACACTAAAGCGCATAGTGACAAGGTTTTAAACACACCAAAGGTTATAATGATTTTACCCAGATGCATAAATCTGATCATAGTAAATTGACGTTTACAGTGACGTTTCATAACAATCCAGTGAAGTACACCCTTTATCTCACCCTCACACACGCACACACGTTCCTGCACACGTTCCTGCAGCACCAACAACTCTTACCTCCCATGTAGAAAACCCGTGCAGTACAAATGTATATACACACACACATACGTAAATCTATATTTATTTATATTTATTCTATAGTGTACATGCCCACCCATTTCATAGCCTCTAGCCCTCGCATTGCCTCATTGCCTCTTTCACAGCCTACATCATTGTAATAACTTAGCGTGTAAATATTGACAATTAATTTTTTGTTTTAATCTCTTCTATGTCATGCACCAACCTCGCCAAGTCACTTTCCTTGTGTGGCAGTTCACCCCTGCCACACGCCACCTTAGTGGCTTTTGCTGGGGCCCTCTGACACACAACATAAGTAGATGTTGTAGAGTGCATGGATTGGAGATGGCAAGATGGTATTTGCCGAGCAGATACCATGCTATAACATGCTGCCATGACAGTGGCTCTCTCTCTCTCTTGTGTGTGTGTTGATAGCTGGTTTATCTTGGGTGCCATGATTGTTCATGCACCACAGGTGTGCAGCCCCACACAGCCCCAGAGTCTAATCAGTCAGACTCAGGCCTGGTATATGCAAATATACTTGGCAAAATAAAATAACTCTGGTTCTGATTCTGAAGTACCTCCCAGTTTATTATAGAGGCGGAGGTCGGTGGAACCGAGGGGAGCATAGCCGTGGACGATGTAACGGTGACCAGCAGAGACAGCGGCTCTTGTCCGGCAGAGAGAGAGTGCACCTTCCAGTCTTCCCTCTGTGGCCTGTATCCCCAAGAAGCCCATCCAGACATTAGCTGGGTCCGGACCAGAGGGACTCAGCCGGCCAACTCATCCAGCCCGGCATCAGATCACACCCTTGGGACAGAACTAGGTGAAACATTGCGTGTGTGTGTGGTGTGTGTGTGTGTGTGTGTGTGTGTGTGTGTGTGTGTGTGTGTGTGCATGCATGAATACATGCGTCCATGCGTGCTTGTGTGTGTGTGTGTGCGTGTGTGCATGCATGCGTCCTATGAGGTGTAATACGATTCAGCAAACTCGTCACACACCTCACTAGTGCCTACTTAGGACGTCTCAGATCTGACCAAACCTCTACACGCATGCCAACAAGTTACATAGACTCACAATGGAGACACAGCCGTTACACACATATGGCATACGTGTCACGCTGGCGGTTGTCGTTTCATAGATGTGGCGTCCACACAAATTGATGCTGGCGGTTGTCGTTTCATATAGATGTGGCGTCCACACAAATTGACATTGACGTAATGTACGTATGTAATCTCATATGCACACATACGCAACACACTACACCTTACAGTTTGATAGATAGTGTAGGTCCGCGTTGTGAGTGTTGCGCATGTTTACTTTTGGTGCACTGCACAGAACGGCTACTCGCCTACACACCAACACGCCTAACCTACACCTGATATCAAGAAAGCTCAATGTGTTTTCACCACTACTCCACCAGGGGGCATTTGACTTATTGTGAAAGGTACTCGCTTCCGTGTCTAAGGTCATATTTACTGGAGTAATAAGGTAATGTCCGCATTCCATATGAATCTCATGTTAATTGATATTAGGCATTAGTCAGACCCAGGCATTAGTCAGACCCATATATTTCTCTGGTCATTTTTCCGTTTCCATTTCACATAAAAAGTAGTGCAAGCTAAAAGTTGATCTTTTCAGACAGAATTACCCCAAATTACCACAATTACCACTTATATTTTTATTGATTCATAAGTGGCCATGGTATAAGCGGGATAATCCATGACGAGGTGCCTCCGCAAAGTGCATTATTTTTGGCACACCTTACTTAATACATTTTTAGAATCCTATTTTTTTTAAAATGGGGACATTTCCGGGCCACCAGAAACGGGGGCTGTCCCCAGAAAACGGGGATGTCTGGTCACCCTAACTTACACATGTTCATCATCTTAAAAGCTGCTTCTGCTCCCCGCGTCTCTTAAGGATTTTACCTGAGTGCCCAACTGTGGCGCCGCCCTGCTGGCACCACGGTGGGCATGCTGAGCTCAGTGATGAACCCCACGCCTGCGGGCGGAGAATGCTGGATGTTCTGGTACTACATGGAGGGCGAGGACGTGGGCCAACTCACCGTCTCCCTTCAGCGCCCCGAGGTGCCAAGTGGGAGGCTAGGAGTGCAGAACTGGACACGAAGCGGCGACCAGGGAAGTCACTGGAGGCATGCTCGGGTGACTGTGGACAGTCCTAAAGCCCCCTACCAGGTGGGGATCATGCACCCAAACTTGACCAATTGTATTATTAGTATTTTTTATATTTTTATGGGCTTTTTGTGCCTTTATGGACAGGACAGTGAAGAGAGACAGCAAAGTATTTTTATTTTTTATTTTTTAAAAAGGGACAATGTATATTGATCAACTTCCTACAGAAAGTAAATATACCCGAGTTAGCTGAAAGGCTAATTTCCATTGGTAGTCCCTTTGCCAGTTGTTAATAGACAGTAAAATACAGGACAACGACATTGACATAAACAAGAAAAAAAAGTTAAAAAGTAGGTTGAAGAAGAGGGAATGACATGTAGCATAGGTCCACAAGCGGGACTCAAACCTGGGTCACAACAAGGCATATTGCCTACGTGGTTAACGCTACTTTAATCCATGTCAAACAAAAGACTTCACCTCCATTAGAAGAAGACGCACAGTGTTTACCATGTCAACAGCTAAGATATACTTTGAACCACAGCTACTTTTCGAGGCTGTAGCCGGCAGTGGTGCGAGGAGAGATGTTGTCATCGATGACATCATTGTACTCGATGACATCTGTCCGCCCGAAGGTAAGTAATCACTGCAATGCTGTGTCTGTTTGTGTGTGTGTGTGTGTGTGTGTGTGTGTGTGTGTGTGTGTGTGAGTGAGAGTGTCTGTGTGTGTGTGGCTGTGGGTGTGTGTTCGGGTGTGCTTATCAGAGATAGGCCTATGTATGTCTTCTTGAACGTGTAAGGGTGTGGGTGGTTGTGTGTAAGGGATTATATGTGAGGGGGGGGGGGGTAGTTGGGTGAAGTTTGACTCCCAGTTTGACTCCCAGCTAAAAGGTTGTCCCAACCCCTACCTGCGTTATTAACCGAACATTTTATTTTTCAGCTATTAATTCATTTAAATAAATTCATTTAAATAAAAAAGGACTAAGTCAGGGTTTCTCAAATGGGGGTCCGTGTATCCCTAGGGGTACTTTGAAGGATTGCAGGGGGTGCTAGGACAATTCTTAAAAATCCTAATCAGAATACCACTTTAATAGAATTATGTCAATCTGAATACTTGGTAAATCTTTCTAATTAATGACAACAATCATAAGTGCAACTCCAATTACAACTGTAAGTATTCACACCAACAACAGTTTCATGTTCATGTTTATAAATAACGTGCACATACATTTCCCTCCCCAAAATGGTTTGTGCTGGTAAAGGGGTACTTATAAAAACAATATCTTAGAGGGGGTACATGAGTACAAAAATAGTTTGAGAACCACTGTGCTAAGTGACTGCTTTCAGTGAGTCAATGTGATTGCTTATGTCTATCGGGGTTCTCCCTGTGCAGGCTTCTGTGACTTCGAGATGGACTACTGCGGCTGGGTGAATAGTCCTCCGGCTAACTCCAGCCTGGACTGGGACTGGGTCTCAGGAGACGACCACACAACTGAAACAAGCTTAGGTGGGCTAGTAGACCCCTGAACCCCTTAGTTCATTGTTCATGTTAGCGACACAAAAGCAAACACACACATGCACAAAGCACAAAGGGGTAAAATGACGAATGATAATTTGACATGGAAATGAGGATGATTCTTACCATCCAATTCTTGCGATCCATGAGAAAAGCAGACTGAGAATTGTCCAATTAGCTCAAATACAAAGAAGGGGTTAAAAAAGTAAGTATCAGGGCTGGAGATGAAGCTCCCCGGCAGCATCCCCTGAATGAGCTAAAATCATAGTGACTTGGAGATGTATTAAGAAGACGTAGGCAGTGAACGTCTTCTTGGTGCTCATATTACAGGACACTTTGTGAAGTTTGAGTGTGGAAAAGAGGAGCGGATAGCCCGCCTGGAGACTGAGTCAATGCCTGCAGTGGAGAGCGGATGTCTGGAGCTCTGGCACTATGTTGATGGGTTTGCAAGTGAGTATATTCTCGGAATTGATTTTTATACTTAATAATGTGGAGTATATCCATTTAAGCATACATAGATATCGAGAAACCTACCTCTACCTACCACCTTCACTGTATTATAGCCCTAGTTTAATATTGTTCTGTTATTCTGGTATATTGTTCCGGTATACAGTAAAACAAGTCTTTAAACAAGTCATACACAGAAGGAAATGCCGTCATCAGCATTATTTCATCTGACATCTGCACATGGGGCCAGGGGTTGGAGATTCAGAAGAGAAGGCAATATTTCGATCAACCAAATCTTACAAAATGCCTCTTGAATAGTATCTCTCACAAACTTTGCCTTCAGTAAAAATCGCGTCGAGCAATAGTTGAAATAATGAGTTCTGGATTGGAGATGACGTTGAGTTGACAAAAAAAGCAAGAGATAACCATCAATTCATTCAGTTAATTTGCATTCTTATTTGTTTTATTTCTTATCATCAGTTTTCTCAGACGTAGAGCTGACAGTGTTTGTAAATGAGTCAACCGGACTTCATTCATTGTGGACTACCATTGGATACATGAACTGGACTTGGAACCGAGCGAGGGTGGATTACAACGCCTCAGGAGTGCACCAAGTGAGCCCCCCCCCCTTCACTGTATTCATTTTTATTAAATCCTTATGGAAATGAAAATCATTTGTTTATCAAGCCTCAAAGCTGCAATCAAAAGCCCACTTTGTTTTGATTGTGTTTTGCTTGAGTCTCGTGGTTCTCATGTATTTGTTTGACTGCTGGCCATCGCTATAGATCTGAATGCATGAGAACCATTAGATTAAATGAAAACATAGTTTAATCAAAACAAAGTAGGACGAGCATCGTTTGCTGATAGCAGGTTTAAATCTACACTAAGTAATGCTTTCACCACAGCCCATTGCATTTGTTCAGAATGATTTGAGTAAGAGACAACTCAGACATACTCAGAATCGCACACATTTTTTTTAAACAAAATCGAAAAAAAAGTTGCTTACTGTAGTGTAGCTTTAAGTAACCGTTGTTGTACTAAAACCAGATCGTTCTGCAAGCCAAGTGTCCCGCCAACAAGTACAACAGCATGGCCCTAGATGATATCCACATCATGAGGGGAACCCCCTGTGCTCATCTTAACCCCATCACCACCACCCCAGATCCCCCCTCCACCACCACCTCCACCCCTCCCTCCTTCCTGATGGACTGCAACTTTGAGCAAGGTGAGGCAGGGCGGAGAACCATTTGTCACAGAATGGTTTGTTGAACAGACATTTTGTCTCTAAAATTCCCCCAAACTATATGACCAGGAAAGGATGATGTGTGTTTTTAATTTCTAATTGTTCATATAGCAGTTGCGCATTGTCAAGAACAAGTCCATTTTTTTTTTCTTTTTACTCATCAACTGTTTTTCCAAACGCAACCCATTTATTTAGAAAATGAAATCATGCTCTGACGTCCATATTACAAAGTTATTCGATGATAGACTTTGATTTAATACTCCAAAGAAGAGACACCTAGAATAACAATGATTAAAGAGTCAGTGTCTGACACTAACACATAGTAGAAGGCAAATGTTTTTTCTTGATACCATATACCAATCCTCTATTAGGTCTGTGTAACTGGGTCCAAGAAACGTCAGATGGTTCAGACTGGACCCGAATCAGTGGTCGTCAAGTGGATCAACCATTGGATGGACCTAGATATGACCATACCTTTGAAAACGCCAACGGTAACTATAAAGATATGTTGTAACTATGTTAGTTAAGTGTTTGTGTGTTTAATGTATGATAATGTTAGTAAGAACTTGAACTTAAACTATTATTGAATACGCTCTCCCGTTTAAATCTCTCTTAAAGACCCACCTTTTACATTATCGGGAGTTTTCATTTTTAAGTTTATTTCGCATTTCTTATACATTTTTATAAATGTTTTATTATTTTGTTTTATTCTACATTTTACTTTCTTATTTTACTTACTGGTTGAGACATGGGCAATTTATTTTATTTCTTATTTAAAAAACTATTTTAGACGATTTTCAAGTCTCTGTTACTGTACTCTTAATTTTGTCTTGTTTTTGGCTTGTGAAGCACTTTGTAACTTGGTTTTGAAAAGTGCTATATAACTAAAGGGAATTATTATTATTATTATTATTAATATTGTTGTTGTTATTATTATTATTGTTATTATTATTATTATTATTGTCACACTAATCACTGATATTTAAATACATTTTTAAAAGATTTCACATTTACCGTGGACTTTTCTGTCTATCTTTGAATCTATATCCATATCAGGCTTCTACTTACTCTTAAATGGCTCGGGCGAGAGTGCTGTCCTTTCGCTTCCTCTACCGGGTGAAGAACAAGCGTATATCTGTGTGGGATTCTGGTATTACATGCTTGGACCGTCGGTGCCCCGTCTTAATCTGGTGGTTCAAAGTGTATGTATTATTTATTTCATCATCACATATTTATTCTTTTCAATGGTGTTTGTTTTCCTTCGGAGAACTAATGACTAGATGATGTCTGTTGTAGAACACCTCTGATTGGCTGGCCTGGACTCGCCAAGGCAGTCAGGATTTAGGTTGGATGAATGCACTGGTGACCATCTCTACTAGTCAGGCGGTCAAGGTGAGAGCTCAGACAATATGGCAATACAAACACACAGTGACCATTCAGTCATATTATACCTACCATTTCTATGGTATAAAAAGGTATGATATGCAACATCAAGACAAGCACTCTTCTGGAGATATGAAATTAGGTCTACAGTATACAACAAACAACATTTCAGTGATTGTAGATATCTGTAAAAAGTAGGATAAAAAGTGGACCGGGGGATGCTTTGCCGTGTCATCATCACACAGGCAGTCCCCAACCGTTTTTTTACGAGACACTTGGCTTGGCTTCCGAGACATAATGCTGCATATTCTTTTCAAACCACCGGGTTCACATCACAGATTCTGTTTGAAGGCCAGAGAAACACCTCCAGCAGGGGGTTTGTCGCTATCGACGACATTACAGTGAGGCAAGGCATCTGCAGTACTCGTCGTAAGTGGAAACCAGTCCGCAGCCAATATACATGTTTTTTTACATGATGTGGTTTGGTAGATTTTTTTCACCTGAACCTCATCGTCAATAAGTTGAATCCAACAATGCTCTCCCTCTCAGATATGTGCGGCTTTGATTCAAACTTGTGCGACTTTGAGGCGGATCCCGCTGTTTGGGTTCGCCAAAGAGGGACGAAAACTCATGTGGACCATACCTATGGAACTGATAATGGTGAGTATGGTGTCAACTCACCAGATTGCCAACAACACTCTCCAGAACATTCTGGTGGTTGTAAAAGGGCGGTCCGAAGGGGAAATGGTGTGGTTGTCTGAGCAAAGAACTCCAACTTAAAGCTGCTAGGTATGTTTTGAGAGTCGCAGACAGAGAGAGAGAGAGAGAGAGAGAGAGAGAGCAGAAGACAGTAAGAGTTTGGAAACAAACAACCCCAAAAAACGCTCCCTCCCTCCCTACGTTTCACACACTTGTAGGGACGGGCATCGTTATTTTTACTCATTACATTTTTAGGTGACTTTACAATGACTTTACAATTACAATTGTTGCGGACTCTGTCGATCCACACCCTCTTTAAAGTAAGAGCTCAATAAATGTGATATCACAAGCACGTTCTTTTTCATGTGCCATTGTCCGCCCCCCACTGTAGGCAAAATTAGGATCCACATTTTGAAAAGCATTTCGGTTCTACTCAGTTCAAACAAGATTTGGTAGGAACCGAATTTGGGTGCCCATCCCTGCGTGCCTGTGGTGGAGCTATGGTAACGCTGGCAAGATTGCCAGGCAAGATGGATTCCACAAACTAATCAGGGAAGAGAGGCCCTGATTGGTCTAAAATCTAAATTGTCTCAAACAGAGGCAGGCGCAGTCAACTTGAAGCTGATATTCTCACAACGTATTTCACTCACTAATAGCTGATGGGTGGCTATTGCATTTCTAATGTATACACTCAAATTATAGCTCTTAAATCTTAACCTACAGCATCTTTAAAAACTTCCATTTTCCATAAACACTTCATTTCTTCCATAAACTCCCATAAAGCGTACCTTCTTATGTCAATGAGCCCGTATTGTTCTGTTGTTCCTGGTAGGGTCCTTCATGACTGTGTCTGTTCAGGGTGGGAAGGAGAAGGAAGTGGCTCAGCTTCATACGCCACACTTGAGCACATCAACGGGGATGTGTCTACGCTTCTGGTATGTTCTGTGTGCCACTGTTGTGTTCGCATGGCATACCCACTTGAATAGACATGTGGTTGTTTGTGTGTGTCTGTCTGTGTGTGTGTGTGTGTGTGCTCGTATTTGTGTGTGTGTGTGTGTGTGTGTCCTGTAGGTACTGGTTGCAGGTGGGCACCGCTGACACCCTCTTGGTGCATGTGCTGCAGAGCGGGGATCTCAGTGCTGCGCTATGGATGCGCTCTGGAGCGCCCTCTACAGGCTGGGAGGTGGCAGAACTCACCGTCTCGTCGCCCAGCAAGTTTCAAGTGAGTCTGTTCGGCATTCCTTATGATCAAACAGCCACAGCGTTGTTTGCTTGATCTGGTCCGTGTCGTAAACAACAAATATATTGGTTATAGTTGGGTCGCTAGACTCCCCTCGGTGACCAAAGGCATGATTTAACAGGAGGTATTAAAAGTATTAAAAAGCCTTGAATTAAAAAATGTCAAAGGCCTTAAATTGTTTTCAAATATAATTTGCATAAGTCTTAAATATTGTTTGCGACTGTCGGGAAAGGAAAAATAATAAACCTCAAACCAATAAATGTCAAACGTTTATGTATTTTACGTGAAATAGATATTTATTTGCCCCCCGCGGCATGCACAAGCTGTGTTGACCACTGCCCTGGTGCGATAACATGCGCGTGCAGGATACTTTTGTTGTCAGACAAGCAGCACTGCTATATGGCACTATGTCAGTAAATTTGTATACTTCCAAGTTGTGGACATTCACCTATACGCCGCTGGGCCGGGAAATCGGTATTGTGTTGGTAGTAAAAAGGTATTACAAGGTCTTAAATTGAACTGGTTTAAACCTGCATATACCCGGTTTAAACAGTCACAGTGCCGTTGCTCTGTTGCGTTGGTCAGCTGTCCAGGTCTTCACCTCTTCCTATAGCATTCTTTGTTTAGTGACGTTCAGGCACACAGTTGTGTGGAAGGAAGGCAAGGCACAGGGATTTTGTGGAAGTACGAAAGATGATGCTACTTCATCCTCTTTCAGGTGGTGTTCAGTGTGGTGCGTGATCCGAGCACCAACTTCACGGTGCGGCTCGACGACATCTCAGTGACGGACGGGCCGTGCGCCCCGCTGGGGGGCTGTGACTTTGAGTCCGGGAGGTGCACCTGGGTCAACGTCCCCGTGGAGGGGGGGCACGACTGGATGCACGCCGACGGACACTTCCAGGGTCCGCCCACCGACCACACCACACAGACCCGGGAGGGTAAGGGACAGAGATAACATTCAACAGGAAGTTTAAAATAGTAACCTGCCCAAACATTAAAGGCCACCTTATTGTTTTTTTTTTAAATTCTTATTACATTTTATTATACACAAGCTGGCAATATAGTTTACTCAGTACTCATTCTGACCTGCTCAATATACTTTTACAATGTGTGCCTATCAGATAAGATGTACTTTATTCATCCCAAGCCGGAACGCTGTACGTCCTGGCAATTAAATAGTACTTGGCATCGTATAGCATCTAAGCTATCCATGCTGTATACCAGAAAGGATAGCTAAACCTAGCAATTAAGGTGCACTTTGAAACTTCTATTCTATTGACATTGTTTTTGTACCGACAGTGACATATTGTTGTTTTACTTTCTACTGACAAATGTACTTATTATTGTATTATTGTCACTTTGGACAAAAGCGTCTGCTAAATGCCCGGAAAGAAAATGTTAATGTTCATGGTTGTCACAGGAGGACAGGAGCAGTACAGGACAGTAATGAGACATACACATTTGAAATAAACCTATTAATTACCTATCGATATACAAAATTTACACTCAAGGTAATCCTAGCAAGCTATCATGTACTTGGTTGCCTATGTACATAGCAGAAGGCAACCTTTTACATTAGTCTTTAAAAACAATAAATCTATTTTCCACAAGCAATCATCATGCCTTAATAAGGCATTGTTCTCACTTTAGATCCGGTAGCTGCAAAAAGCATAGTTAACTGTTAACAAGTGCATAGTTAACTTATAATAGATGAGCAATAAAGTATATTTTAATATCAATAAGCAAACAAAAGAAGATTAATAAAGGCATGGCAAAGACATAATGGGTGGGTTATGGGTGTTTGTAATGCTATTATGAACAATTATAAGATACTCATGAGGCTTTTATTAATGTTCTTAAGCATTTGCAAACTGTTAACAAGTTTCTTATAAGCGCTTATAAATGTGTTATAACCTGCTATTAACTGTATTATAATGCCATTATTAACACTTATATAGGCTTATAAACACACAATAATGTTAATAAGCATCTTGTAAGACTTACAAGGGCCTTATTACCTATTAATTAATGGTTATTACAAGGACCTTAATATAAAGCGTTACCAAATAAGATATTATTAATCCCAAATTAAATTGCAATGCCAGTCGCTCAAGGTAGACAGTGTTGAGACAAAGAAAAAATAATAAATACATATTCAGTATCACAAAATACCAATTTCCATGTACAAACCATTATGTGTGCATGGAGAGAGAATTACAGGAAGCAGGAAGCAAAAATTGGTTTCTGGGGCCCTTACACACAGTGGCCCAGTTTTATGAATAATTTCTTTAATAATAATATTATTTGCTTTTTTTTTTTCCAGGTCGGTTTTTGCTGAGCTCAGCCCAGCCACAGGGCGGACCCGGACGATCCCAGCTGCTCTCTGAGTGGATCCACCTGAGGGAGGAGCTCTCATGCCTGGCCCTCTGGTACCACCTGGGCAACAGGTGAGAAGAACCTAGCTCTGTGCACTGGATTCAACTGGCACTTTTTGTTGTTTGCCAATCGAAAAAGGGAAATTCTCCTTCCCCCACTGCAGCCACCCTCCATTTCAAAGATTCCAAAAAAACATGTACATTTGCTGCTTTTTCATTTAAAAGCGGTGACGCTGTTGCTTCGAGGCAGTGGGGGTGCGGGTGCTGCTGTCTAATCCACTTGAGTTCATTAAGTTAAAAAAAAAAAAAGGTTCGTATGATATAAAGTAGATTGGGTGTGGTGTATATAGAACACTATGTACACCGTATGTGGAAATACAGAGATTGCATTTGCATTGCATTGCATTTTTCTGCTGGCTTGCATCCTCCTTGCGTTCACTTCCTCAGGATGTGCAGCACACGGCCATTCATGAATCACCTCCGCCACTCTGCACACTGCCGCCCTTCGATTCCAAGTCATAGTGCACAATGCGCACGCACGCACGCACACAAACACACACATAATGATTGTGTATTTTATCATATTGCCTAAGAAGCACAGTCGAAGGAGCAGGCAACGTAAGCATTTCACTGCTAGTTGTGTGTACTTTGTACGTAACAAATAAAACTTGAACTTGAACTTGAACACACGCCGTACACACTGTTGGTAACCAAAGAGACCAGATATTTATTGTAAATAAAAAGCCATTTGAAACACATAGATAGGCTAGTGTTGTGTTTGCATTTGGATCCAAGTGTTGAAGCGTGATAAATATACTAGTCTCACAAATCAGACTTTAGATTAATATCTAAAGTCCGATATCAGATGAGCTCAAATCTGGGTGAACGGGGTGCTTCACTTTCTTTCGCTTCATATTTGTTTCGACCAATCATGTTGCTGGAGGCGGATATCTGTAAGCGCAATATTGGCTAACACAAGCTCAGCCAGCAGTAGTAAACTGTCTGTAACATTTTCAAATCAACAAAGTGTAGACTGGCCACTGTAGAAATACACTTCTGATTCAAATTAGTTTTCTTCGGTAGATTATCTCTGTTACGAAACAGGAAACAAGGAGTAACTCCGCCCCTTTCAGTTTCGGGTTTCCTGCCCAGCCTCTGTGCCCCCCCCCCCCCCCCCCCCCCCTAGGGGTGGGTTAAGTTGTGGAGACGTTCATATTATTATTATGTTAAAAAATGTAAGAAGCTAAACTGATGCTAAAAATGTAGACTATGGCAGATTACTTTGGAACCGTAACATTAATAATAATTCATTTATTTATAATATAATGCTTTTCAAGGTGCTTAAAGACACTGTTCTACTCTTTCACAGTGACTTGGGAACGTTGCGTGTTTACATGCTATCGGGGCCTGAAGAAAAGCACCTACTGCTCCAAACCAACAGCTCAGATCATGGCTGGTCTCTGCTCTCTGATTCTGTAGCCAGCTCCAAACCTTTCCAGGTAGCAACAGTGGGAGAACACTGTTATATAAAGTCAACACATTTTGATGAATGCAGGATTGCTCATGTGAATGTATTCTCGGTTAATTACTTGCAATGGTTGTAACAGTTATTTGGTATTTCATTTTTAAAAGCAGATATTTTGTTTAATGGCCATGACCTAAAATCGTCTTCAATTATGCATTCAGGTGATGATTGAGGCAGAGTCCATAGATGGTGGATTCATAGCTGTTGATGACATCAGCATCATACCGGGTTCATGCCGAGGTACTAAAATATAATGGACAGACAGATCAATTTATTGATTGATTAACATCATTGTATGTTTTTTGTATGTGGAATGTTTTTCTTTTACAGCTGCATTGTGGTAGCCTAGTCCTAACTAGACCTTCGTACTCATTTCATTCATACTAAAGGTCTAGAACTGCTATAGAGACAAACGATTTCTCACTTGAAGGCGGGTGCTGTTGAAGTTTAAAACCTATTGGCTCTGCCCAGTGCCACTCTGGATCTGCCTTAACCAATCGCTAACGTTTGGTCGTGACGTATTTCATGCGCCAGAAACCACGTTGCGCTCAGTATACAAACGGCAGATGCAGTGAGCATTAGCATTAGCCTGGTTCCGCCCGCCTCCGTACTTACGCTCAATAACTGAAATTCGCGCACGACCTCTACGTCACTGTTCTCAGGCCGCCCCTCCTGTTCGCTGATTGGAAGGCACATTTGAGGGAATATAAATCGTTCTAACATACAGCACTCCCAGACCTTGTACTGAAGTGAAATGAAAATTGAGCGGAAGTACGGAGGCGGGCGGAACCAGGCTAGCATTGTGGGTGAAATCCCAAGCTAAATTGTCCACTTTGTGGGACAATAAAGATAATTTTAAATCTTGAATCAATCATCATTGAGTCAGCCACTTACCCACAACTGTTTTCTCGCTGTTTTCTGATACCCTTTTTTCCCGCAGCGAACACAACACAGGGGTTTATGGGCTGTTCCTTTGAGAATGACATGTGCGACTGGTCGGACGTCAGTACCGGTCAGTTTCAGTGGCTCAGGGGCAGGAATGCGACCCCGGAGAATACCGGACCGTCTGTGGACCACACACTGGGAACTCAGCTGGGTAAGAGCTACCAGATAGTCAGCAGCTTCAGTCTTCTTTTTAAATAGAACACTACAATCGAAAACTGCAGGAATAGCACCACCTCTGGCCAAACACAGTACATGGCAGTTGCTGTCAATTGTTTCTGATTCAAATTCAAATTTAATTTAGAATTCTTGCTAATTTGCGTCAATCAGACAGCAATTGCAATCACCTGTGTTTTGCTCCATCCCTGCAGTTTTAATATTTTCGTTAGTTTAGTTAAGAAAATACAATGTGAACAAGCTAGGCTTTGGTTTTGGACTGTTCTGTGCGGTTCTCTCAGGTTGGTACATGGCGGTGGAGGCGGAACCCGGAGAAGTGAACAGCTTTGCCGCCCTGCGAAGTCCCACCATGAACCAATCCAGCGCTGACTGTACACTACACTTCTACTACCATATGTATGGGCAAGGTATGGACGCTAGCCCATGTGTGTGTGTCTTGCCATGTAAAACGCAAGCAGGGACAAATAAATGTAGCTAGAATTATTACGTTTGTATTTATGGGATGTTATTATAATGTACTACTTTATTCTTTATCTGACATCTTATTATTTAAGTTAATTGCATGCATTTTAAGATGTTTTCTGTCCTTTGTAAAAACACAAGATGAAATTTCAGGATGAATGTTGTTGTTATATTTTGTGTCAAATTATTGATTTTTCTTCTTTTTTTTTGTATTCTTCAGTAAGTTGTAATCAGTGTTGGGGAAGTTACTTTTAAAAAGTAGTGTTTGCTCGTTACTCGTTACTTCTTAAAAAAAGTAATCCCTTACTATACTTAGTTACCCTCTATGGAAAGTAACTTTTTACGTTACTCGTTACTTTTACGTTACTTTTATGGTGCTCGACTTTGGGCAGAACCCTATCTCATTTCCTAAATGTGTATAGGCCTACATAAAGTTCTACTATGGAGGACTTAACAGGTATTTCTTTTGTGCTCTTTATTATAAAAAATACCACAGAGCACTTGTTGAAGAAAACAACAATACAAACAATAATACCAAATAGCATCTTATGGGCATGTAGGTGAACACAAAACACATAAATACATAACTCTTACATTAAAGAGGCTACACCGAAATTGGTGCAAAGCTATAGTGTAAATTGTATCAAATCAAGGCTAGGACAACATGATGAAAACCTCAAAATGGCTCATATGTCTCAAAACAAAACATGCCATACAAAACAGCGGTAAAAGCTAGCATGTGTGTCCGGGAGAGGGCTCCTCTCCTCGGACACATTACTCTGAAGCCCCGGTGACGGTCTGGAAGTGCGGATTAATAAATAAAATTAAAAAACAGCGGTTAAAGCTAGCGAGTGAGTCCGGGAGAGGGTTACGGCAGTGGACAAAAGTTTCTGGCCGGGGCACAGTGTACACCTCACACTATTGCTAGTACCAGCCTCACTGTGGAATGAGCGCCCGCGACTATTGCGCAAGCGCGCAGCTGAGGCAGTGTCGCTGTCAAATCTGTCCCTGGGAAAAGTAACGTTCTGCCCAACTGAAAAAGGAACTACGTTTCATTACCATATTTTCAGTAGTGACGCGTTACACTACTTTTTACCCGAAAAAGTAGTTACGTTACTTTGTAACGCGTTACACACAACACTGGTTGTACTGGTTGTAATATAATGTAATAAGCAGGATAATGTACAGCAAGCCAGTCATTGCGAAATATACCCAGACAGGGTGATGCAGGACCCTGACGCGAAGCAGAGGGTTCTTGAATCACCCATACATAACTCCCAAAGACTAGTTAGACTCATCCCTCATCCAGCAATGTCGGAAGTAAAAGGCTTCAGTCATGTTTACGCATGTTTCTGACATTACTTCAATAGCACAATTGATCATTGCACTACTGCGCACTCGAATACAATAGCGACCGTGGCAATTTATGTTTCTTCCTATCTGGGATCAACTAACGACTATCTTATCGTATCTTTACTTTACTATGAAATATGAATGTGTACGTGCGCGTGTGAACAATGTAATTGTGAGTTAATGTGTGTACAATTTACAACGTGTCTGTGTCCTCACATGGATATTGAGACAGACATATTGACACTAGACATTGAGACATGTATCTACTACATACGTATACAGCCAGAGGGGAGCTGAAGGTGATGCTGGAGACGGGCTCCAGATCCACCCCTCTCTGGTGGCTGTCGGGGGACCAGGGGGACCACTGGCGTCACGGGGAGGTCCTGGTGGCGCGCACCCCTCTGGAGTTCTCCATCTTGTTTGAAGCCACTAGAAGCTTCGGCCACCTGGGCAACGTCGCCATTGATGATGTCGACTTCTCCAACTGCTCCCTGCCCGGTAGGCTAATGGAGCTAACCGCTAAATCCTGCACTTGTACCTCATCTTCTCTGTCTTGCCGTGTTCACACCAAACGCAAAGTGCTTTTTTCGGGTGGCGTGATTACATAGAAAGTCAATACAAAGACTGGTATGGAAAAAGAAAAATTTCAACTCACGCAAATTGTTCGCTTGAGTTGATATTTTTCATCTCGAAAAACAAAAAAAACAAGCTGTTAAGCATCGGGTGTGATTGGGGCCCGGAAGACTGCATGAGCCCTTTGAATAAACACTAAAAGGTTATTCTATAAGAGTTGTTTTGTCTGTGTTCATATTTCATAATTGTTTTGTTTGTTTTTTCCAGATCCCCAGCCTTTTTGTCCTGAGGATATGTTCACCTGCAATAACAGTGTGTGCGTTGAACGCAACCGCGTGTGTGACTTCACTGACAACTGTGGAGATGAGTCTGACGAGGCAGACTGTGGTGAGCTGGTGGTGTGTGTGTGTGTGTGTGTACGTCCATCCATCCATCCATCTTCTACCGCTTATCCGGGGTCGGGTTGCGGGGGCAGCAGCCTAAGCAGGGAAGCCCAGACTTCCCTTTCCCCAGCTACTTCGTCCAGCTCTTCCTGGGGGATCCCGAGGCGTTCCCAGGCCAGCCGAGAGACATAGTCTCTCCAGCGTGTCCTGGGTCCAGCGTGGGACGTGCCCTGAACACCTCACCAGGGAGGCGTCCGGGAGGCATCCTAACTAGATGCCCGAGCCACCTCATCTGGCTCCTCTCAATGCGGAGGAGTAGCGGGTCTACTCCGAGCTCCTCCCGGATGACCGAGCTTCTCACCCTATCTCTAAGGGAGAGCCCAGCCACCCTGCGGAGGAAGCTCATTTCGGCCGCTTGTACCCGCGATCTTGTTCTTTCGGTCATTACCCAAAGCTCATGACCATAGGTGAGGGCAGGAACGTAGATCGACTGGTAAATCGAGAGCTTTGCCTTTCGGCTCAGCTCCCTCTTCACCACGACGGATCCGTGCAGAGTCCGCATTACTGCAGACGCCGCACCGATCCGCCTGTCGATCTCCCGCTCGATCCTCCCCTCACTCGTGAACAAGACCCTGAAGTACTTGAACTCCTCCACTTGGGGCAGGATCTCATCCCCGACCCGGAGAGTGCACTCCACCCTTTTCCGGTTGAGGACCATGGACTCAGATTTGGAGGTGCTGATTCTCATCCCGGCCGCTTCACACTCGGCTGCGAACCTGTCCAGCGAGAGTTGGAGGTCACGGTCTGATGAAGCCATCAGGACCACATCGTCCGCAAAAAGCAGAGACCCAATCCTGAGGTCAACAAACCGGACCCCCTCAACGCCCTGGCTGTGCCTGGAAATCCTGTCCATAAAAATTATGAACAGGATCAGTGACAAAGGGCAGCTCTGACACCGGTCATACAGGGAACGGACAGCCCATATTAGGGGGTCCGATACCCCGTACTCCCGGAGAACCCCCCACAGGACTCCCCGAGGGACGCGGTCGAATGCCTTCTCCAAGTCCACAAAGCACATGTGGACTGGTTGGGCAAACTCCCATGCACCCTCAAGGATCCTGCAGAGGGTGTAGAGCTGGTCCACTGTTCCACGGCCTGGACGAAAACCACATTGCTCCTCCTGAATCCGAGGTTCGACTATCCGACGGACCCTCCTCTCCAGCACCCCTGAATAGACCTTACCAGGGAGGCTGAGGAGTGTGATCCCCCTATAGTTGGAACACACCCTCCGGTCCCCCTTCTTAAAAAGAGGGACCACCACCCCAGTCTGCCAATCCAGGGGCACTGCCCCCGATGTCCACGCGATGCTGCAGAGTCGTGTCAACCAAGACAGCCCCACAACATCCAGGGCCTTAAGGAACTCCGGGGCGGACCTCATCCACCCCCGGGGCCCTGCCACCGAGGAGCTTCCTGACCACCTCGGCAACCTCAGCCCCAGAGATAGGAGAGCCCACACCCAAGTCCCCAGGCCCTGCTTCCTTACCGGAAGGCGTGTCGGTGGGATTGAGGAGGTCTTCGAAGTATTCCTTCCACCGATCCACAGCGTTCCGAGTCGAGGTCAGCAGCGCACCGTCTCTACCATACACAGTGTTGACGATGCACTGCTTCCCCCTCCTGAGACGCCGGATGGTGGTCCAGAACCTCTTCGAAGCCGTCCGGAAGTCGTTCTCCATGGCCTCACCGAACTCCTCCCATGTCCGGGTTTTTGCCTCAGTAACCGCCACAGCTGCGCTCCGCTTGGCCTGCCGGTGCCTGCCGGTGCCTGCCTGCTGCCTCTGGAGTCCCACAGGCCAAAAAGGTCCTATAGGACTCCTTCTTCAGTTTGACGGCATCCCTCACCGCCGGTGTCCACCAGCGGGTTCGGGAATTGCCGCCATGGCAGGCACCGACCACCTTGCGGCCACAGCTCTGGTCGGCCGCCTTAACAATGGAGGCGCGGAACATGGCCCACTCGGACTCAATGTCCCCCGCCTCCCCCGGTACATTGTCAAAGCTCTCCCGGAGGTGGGAGTTGAAGCTCTCTCTGACAGGAGACTCTGCCAGACGTTCCCAGCAGACCCTCACAATACGTTTGGGTCTGCCAGGTCTGACCGGCATTCTCCCCCACCATCGCAGCCAACTCACCACCAGGTGGTGATCAGTTGACAGCTCCGCCCCTCTCTTCGCCCGAGTGTCCAAGACATGCGGCCGCAAGTCCGACGACACGACTACAAAGTCGATCATCGAACTGCGGCCTAGGGTGTCCTGGTGCCAAGTGCACATATGGACACCCTTATGCTTGAACATGGTGTTCGTTATGGACAATCTGTGACGAGCACAGAAGTCCAATAACTGAACACCACTCGGGTTCAGATCGGGGGGGCCGTTCCTCCCAATCACACCCCTCCAGGTCTCACTGTCGCTGCCAACGTGAGCGTTGAAGTTCCCCAGCAGAACGAGGGAATCCCCAGAGGGAGCACTTTCCAGCACCCCCTCCAAGGAGTCCAAAAAGGGTGGATACTCTGAACTGCTGTTTGGACCATAGGCACAAACAACAGTCAGGATCCGTCCCCCCACCCGAAGGCGGAGGGAGGCTACCCTCTCGTCTACCGGGGTAAACTCCAACATACAGGCACCAAGCCGGGGAGCAATAAGTATTGCCACCCCTGCCCGGCGCCTCTCACCAGTGGCAACTCCAGAGTGGAAGAGAGTCCAACCCCTCTCGAGAAGACGAGACGATGGTTCCAGAGCCCTTGCTATGCGTCGAGGTGAGGCCGACTATATCTAGCCAGAACTTCTCAACCTCGCGCACCAGCTCAGGCTCCTTCCCCACCAGAGAGGTGACGTTCCACGTCCCTAGAGCTAGCTTCTGCAGCCGAGGATCGGACCGCCAAGGTCCCCACCTTTGGCCGCCGCCCAGCTCGCATTGCACCCTTTGGCCCCTCCTGCTGGTGGTGAGCCGGCGGGAAGGGGGTCCCACGTCATCGTTTCGGGCTTTGCCCGGCCGGGCCCCGTGGGTATAGGCCCAGCCACCAGGCACTCGCCCCCGAGCCCCACCCCCAGGCCTGGCTCCAGGGGGGGGCCCCGGTGACCCACGTCCGGGCGAGGGACACGCAAGACCATTTATTGTGCTCATCAATTTTTGATCAAAATTTTGTGTACGTGTAGGTGCAAAATACTTTTACCGTACCGTGATTTCTTTTAATGTCCTGCCGTCACACACTCTCAAACACTCTTTCTGTGCGTCGGCATAGAGCCACATGAGAAGGATGGGCGCTGCAGCTTTGAGCAGGGCCTGTGCTCCTGGACAGGAAGTGACTGGACTTGGCAGAGAGCCAGTGAAGCCTGGCCTGACCGTGGGCCTCCACGGGATCACACACAAAATACAAACGCTGGTAAGATAAGGTGACCAGATTTCTGAGATTAGGTCCATACATCAACAAAATATGTGATGTTATTGTTTCTGAAATGAAAAAAGGGACATATTTACATGTTGCCTGTTATCATGGTAAATGTAGTACTGTTGTAAAAGATTGGTCTTAATGGTTTGCTTATGGTATAAAGTCGATAGATAACTCTCTGAAATGAAACTATGAACGAATGGTTGGTTGGAAGGATGGATAGAATTATGGATGAATGGATATGGTCAGATAGATGAATATCTGAGTATTGTGTGGTTTGTCAGGTCATTATGTAATCCCGGGGACTGTGAGTACGATGAGGCAGACAGCAGAGATGCTGTCCAACACCTTGCTTCCTAGTTCTAACTGCAGCGTGAGTATACCTTCATCAGTCACACCCCGCAAATACTGTTGGTCTGGAATACAGACGTCTTCATTCATTCAATTTAAGGGTTAGAGGGTTACCAAATGTTAACAGCCTAACCAACATGTCAAATGTTTCAAAGTACACAGTACTTTGAAAAAACTGAGTCACAGAACTGAGTACAAAGTACTCACAATAAATAGTTGTTCTTTTTTCTGTCTATGTGACTTTTACTTTTCTGAAATACATATATATGTATATATATATATATATATATATATATATATATATATATATAACTTAAAAACATAAAAGCCAGACAACTTTGCCAGGTCACAAGCGCAGCACAGTTTATAAAAACCACAAAATAAAGCCACACACACTCACATTTATTGATAATCAGTTAATTAGTATATAGTTCTGTACTGTCATCCTCCTTCGTCCTGTACAATTCGCCTTGTGCTTTTCGATCGGTCCCCAACTGGTGCGCATGGTGTGGTCCTAGGTGAGGTTCTACCACTACAGCCAAGACGATCCCGTGGCCAGGTTGAGTGTCCTCACCAGGACAACAGGGCCATCTGCCGACGTGGAAACGCCCCTGTGGCTCAGGGACCAATCGCAGAGCTACAGCTGGCAGAGGGCAGAGGTCACCTTCTCCTCCTCGGCACCGAGCAAGGTCAGTGTGCGCACGGGCCGGCATGGGCAGATGGCGAGGCGAGGAGACACACGTCTCGAGGCGAGACACGTCTCGAGGCGAGGAGACAAACGTCTCTCTGGGTTTGTGAATAAAGGACTTGATGTGCCTGCATCTTCCGATCCTGGGGTCTAATTAGATTTCATGGTCTATTAAGGCTTTACAAAGAACTAAAATAAAATGATTTGTGGAATCAATAGAGCATATGATATTGCATATTGCATTCAAATTTGCTTTTACAAGTTCTTGTCTGAGATATGCCATTATGTTAAATTAAAAAAATAGTCGGAAACGTTTTGACGGCTGTGTTAATAGTCAGTTCCCTTGATGTCAACAGCTGGTTGGAATAGGGACTAGTGTTTAGTCTTAAATATATAATATTATTCATATTGATGATAAACCTGCAGATTGTCTTCCACTACAAGCGAGGAAATGCGCCAGGGTTGGTTGCTCTGGACGACGTGTCTTTCTCTGAGAACTGCCTCTTTGACTCTGGGCTGCCGACGTCTCCCTGTGAGGTAAAACCCTTTTGAGATTTTGGAGAAGGCATGGTTCAATGCACACCGCGTCTGTGCAAGTGAACAGTAGAAATGCATGGAAAACGATTTTAATGATTGTTATCAGAAAAGGTGTGACCAGAAAAAAATCACATTAGTTATATATTGTTCAGCCCTAAAATCAGGATTTTTCTTTTCTTTTTTTTTCAGGTACATAAAAATTAATAAAGAATAGGATAATAGGGCAGCTGACCTTCCCTTCACCCTTGTTTCCTTTCATTCTTCATTCATAGGCTCAGCTCAGCAGTTCTGAATGTGTTAGAGTTAGAAAGGCCTTTGGGGCTATTATGTGACATAAAATGTGCCCACCCACAATATGTTTGTTAACATTTATTTGTTCTAGCATCAGCTTTTGCTCTTCAGCAGAATATGAATGTTTCCAATGTCTAGACATGAGAAATAATTACTCACCATCATGTGAGACTTTACCATCAGGGCAAAGGTTAAGAGTTGTGTGAGGTTGCTTAAGAACAGATGGGAACAGGAACTGAAATCATTTCTTTATTCTTGCCTATACATGTATATCCCTACGCTTGTATATTGTACGTTTATGCTATTGCTGAAATGTACTTAAAATAATTCAATTCTGCTCTATTGTAACACGTATCTGCACTATGTAACTTTTTCACTGCAGCCAACATGTCGAGACATTATTCTCAATGTGGTCTGTGAATAATTATGGCGGGAAAATGCTCAATGCCAGCATTATTTTATTTGTATTATTATTATTATTATTATTATTATTAGTAGTAGTAGTAGTAGTAGTAGTAGTAGTAGTAGTAGTAGCAGTATTATGCATAGTAAATGATTGCCAAAAAACAAATGACAGTGAAAAGCTAAATATTGCAAGTTTAAGGTTCGCTATTAATGCATGCATGTCTATCTGCCTATTGCCGGCCTTGTAGAAGAATGAGTTTTACTGCTGGCAGTCAGAGGGAACCACGTGTGTGTCGGCGAGCAAGCAGTGTGACTACCAGCTGGACTGCCCTCTAGGGGAGGATGAGCACACCTGTGGTGAGGAGCACCGCCTTTATCATCCCCCTCCATCAGCCGCCAGCCCAGCCCGTTCTCATCCCAACTCGTAATATACCAACGATTTGTCACGCCCCTAGACATCTGATACTGACGCAAAAGGTACCCTCCCGCGTCTGTGTCAAACGATCTGGGGGTTCTCATAAACCCGTTTGCGGTGGTAAGAGACGAGCAGAGTCTACAGCGTCCATTCACTCCAATAATAACCCGGTCACGGTGATAGATTACCATAACCCTAACCCTAACCATAACCCTAACCATAACCATAACCCTAACCATAACCCTTTTTGGAGTGAATTGTTTCACAGTAGACTGCTCTGCTCTGCAGAGAGTCTGCTCTGACGAGCGGACGCTGTAGACTCTGCTCGTCTCTTACCAACGCGAACGGGTTTATGAGAACCCCCAGATCGTTTCACACAGACGCGGGAGGGTACCTTTTGCGTCAGTATCGGACGTCTAGGGCCGTGACAAATCGTCGGTATATTACGAGTTGGGATGAGAACGTGTTGGCCAGCCCTGTATTTAGACAGGTGAACAGGCCTTAAAGGTCCCCCACCAGGTGTGAGTGTGATTAGCCATTAGAAGCCGTTTCAAAAATGGTGATGTCACTACCCTCTAGTGACATCCCAAGTGGAGTGTCCACCTGGGATGTATGATGACTAGATCAGTCTTAACAACCTACCCAGTGGACTGTACCAACTGATAGGCTTGCTTATCTATCCATCATACATCTGGGTGGACACTCCAGCATGTGATGTCATTAAGGGCAGATTTTGAAAAATGGCTTGTAATGGCTAATCAACGTCACACCCGGTGGTAAAATAGGGGCCCTTTAACATCCAGCAGTGTATGTACTATATGTGGTGTCTTGCCTTGTGGCCCTTTGTGAGTTGTGTGTTCAGAGTGTAAGTAGAAAGACAACTTCTCCAAGTGATATCCACAACCTATGGAGCTGCATTTCTCGTGGGACTAAAACATGTCTTGCGTCTTGAGATATTACTTCCACTTGTGTTCATCCTTGCTCATCTCTTAGCTCCACGACTAAAGAATTGAATTCCACAACATTTTGTTATCATTTCCTCTCTATTATTCTCTATTATGATCTGTCATAGACATCGTTCAGAAATTAGCTCAAGAATAAGTCCATTCTTGTGTGTGTGTGTGTGTGTGTGTGTGTGTGTGTGTGGGGGTCTCTTTGTCTGTCTGTCCAGGACCATGTACCTTCGAGAGGGACCAGTGCCAGTGGAACGACAGCAGCCAGGGGCCTCGCAGGTGGCTGAGACAGAGGGCCACCAACCAGGCCGCGCCCTCCACCGACCACACCACACAGACAGGTGGCGCAGCCTTCCTCGCCTTACTCACCACACCTGAAAGAAGGCTGACCAATCCTGAGGCTCAGTTGTTACCGTAGCTCCTGTGTCCCTCCCTGCCCCATTTTCTACGCCCTTATTACACGGCTTTGTTAGATACTCGATTCTGATTGGTCCATTATGGCATTCTACAGTCTGTTATTTCTGAATAGCAGACCGCTGCTATGAGTAACAGACCGTTGCTATGGATGCTATTTCAAACCATAGGATATAACAGACTTTGTTTTTTTCAGCGGAAGCAATAATTTGAAATCAAAAAATATTTTTTTGTTGATATATTTTGTGCCAAATTATTGATTCTTTAGTAAGTAGCCATGTAATAAGCGGGATAATGTATAGCGAGCCGGTCATTATTATTGCGAACTAAACCCCTTTAGGGCAATTCAAGACCCCTGGGGGTCCTGCATCACCCTGTCTGGGTTTTTTGTGCGGTAATAATGACCGCCTCGCTGTACATTATCCCTTACATAGCTCCTCTCTGGGGGCAAAAATCAGCATGTTGACTGTGGTTGACTGGAGAATGAATGAGGTCTTTATTCTTTTTTTTTTTTTCAACCAGGCTACTACATGAAAGTGGAGTCCGTTCCGGGGAGGACATACGGTGAGGCGCGTCTCGCCAGTCCCCTTCTCCCAGCCTCGTCCGCCTACTGTCAGATGCAGTAAGTGATCACATAAAAGAAAGCCCATAAAAGTGCCTGGCGTGCACAAAAGCATGCGTTGTTGTTTTGTTACGTACATTCAATCCATTCATTCATTCAGCATTCAGGATTTTGGCAGCGTGTGAGCCGCTCACCCTATCCCTCAACTCTGTGTTAAAGTGTTTGGTTTGCAGAAACCCCTTTTTTTTTTTTTTTGCGACATAAACGTGCATTCATTCACATCCTCAGAACTTTGGAGCGTGTGAATTGCTCAATCACCCCCCCCCCCCCTCCCTTAGACCAACCTCGCCTCCCCTTTCCAATCTAACGTTCTCTCAACCCTCTTTCCTTCCTGCTTTTTGGCTGAACATCCCCCACCCCCCCTCCCCTCCCTTGTGTGCCACTTCCTCACCCGCCTAGGTTTCAGTTCCACATGAGTGGGAAGAGCAGCGCTGGGTCACTCACAGTGCTTATGCAGCAGGCCGAGGGCGGTGAAGCAACTCTGTGGTCACGCAGTCACAACAGTGTCTCCCAGTGGACCTCCGAGTCCCTGCCACTGGGCCAACACCACAACCCTTATAAGGTGTCCGTTTGGCGTGTGTGTGTGTGTTGGCGTGTGTGTGTGTGTCGGTGTGTGTGTGTGTGTCGGAGTGTGTTTTGTGTTGCCGTGTGTGTGTGTCGGCGTGTATGTGTCGGCGCGCGTGTGTGTGTGTTGGCGTGCCTGTGTATGTGTCGGCGTGTCTGGGTGTGTGTGTGTGTGTGTGTGTGTGTGTGTTGGTGTATGTGTGTGTGTCCGTGTGCTATATTTGTGTGCATTGACACATTCTATACCAATGCATTCACTTGAGCTGCATGGATTCACTGGTTGGGTGTATGGACAATGGACTGTAGGTACAGTAATGAGGTGTATAGAGTATTATTATGGATACTGAATTATCCCAGCATATCTACATAAATAACACATTTGATTGGGACTTATTCAAAATATATTGATATATTTAGACATAGGTTGTGTTGATGTTCAAGTAATGAATGGGATTGTCGATATTTTTCAGCTGTGGTTCAGTAGCAAGGGGAATAACACTGTAGCGCTGGACGACATCTCCTTCTTGAACTGTGAAACATCCTTCCGGCCACCAGGTAAACAAATGTTTCATCACAAAGTCATGCTGCCCATTGTACGTACGCATCATTTCGATTGGTCAGTCTTCTACAAAAGAGGGAAGGTTGGATAGTTTGTCATGTAAAATGATTTGTGTCTGTTTTATTTTTAATTTTGTATTACCCTTGATCAGCTTTGCCCACCTATGGCTGCTCCTTCGAGGAGGGTCTGTGTGGCTGGGCTCAGGGGACTGGGGAGGAGTTGGACTGGCTGAGAAACTCTGGCCCCACAGATACTCCCAACACGGGGCCCTCCGGAGACCACTCGACCGGCACCGGTCAGCCGTACCTGGGATAAACCCCTATGCTTTATAGATCCCTTATTCTGCTTTATACTGAATATTGAACAATGTATAACCCATTGATTGGAGGCCTGTTATAATTGCCTTTGGTCAAAGATTAGGCAACATGTAAAAATGCTCACTAATGTTTTTTGCCACCATTTGATTTCGTCACAGGGAAGTACTTGTACATAGACAGTTCCCCCCCAAGTCAAAAGGGGAACGTGGCCCGGCTGAAGTCTCCGCTGCTGCCCCCTGCTGGTGAACACGGGTACTGCCTCACCTTTTGGTACCACATGTTTGGAGCCACAGTGGGGTCTCTGAGCATGGTCCTACAGACGGCCGATCCCTTGCAGAAAACCTTGGTACAAACACCATTATGTTGTCAACATGTCCTCGCCGCACATATGGCCATAGGGCTAGATAAGGGTTTGCTGGTTGACTTCAGTATCTTGTGACAATGCTGCACACACAAACAAAAGAAACTCACTTCCTGCTGTTCTCTATGCAAGTCACAACGGGGGGGGGGGGGGGGTGTAAGTTGAGAAACATGTGCAAACGTTTCTAATGCGTTTGAACTTTACCCAACGTACCTTTTACACATTGCAACATGTACACGTTGCGAAATCCCAACAATGAAGGGAGCTCTCACATCCTCATTGCTAGTGCATGACTCGGCGTCCTCTGCTTCCTGTAGGTGTGGCAGCTGTCCGGGAGCCAGGGGAGTGATTGGCAGATGGCGCGAGGTCATGTGACCAAGCAACCGGTCCACCGAGTGATTCTGGAGGCCACTGTGGGAGGGGTGGCGGGCGACATCGCCGTCGATGACATTGCGCTCGCCAGTGGACCATGCCCCGCTTCAGGTGCCTGATGCTTGACACGTGCACGTTGACTCAGGCGCCACTTTGCTCCAGCATGCCAAAATGCTCCTGAGAAGTATATAGAAGACATAAATGTAGAAACATGGAAATGTCAGAATTCCCCAAGGCCGACACAGTTTATCCCTATTTACAATAATGCCTTTTTAAATTCATATTTTACTGCTATTTAAAATAATGCCTTTTTTTATTCAGGCAAATATTCTGGGATATTTGACAATATCCTTGTTATTGTCTGAATCTGAATCCATGTCAGGTCAACAACTATACACTAATGCAACATATGAAATAATGCTTGCAGATTGTATGGGCAAAATAGCCATTTTTACAGTATTGAGAGTAGAGTAGATGAGTAATAGCCTGGCAAGCCAGACCCACATCAGAAAGATGTAGGGTCTGGCACTGCTCCATTGGCAGTGTGGGCGGGATAAACGGTTGTCTTTCAAGTTCCCTCTGCACGCAATAGGATAGCGCCACAACCAATCAGAGCAACGAAGAAGGTGACGTAGTCAGAGTGACGGAAATTAGTCCATGGGGAAGTGTTCCGTATGGTGGATTGTGGAAGAATAGTGAAATAAAATGTTACCTTCAAGTCTTGAAGAGTCGCAGCCAAAGCCGAGTCGAAAGACAGCTGTTCGCCAGCAGCAGCAGCCATTGTTTCCCTCTAACATGGAACCGTCGCAACTCTGTCGTCATGGTAGCCCGGCTTCCGACTCCGCCCCTCACGCTGTGATTGGTCTGACAGATTTTCTGTTTCCAGCATAGAAAGCCGACGGAGCCGTGCTAGACCCCCCTGGCTGCAAAATAAATTTGCTGCCGCTAGGGGCGTCTAGATTTCTAGGCTAGATGAGTAATATCAGATGAAACAAATGTTCGCAGTTTGGCCCTGAACCCCTTGTGCCTCCCCCACTGATTTATAATAATGATCTCTTATCTCTTTTTACAACCACTTTCAGCCTGCTTATGATCAAGTTTATTCAGTTTGATCTCCTGTCAGCGCCATCACGACTGTATCCATGTGACAAATGTCAAACTGCAAAACAATTTTGGGGGTCTGCTCCTCTAATGTACCAGGGCATGGGTAGTAGACTAAACTAGTGAAGATAAGTCTACTACTCGTGCACTGGTACATAAAAGGAGCAGAGCCATAATTAGTGTAATGACACCTGTGTTTGTCCTATGATAACGCCTGTGTGAAAAGGGTCTATTGAGTGTTAAGATCCCACTTTTTGCAGACCATTTACTGTACATGGTCTGGTACACATTTACATTTTGGTGGTTTTCTTCACCTGGCTGCTAGATGTGTGCGACTTTGAGGAGGGGAGCTGTAATTGGCAGCAGCAAGCAAACGACGACGCAGACTGGGTCCGGCGGTCGGGTCCCAGCCCCAACCCCAACACGGGCCCACACACCGACCACACCACCCACACGGCCAGTGGACATTACTACTACCTACCCTCCTCCGCCTCGGACCTGCCTGGGCACAGAGCAAAAATGGCCTCCCCCTTGTACCCTGCAGGTGAGGTGACAACCACACAGGAAAAGTTTACCTTCAGGGCTCTCTGCCAGAAAGGCTTTAGGAAGTCGCTTTGGACAAAAGCGTCTGCTAAATGCCCTAAATGTAAATGTCATGTGCCGTAGTGTAAAGAGTGACAAAATACATGTAGGGTGGAGGTGGTGGTGGATGAATGGGTCAAACACAGGACTCTCACCCAGGAGACTTGGTGTTCGTGTCCTGTATTATTTGTAGACTTAGTTGACAACTTCTTGGATAGGTTTAGGCCACACAACTACTTGGTTAGGTTTAGGGTTAGGCAAGAAAGCCTTTTCTGGCAGAACGGTTAGGGTTAGTGGGTTAGGGTTAGCTCTGGGACATTGTTGATTAACTCTGTCAAGACCTGCCTACTTGTCAGGAAGAGGTCTTGATTGACATGCAAGCACGACCAATTACGGGCCCTACCCGTAGTCTGCTCAGTAGTCTACGAAAACAAAAAAAAACAGGACTGACCGGCAGACTGAATAAACCCATGGATGCTGTGACAATGCTGTCAGCCAATGAGAATCATGTTGTTTATTCAAGGCTTAACTTGCTCCATGTATCAGACATTCAGACAGTCACATGGTGACTTAGTGAAAATGAATGTAAGAGGCTGAGACGAGTGCTAATATGACACAGGGGAACCCCTTAAAGCAATATGGAGGTGTTTGCTACATTGTATATTTGACTGTACTGTATGCAAGTTACTTACCTTGCTGTGGGTCAATACACAGTCCCCCACTCTCACCTGATTCTGGGGTTGTCACATGGAATGATGATTTATTTTGTATGCTCAACTTGTTATTTATTTAAGTTAAAATTGGAGAAAGTAATGGAAGTAGAGGTTCTCCATGACGTCGGTCTGTGATAGTGATCAGGAGTCAACACGACATATGCTTGCTTCTTTTGATGATGATATACTAAATATTAAAGCTAATATGTACTTTGGTAACATGAATCAGAAATCAATGTTGACTGTGTTCTTCCCCAATTAACACACCTGTGACCTCCTCTGAATGTCAAGTATAAAATGGTGCTCTAAACAGCTCCCCCTTGTGGGAAAAACATAGATTGCTTTTAAGTTCAAGTACAAAAAAACGATATATGGCTCCTGCAGTAGCGAATGGAGAGTTGGAAAAAAGTGATCTATGGACTCCATATATTTGTAGAATCATAAATGCATACAGTCCAATGTGTTATTGTTTGAAGGTTGGATTCAACTCTGTGTGTGTGTGTGTGTGTGTGTGTGTGTGTGTGTGTGTGTGTGTGTGTGTGTGTGTGTGTGTGTGTGTGTGAGAAAGGATCATGCATGCAGCTGTGGTACCACATGTACGGCCGAGGCGTGGGGACCCTGAACGTGTACAGCCAGAGCCAAGGGGGCCAAGAGATCCTCCTGCTCTCCCGGACCGGGGACCAAAGCTCCATGTGGCGCTTCGCCCAGGCCTCCCTGGGGAGCCACGGGCAGCCGTACCGGGTCAGTCCATCCGTACTGGATCAGTCCAACCGTACCCTGCTGTGTAGCAGATGGGACATGCCTGACTATGAAAATAAAAATAAATAAATATAAAATAAATATCACAGACTATTACACTAGATCATGTCAACATGTCCACAGTGGACCAATATGAACAGCACCAGTCCTCTGGTTCCAGATCTTGGTGGAAGGGGTGAAGCGGGGCCACAGCCAGGACGGGGACATGGCCTTCGACGACGTCCGGGTAACCAACCGCTCCTGCCCCCCACGGGGCTCCTGTGACTTTGAGAGCAGCCTGTGTGACTGGAGTAACCTCGGTAGAGGAGCGGACCGGGGAGACTGGCTCAGGGGCCGGGGGGCCTCTCCACACCCCGGCACCGGGCCCAACACGGATCACACCACCAACTCAGGCCTGGGTAATCGAAGAAGCTAACCAACGAGAAAAGAAGCGGATAATTCCTTCTTTTTTTCCCGACATGCACGTGGTTTAGTGGTATACCAACACTGTCCTTTTTTGTCCTAGGTTACTATGTGCATATTGACACCTCTGTTGGGCATTGGGGCGCGGTGTCGTCCCTGAGAGGTGATTTACTGGAACCCGCCACTGAGGGGCACTGTCTCAACTTTTGGTACCATATGTATGGTCATCAAGTTGGCACTCTGCAAGTCTACATAAATGACAGGTAAGTAACACAGCTTTGATAATTTACTATAGTATACTGTATAAAGTTGTGTGTTTGGTTTCAGCTTCAGAGGTGACGATGCGAGCACAAGAAGTGCACGAGGCACACGATTTTTGCAGTAATTCGAATTCGGTTTTTGGGGCTACGAGAGAATCAGATGATAGCCAGCACAGCCTAGAGATGTGCCTTTATACTAGTTATTACTTTTACTTATTTACAGGGAAGTTACTTTAAAAATGTAATACATTACATGTTACTCATTACTTCCATTTTAAAGTAATAAGTTAGGTCACAATATTACTTTCGGTTTGAAGTAACGCTTTTTAGAAATAGAGATGTCTAAATAACAGAAAAATTGCTGTCTAAAAAAGGTAGAAATAAAGACATGTAGGTGTGTATGTATGTATGTATGTATGTATATATATATATATATATATATATATATATATATATATATATATATATATATATATATATATATATATACCGTATATATACACATGTTTAATCATGCCTTTGTTGTCAGGAAATTGCACAGCAGTGGAGAAGGGGAAGGTGTTCTACTTTGGAATAAGAATGGTAACCAAGGACACGAGTGGCTGGAAGCCAGCGTGTCTGTTGTTCACGGAGATGCATTCTGGGTAATTAACCCATCAAATCACCCAATAAATCATCAAGCACAGACATAACTATCATCATCTCTCTCTAGAGACATTCAGTGTTTAGTATTCATTTTGAGAAATGTACTTGTTTAACTATTCAGTTTTTCAATACAAGTATACCTCATTGAAAGCATAGCATAGCAAGGTCCTACATCCATTTCACAGTAAAAGTGAGCATAAAACATGCTAGTCTGTCTGGCATGTCCTCTGCTCTGTTATATACAACATATATTATATATTATTGTGCCGTCAGTGTTTGACAGTGTTGTATGTCTGTGTGCAGTTTGTGTTTGTGTATCAGAGAGGAATGACAACTGGCGGTGACGTTGCGTTGGATGACGTTAAAATCCTGCATGGGCCCTGCCCCCAGGGGCCCCCTCCACCTGCCACTAATGGTACACACACAGACCCCCACGCTTCAAACAACATGATATGACATATTACATGACATATCATATATAACATGAAAGTTCATATGTCCATTCCATACATAAATAATAAATAAATGTTGACCGTGCTCTTCCCCAATCAACACGCCTGTGACTGATTCCGGATGTCATATACAATTGTGACCTAACAGCTTCCCCTTGTGGGACAAAACAAAAACTGCTTCTAAAATTACAAAGTACAAAAACTGTGGCTCTCACAGTGAACGGTTTTGGGAAAACGTGTGTTTGTCTCTACAGACTCACTGACCACAGGGCTGACGGTTGGACTTACTCTGATGGCTGGCATTATCGTGGCATTTGGCCTCTTCATGTTCAATAGGTGGTGGTCCAAAAGGTATGTGGTGCTCAGGGCATGATGATGATGATGATGATGATGATGATGATGATGATGATGATGATGATGGTATTACTGTTAAAGGCACAAGGTCAATCTGGGGTTGGCTTTCACCTGCTGGCGAGCGCTTCTGGTGTCGTTCGGCCGGGGAGGAGGGGCCACGTTTGAATGTTGTGTTTACAAACCGCAACCGACAAATCTTACTCATTGTGCCTTTAAGTTATACTTATACTATTATACTTCTAACAGTTCCATTAAATGTAATGAACGAATAAAGAGAGTCGTTATTGAGTTTACAATTACAACGCTGTTGGACATATGTAAGATTCAGATTCATTCGTTTTTTGCTCTATTTTTGTGTTGTTGTTTTTTTATTGTGTGTGTGTGTTCAGGAGCCAGCCAGGAAACACCAACAGTGGGGCAGTGACTGAGGTATTTGATCTTTTCAACTGCAATATACAAGTGAGTATTAACGGTGGCAAACATTTTCTGACCATACATACTGTCCAAAGAGTTCAGAGTGGTAACACACGGTGACATTGTGTTTCCTTCTAGGGTACACAACATGGACGTGAAGAAGAAAAAGGCTCTAACTTCGTCAACAATTTGTACGACAATTCGTTGCCAGTTGAGACCACCTTGGGCTCTGCAGATGCATGATTTTTGTTTTGATTTTGTAATTCAGTTAATGTTGATGTTTAAAATATAGGCCTAGTAGTGTTGAGCATACTGGTTTACATTCAGTTTCTGTCACTGTTTTGTTGTAAAATATCTCCACGTCGAACAACGAAGGGAGAATCCATGTATAGTTTAGTGTGAGTTAAGAGTGATAACTATGCAATAATTAAAAACAAATAAACATTTGGATACAATTGAGCTACTTGTGTGAATGAATTGTGAATAGTGGTCATGGTGGGACTCAAACTCTCAACCTCAGACATGGAGACCTACTGACCATGGAGACCCGTCTTCTTTAAGTTATCACGTGGCTATGAGGGATGAGTAACTGATAAACTCTTCAGCATTTTGGGGAGTTGTAGTTCTCTTAACTGATGCAATTTTGGTTTCTCGATTGGCCATGATTTCTTCAGCTTTACACTGGCGCTCCAGTAGCACAAATATTAGCAGCATACGTCCACACCTCTGACCTGTGCTGTTCAAAATGACTATGGACCACATTTATTTTAGTCCCTTTATCACCAGAGTCTTATTGCTGTGTTCATTATTTTCTCAAATAAATAACCGATTCGGTAACACTTTACAATAAGGTACGTAAAACGTGGGTAGTTACTGAGGAACAAATGAGTAACGAATGACGAACGACCAGGGCCCTAACTGGGGCCCTAACTGGGGCCCTAACGGGGCCCTAAGTGACAGTTACTCAGTAACTACTGAGGAGTTACTGGTAAACAGACTAGGGGACTACTGTATTCGTTACTGAGTAATGAATGATGAACAACCAGGGATCTAACTGGGGCCCTAAGTGAGAGTTACTCAGTAATGAATACAGTAGTCCCCTAGTCTGTTTACCAATAACTCCTCAGTAGTTACTGAGTAACTGTCACTTAGGGCCCAGTTAGGGCCCTGGTCGTTCATCATTCATTACTCATTCGTTCCTCAGTAACTACTCACGTTTTGCGTACCTCATTGTAAAGTGTTACCACCGATTCTTTACATTTAGGCTAAATCTTTCAAGACTTTCTTTCGTGTCTTGACGCTCCAAGTGAAATAATATAATGTTGAGCGTTGATGCAGCAACAGGAGAGAGAGAGCAAGCTTTCCACCTCTCCCTAAAGGTTGCTCCAGGTGAGGCTCGAACTCACAACCTCGGCATGGCTGCAGATCACTGTCGTATAAGTACCGCGCGCTGACCGATTGCGCCACTGGAGCACGTCACAGCTCAGCGGCAGGACTAACATACAGCGTGCAGTTAGTGCAGTATTGACGCATGCGCCGACACGGAGGGCTCTGCAACGCAACGTCATGTGGGTGACATGCATTTGGGTGTTGTGTCGTCATCGCAACACTTGATTGAATTAGTGCATTGTTGAACCAGAAATAGCCTAACGTTTATTATTATATTTTTTTAATTCCTTCGAGATATATATATATATATATATATATATATATATATATATATATATATATATATATATATATATATATATATATATATATATATATATATATATATATAGTGTCTATCATATGTGGTGATGGAGAGGGAGGGAGGAGAGGAATATTCTAGGCTCCTCTCCCTGTCCAGCTGGGCTGTGATTGGTCAGCCTGTGGTGGAGACAGAGGAAGTGGTGGTAAATACCTGCTGGGTACCACACACACACACACCGCTCCGCTTGTTGATGGACTAGTGCTGCTTACTGGATTGTTTTGGCCATATTGGGCTATCAGTATCTTCCTGTAAGGTGAGATATTATTATTCATTCAGTCATGGCTGGTGTACATCATGTGTGGTGATGGTTGAAGGGTTTGAGTTCAGGAGATGGGGGTAGAGGTAAGACGGGGCTATCTTATCTCTGCGCTATCCCGCACCGGGCAGGGTTGATACCTAGCTAAAAAGGAAACAAGTGAGCATGCTTAGACGCTGCCGTCGTACAAATACAAATACAAATACAAATAGGTGATGCGAAAAGGCAAACTATAAGGTCAACTAACTCACTATATGGCGAGGTTAGCTGCTTCTGGGGAGGAAACACAACTCATCAAAAGGGTGCTGTTTTCACGTCGACGTAAACTGCGAAATCATGAGTCCAGCGTCTCTCTGAAACGCGTAGACTACCAAGACGGCAATAAACGGAAAAAAAACCCCCAATAATAATATTAATGTTGGTCATTCACAGCGAAACCAAACCGTTAGCGACCGCCGCCATGTCCAGCAAACGGGCCAAGGGGAAGAACACGAAGAAGCGGCCGCAGCGCGCGACCTCCAACGTGTTCGCCATGTTTGACCAGTCGCAGATCCAGGAGTTCAAGGAGGCCTTCAACATGATAGACCAGAACCGAGACGGCTTCATCGACAAGGAGGACCTGCACGACATGCTGGCGTCGTTAGGTAGGTTGTTTGTTTGTGTGTTTGTTTGTTGCATTTGGTGGTCACTGGTTGTGGTGTAGGGCTTTAAAACGTTGGGTCGGTGTCATTTGTAGGTGTGTGTGTGTAACTACTGTTGGATCATGAGCACCCCCTTTTTGTTCTTTTACAGATGGGGTTGTGCTGATTTAGGTCAAATCTCTTTTAAAAAAATAATTCAAATAGCTTATTAGGCCTACACCAAAGTCAGCAGCTAGATTGTATAGCCTAGTCTAATACACCTACAGACATTGGAAGAAAGAAATAATGAAAGGGGGGGGGGGGGGAAACAAATGGCTTTTTCTAAAATGATAAAGTTGTCTAAACTGTAAAGTGTTTCTAGTTCTGTGTATAGGCAGCATCTACCAAATGATATCCTTAAATGTAGAAGACTAGAGGAATGTCAACACTAATAACAAAACTACCCTACTGTCAACTATCCTCACACCATCATACGACCGGTCGACCGCCAATCGTCCTGCTTGCTCGACGCTGTTTTTATTTTCTCCCCGAAAAGGTAAGAACCCCACAGAGGACTACCTGGAGGCCATGATGAACGAGGCCCCCGGCCCCATCAACTTCACCATGTTCCTCACCATGTTCGGGGAGAAGCTGAACGGCACCGACCCGGAGGACGTCATCCGCAACGCCTTCGCCTGCTTCGACGAGGAGGCCACAGGTAGACTGACGGACGGAAAGGCAGAGAGGCCGCGTTGGCATGTGGTGCCGTCGTGACGCTCACTTTGTTGAGTGTTGTTGTGGTCGGACGTGGTCAGGCTTGGAAGTAGGGCTTGGCGATACACATGTCGATATCGTGATATGAGACGAGATATCGTCTTCGATTTTTGGATATGGAGCTTGCCGACTTTTATAGCTGTTCTATTATTTGCCTTTACCCATAGTCATTATATCTACATTACTGATGATTATTTATCAAGTCTCAATATTTTGTGAAAGCACAGTCATCCCTACAATATTGTTGCAATGTCAATAGAGGTATTCGGTCAAAAATATTGATATTGGATTTTGTCCATATCTCCTAGCGCAAACTTGAAGGCACGCGGCAGTAATGTTTTTGGAAGTTCTCTTTCTCTGCACCACTGACTACAAAAGCACTTGACTTCAACTTAAAAGTCCCCTATTTTACCATCAGGGGTGATGTTGTTTAGCCATTATAAGCCATTTAAAAATGTACCCCCTAGTGACATCATACATGGGAGTGTCCACCCAGATGTATGGATAGATCAACCTACCGTGTTTTCTTTGGTTCTTCTTTAAATTATACTAAAATGTAATGCTGCTTACGCTTTATTGTATATTGATGTAAAAAACGTATGGAAATAATCCCTCCCAATTTACCACCAGAGCTAGAGAAGGAAAAAGTGCTAATGTTTAGTGTATCGATAGATTGACTAATACATATTTTATTATATTTTGATCATGCACACTAGCTACCAAGACAACTCTTATTAACCTAGTTGGAATCAAATTATGTATTTAGGTCAGCTGTGACTTTGAGCAGCATTTCTATATTGGTCTGACTTTTATACTATTACTCCTATTAGCAAAGATTTCACATACGTTTACTATGTAAAACTGCTGAATGGACCCAAGAAGCTCATTGGCTTATACCCCCAGGTATAATCCACGAAGACTCGCTGAGGGAGCTGCTCACCACCATGGGAGACCGCTTCACGGACGAGGACGTGGATGAGCTGTTCAGGGAGGCCCCCGTTGACAAGAAGGGCAATTTCAACTATGTGGCTTTTACACGCATCCTGAAACACGGGGCAAAGGAGAAGGACGACTGAAGTGGCCCACACTCAGTCACTAGAAGACTTTTATTTCACATGGAATTTCTAGCATATTTATTGTTTTTTCCTTGACGGAGAAGAGCTTCCAGCACGCATCACTGTGGTTCGTTTAATAATGTGTAGACGTACTTCTAGACACAGACACACAATCATTGTTCAAGTGCACCTTTATGATACAACACTATGGGCCTAGTATATCGATTATAGCTTTAGGAGGGAGGTATTGGCCCATCGGCCGGGGAAAGCGGGAAATGTCAAAAGAAAATGTCTGCTGGCTTGATTTTCTTCGTACACGTTCGCTGACTGGCAATGCAATGTCGACAGATGAAATAGTATGCACCTAATGTAATGATTAATCTATGATGCATGCATGTCAACTTAAAAGTGTCATCTTATGTACTCAAAACGATCATTGACCGGGAGCCGTCACACTCGGCTATTTTCTAATATGAGAGAGTACGGCTTCATACGCATGCTGTAAAAATGAAAATCGCCAGATTTGCCCGCGGAAACAGAGTTCATGTTACGGACAATGATTGTTTAACAACACACGTATGAAGCAGTACTATCCTGCATTAGAAGTGTGTGATGGTTCCCATTTAAGGATCATGTGAACGACAAGAGTAGATGACGTCATGAGAATCACTCGGCCAGCCTACAGTGACGCCGAGGATGTCTTTGACCACGACACACAAAGGACAAAGGAGCAGATGACACAAATGGTCAAATTTTATTTTTAAATATAACACCTTGTTCTTAAGTTGGCGAAAAATTAAACGCTATATACAGAGATGAAAACGTATCGTCATTATTATCAGCTATTCATCACAGAATGCAATACGGATTCAATAAAAGTCAACAGTTCGACTCCGCTTGCTGCCACAAAAATATCAATTTCCGCTTATTTGAAGTACAATGAGGGGGGAAAAAAGTTATATTTATCAAGAGCACAGGAAGAGGTGTGATAAAGGGTAATGACACACAGGTATCTATATCACCAACATTTCACAAGTACTTTAACAGGTTGTTTTTTTTTCTTTCTTTTGAATGCCTTAAATGATACATGTGTGCATACATGTCACCATGATGAAGACCAGAGACACAACAGGCTTCCATTTTGCTTTTGGACAAGAGAGACCCGCGAATGATCAGACAGGATCATTGCTGTCGTCAATAAATACACATGGAAACGGCTCCACAACTGAAGCTTACAGTGCAGTTATTATATCCGTTTGCTCACAGAGCAATGTATATACGACCGTTGGTGACTGGCAGGGGGGGGGGGGGGGGTCATACACGATAGAGGGGTGGTCTGGCTAACTTACTCTGCCAGCGCCAGGTTTTTGGACTGGATCTTCGCTAGATGATCTGATATACCAGCCTCGACCTTGTCACACTGGGCCAGGAAATCCTTAAAAAATAAAATAAAATAGTTACGCTTGCATGTGTTCATGCAATATAGCGTTCAGAGTTTGAATAATATGACATGATAATGATAACAGGAATACAATAGCAATGAATTGATGTAAAACTAACGGCATGAATCGATGCGTCACGGGTCAATGCCACATTTAGCCAGGCGACCACACGGTTCATATAGTGGTCAGTGCCACGTTATGCTCATTTAGACATTTCCTGTGTGTGCCCCTTCATAATTTCATCATTGTACTGGGGATTAGAAACACTTGTATAAGCGCGTTGTTATTATAAGCAACCTCGGCAACATTGCGGTGGCTGGCAGGCATAAATGATATGCAAATAAGTTATTGTTTGTGTGATTTCGAGCTCCGCCTTCACCCGGAGTTTATAAAGTAGTACAATAAAAACGTACCTGAACTGTTTTCACAAGTCCCTTTTTCTTCAATCGACAGTCATTAAAGTTTTCCGGCAAGCTCTGTTGAGGAAGAAAACAAAACAAAACATCATCATCATGTCTGTGTCTTTAGTTGATGACATGATGCCATATCACCTGTGAGACGATTTAAAACCACTGGGGCGTGGCAGACCGTACCAGTAAATCGATCTGTTCCAGGATCTTCATGAACTGCTCGGCCGCCACTTTGACCCTGTGGTCCAGTTTGACCAGCGCCTCCGCTTGCAGGTCCTTGGCCAGGAAGCCCTGCACAACCACAACCACAACCGACACGCCACGTTCCCCCCCCCCCATTAGGTGAACATCATACAAAAAGGAGTAAGGAAAAAGTTTGGGCTGACTGACCTGTACACACACACAACGCACACAGACTTGTGCATAACGCCTACATATATTCAACGCTTACGTTCTTGAGCCCGGTTAGTTCTCCGTCTACTTTCTCCAGCTTCTTGGCCGCCTGCTCCACAGACTTCTCTATGTCTTTCAGCTTCTTGAGCTCCGCTTCTTCCTCCGGACTATTCTGTTTCAGGAAACCAAATGTGTGTTAGCGTACGAAAGCTCACTTCTTTTTTTTTGTAGGGAACGCGTTGGGGACGAACACGCCTCACCCTCTTCCCGATCATCATGAGCTTACAGCCTTGCTTCACTCCAAAGTTGGAGAGATTCTCTTCCATGTCCTTCAGCGATTTCCCTGCAACGCCACAGTGAACGTCCAGAAAGAGAAATGAGTCAGGGTTGACATCGAGAAAGAGCAATCTGTGAACTTTAAAGGTGTTGCAAGAGCATGAGCTACACGTCTACCTTTGAAGATAATTTTCTGCGACGGGGCTGGTACTCCGGTGGCCTGAGCCAGGGCGTCAGACAGGTCCTTCACCGTGGCTTCACCGCCCTCCTGGCCCGTCACCGTGATGCTGTGCTTTGTGGAGCCTGGATAAAGAAACAATTGTAATAGTATTATAATATCTACCTTTTTTTAAATTTTTACTACAATTCAAATGTCACCACACAGGTATCGACGGCGGGATTTGATGTAAGCACTTATTTCCATTGAAATATGTATTCAACAGTGATGCTTCAGGAGCAGACACAGCAGACCAGACACAGCAGACCAGACACTGGAGACTGGGCAACAGCATTGGAAACACCGTCCTACGTCTAAAATCAGACTTGAAAGGTTGGGTTTATAAACAATGAACATAATGGCAAATAACCACCTAACGAGACAGTGTTGAAATACAGGACTAAGGCAACGTAATGAATGAATGAATGAATGAATGAATGCATGAATGAATGAATGAATGAATGAATGAATCGACGCATCACGGGTCCATCTGACCGCCACATGGTCCATAATGTATTGGGCCACTATGTTCATTATTCCCATTTAAACATGCATTTTCCACTGGTTTGGTCACCGTTGTAAATGGGAATTAGAGTCACGTGTTGCAGTGTGTTATTAAAAGCAACACAACAGGCAACGTTGCGGTGGCTAGCAGGCATACATTATATGACAGCATAATATATAATAATATAAGTTATTGTTCATGCGGGTTACGCCGTCGCCACGGTTGTTATATTATATAATAGCAGATGAAAGTAACGAGTTACCGTATGCGACTGTCACCGTTAACGTCTGTTCTGCCATTTCTACTTCAACGTAACCGCACTCTTGCTATTTGTTGTTTACTTGCTGGGGAAACCACTTCCTGGAAACACAGGAAACGGTCCCACATGCTTAAATGTAAAGTCCATACGCCGCACATACACACACATTGGTTCCTGACTGGTGTCCTTGGATCCATGATCACCTTTAAAGCAATGAAATGTCACAACGCTGACTCACGTTTCGGTTTTAACGCGAGTTATGTGCTCAACACCGCATATCATGTGGATGACATGAAGTATTATATATATTGTGAATACAATACCATCATAACAATTGTTTTTTTTTTTTTAAACCAATGCAACTTCGAGAGAGAGCAGAGCCGTTGAGGAATATCGCTTTAAAGATGCACAGGGGTTAACCCACAACCTCTGGTTATTTATAACATACACCACATGTGCAGCACCCTTTGTTTAAAGGAAACATGCAACCTCCCTTCCTATTGCATCCGTACCAGGAGTGGGGTTCGAACCCACGAGGACACATGTCCATTGGATCTTAAGTCCAACGCCTTAACCACTCGGCCATCCTGGTGATGCTCTTAGCCCGTCCAAGCACCACTTTCAGAAACAACAGGACGCACTGCCAACCCCAGCTGGCAGTGGGGGCATTGTTAATGCAATTAAAAGCCTCTACCAGGAGTGGGGTTCGAACCCACGAGGACACACGTCCATTGGATCTTAAGTCCAACGCCTTAACCACTCGGCCATCCTGGTAATGCACACCCCACTGTGGAAGCTATCTGGATTCTCTTGCTGAATAAAATAATCCAAGAACAGCAACAAAAGTAATATTTGACCCCATTAAACTAACAAATCTAACGTATGTATATAGTATTAATATCGTATCTAACTACTAAGGTCTACTAAAATAAGAGAAGAAAGTGTTTTCTAAAAAGTCTATTGTGAAAATAATCAACAGTAATTCAATGTCAAATTAAAATGCATATTTTATTTTAGTGGTTTCATACAACCCACACCACATTGAACATACAACGTGGAAATCAATTCCATAATTGCAACACAGGAAAGAAAAATTGAGATGACTCGACCAGCGTGAATTTCAACACAATACTAAAAGGTAACAGATAATAACTTAACATTGAATGCTGCAAGTAAGACAACTAAATGATGAGGACAATAGGACATAGGATATGGACAAAACCAAGCAGGTCTATATGTTACAAGGCCACATGCTAACATGTTATTAGTAAGGACCCAACAACAAGACAACTGTAATACTTTAGTGTTCTGAGCTCAACCTGAATATGCCGGTATAAATGTAACTCTACATATAAAAAAGTGTTTTCAGTCGAATTGTGCATTTTGCTTTCTTGATCTTCTTCTTATGTGGCCGGGATCTGTGGCAGTCCAAATTCATCCACCAAAACACCATCCTGGAAAGACAAAAGGCAGAAGTCCACTAAGTTCTTGGTTTTAGTGTTAGTATGTGTACCTAAAAGGCAAAACGCTTTCTCATCCCTTAATACCTCTCATACCAATATGTAACTCCTTGCCTACATCCTAAATGTATGCATACAAATTACATTCCACATATTACCATGGAAAAACAACAATGGCTATTGTAAAAAATATAAAAAGCAAATAATAAGCTCATATCAATTTGATTTGGCATATTCACAGACTTAATATTGCATCATACTATTCTTCCAGGGGAACAGGTAGTCGGGTGTGACTGTGACTATGACACCAACAACAAAGCAAGCAGTCACCTTGTTAGTCTTGCTGTCGCTGGGCATTCCCTCCGGGATGGCCGGGGAGGCCGAGGCCTCGTCCAGGTACGAACTGTCATCGTCCAGCAGTAGCTCATCTCCCAAGGCGTCCAGCTCTGGAGGAAGAAGAACAAATACCAGCGGTGGCCCTGGTCAACACAATAGTGGCTCGGGTGTGTTGTGTGGTCCCACTCCCAGCCCAACGGTTCTTCTGGGATCGAACCCAGACGTCCTCAGTCTTAAGCCTTGAGAGGGTCACCTCAACCTGCTCCTTAAAAAGCTGCTTTAGGTATGATTTACGAGCTATTATTTGAGTGTCATTTGTAAGAAATGGCCCAGCTGTCCATCAGCTATTAGTGACTGAAATGCATTTCATGTTAAAACAAATGCAATTAATTAAATGAAATTAAATAAATCAAAAAAATTAATTAATTAATTGAGATACCGAATTTATTTCCCCATCCCTACCTGATATACAAATGTTTATACAGCCTCACTCTTTCTTGTCCTAACGCCTTCTTGTCCTAGCAATAGAGCAGAGTGGTTCCTAAGACGTTCCTCTTTGATAAAGCTTATAGTTAGGGCTGGATCAGGTGAGTCCTGAACCATCCCTTAGTTATGCTGCTATAGGCCTAGACTATCGGGGGATTTCCCTTGGTGCACTGAGTCTCTCGCTCTCTCTCTCTCTCTCTCTGTGTGCACACATTCATGTCCCATTAATGCATGTTACTAACACTTCTTCCCCGGAGTTCTTGTGTTTTCTCGTCTCGCAGGTTCTCATGGATCCTGGCGGAGCCTCCATGGTCCTGCTTGACTGCCATTGCTAATATCAGTTACCAGTTATATACAGTTACTGTTGTTGCTGCTCGCTGTCCCCCATCATTGGTGCTAGTGCATTGATGTAGTTGCTCTCTCTCTCTCTCTCTCTCTCTCTCTCTCTCTCTCTCTCTCTCACCCCAACTGGTCAAGGCAGATGACCACCCACCTAGAGCCGAAGGGTCTGTCCAAGGTTTCTGCCTTTTAACAGGCAGTTTTTCCTTGCCCCCGTGCCAAGTGCTTGCTCATGGTGGTACTGTTGGGTCTCTGTAAATGTTATTAGGAGTTTGGTCTAGACCTGCTCCATTTGAAAAGTGCCCTGAGATAACTTCTGTTATGAATTGGCGCTATACAAATAAAATTGAATTGAATTGAATTGAATTGAATTGAATTGAATTGGTTCACACGTAGTCATTCTATTGAGGCCTACCTGCTTCCAGGTCATCCTCGTCTATCTCAGGCGTGCCGTAGCTGCGGCTCAGTGCCTCTTGCACCTCGCCGGCATCCTCCATCATGTCTTCCAGCTGGTCCTGGAGGTCCTGGAGACAGACACACACGTATTTCTCACTCACGATTGTTCAGTCTCGAGTCTGAACGATGGTGACGGAAGGTGAATGATAATTGATCGAACTTCCTCAAGAATTGTATTGGCCAGGATGTCCTTGAGTTATAAACTGCTGGTTTGACGAAGGAAGGATTTTGAGTTTGAATGCTTTGAAGAGAAATGTGTGGATAACGTGGATATGTTTCTCAATATCAACAGTGGTATCAGCTGGAAAAAAGTGTCCATTTTGACCACGTACCTCGATCTGGTCGAGTTTGACGTCCTTGTAAGCCCTCTTCATCTCCTTCGCACCGATCTTCATGGCTTCCACCTGAATAAATAAAACACAGAATATGTTGCAGAAGCAAAGGGTATTCAACAGATCAAGTGGACCTTCAAATGTGGTGTGTAGTTGGAATAACCTCTGACAGATGATGTTGGCAGCTTAAATCCTAAAAACTAAGCTTGTTAAATCGTAAAAACTACGATAAAAGTCAGTTGGTATAAGACTGGGCTGTAGTACTCGAGTCCGGTTTCGGACTCAAAACGTTTTTTTATTGTCTCGGACTTGTCTTGGACTCGTTGGTATTTGCACCCGGACTTGTCTCGGTCTCAACCATTGGTCTCGCCAATATTCTAGTTGGTCTCGACCGAGTTCAGGTGGTTACACTGCACTTGCTTTTTGATCATCACAAATACGGTACAACATCCTTCTGGGGTGGGGGTTACATGCCGTTTTGTCTTTGGACAGTGTTGAGTATGATATCAAGTGACTTAAAGTAAATAATATGGCCTAATTTGATCCTACAGTGTTGTTACACTGCACTTGCTTTTTGATCATTACAGATAATAGTGCAAAATGATCAGCTTAAAATAGAAGATGTACTGTGTCTCTAGCATCACACAAAAATTATAAGCAGGTAAGTTAGTGGTCTCGAAGAGGATTCTTTTTTTTCTGTCTCGGTCCTGACTGTCTCTCTTATTTGGCATCGGTCTTGACTTGGACTCGACAAGC
>JAOPHQ010003726.1:45000-57500 GCA_030340625.1 Merluccius polli | reverse complement strand
CAGTAGGTGTAGGGTTCGGGAAACTGCAGGGCGCACTCCGTGGTGCCTGTGGGGGGGTGTGTGTGGGGGGAGCGACATGGATTACAACCTATTTCTGTAGTCACGGTGATAAGGTGACCGCACACACAGCCCTAACAGACGCCGACACCCAACTTTAGGACGCTGGCCAACACCCCGGGTCGGACATGTTCCCCGATTCAAAATATTCACCCGGCAGCAGCCAATAAAGGGTGTGCGCAGAGGCGGGCCGTACTATGAGGCAAACCAGGCAGTTGCCTGGAGCCCCCGCGTATTTTGGGGGCCCCACGGGGGCTCCATGGGGCCCCCAAAATACGTAGGTCCGGGGTGTGTTATGATCGTGATCGTTATGATACCCACCCCCCCTCCCCGTCAACAATTGCGCACCGTCCCCCCCCCCCCGTCGACAATCACGCTATTGATGTAACCAAGCTATTGATCGACCGATTCAAAATCCATTTTCCCCCATCAATGTTCGGTGAAGATCGAATTCCTTGGTCAAATATTAGACTGAACCTTTCCCCTTCAGCATTTTCACAGACAATACATTCTCACCCTCTTGTCAAACGCGTGCGAAGGCGAACGCCATATGTTTGCCATTTGCTGTCGACTATATACACCTTTAAAAGTGAGATGATGCAAATCCTCTCACGCAGTTGCAAGGAGCAATGTTTGTGCCGATGCATGCTACTATAAGTATACCTCGTTAGGTTTACATGTGCATTGGAATGGAATAGAATAGGATGTTATTGTCCAGCCTTGGCCTCGCCTAAGAGACATCAAGAGTACATTACATGCCGACACATATCAATGAAGCAGTTACATACAAACGTTTGTTTGATTGCAGGTCAGGTTGTATTTAAAGGTGCTGTAGGTGTAGGATGCAGGTAAGTAGTTATTTATTATTTGGATTTTTTTTTATTTGAGTGTAATGTGTTAGGAATAACATAGCCACCCGCTGAAATCTGCTGTGTGAATGTCTGTTCTGAGTGGAGGGCTTGCCTGCCTCTGTATGAGACCGTTTAGATTCAAGACCACTCCCGGCTCATTTCTGATCAATCAGGGCATCTCGTCTTCCCTGATTGGTTCGGGGGAATCTATCACGGCTCAAATTACACTTTTTGTTTTGGTTTCAAAATCCTGCTCTTTTCTGCCCTCGCTCTCTTTAAAACTCTCGAATCTCACCTACAGCAGCTTTAACAAAGTGATTGATACAAACGACGAATGAGTTGAGGTGATTACGAGGTGGGGGGGGTGGGGGGTGGCGGCGGCGGGTTGAGGGGGGGGGGGGGGGGGGGGGGTGAGGGGGGTTACCGTTATGGGTCTGCGTGCTGCCCAGTATCATGGCGGGGATGCCCGCGGCCGAGGACAGCACCCAGATGAACACGTTGATGAGCTTGGCCTTGACGGGCGTGCGGAAGTCCAGCGCCTTGACGGGGTGGCACACGGCCACGTAGCGGTCCACGCTCATCATGGTGAGCGTGAGGATGCTGGTGAACATGTTGTAGTAGTCGATGGAGATGAACACCTTGCAGAGCACGCGGCCGAACGGCCACGACTGGAGCAGGTAGTCGGTGATCTGGAAGGGCATGGTGGTGGTGACCAGCGCGTCGGCCACCGCCAGGTTGAAGATGTAGATGTTGGTGGCTGTCTTCATCTTGGTGTATCTAAAGGGGGGGGGGGGGGGGGGGGGAGGGGGGGGTGCGGCGCGGCGTGGAAGAGACAAAGGTGTGAAAGAGTAGACTATCTGCTGACACTGTGCACTGATCCCAAAAGGTGCTTATCCCCCCCCCCCCCCCCCTCGGGATGAAAACAAAGGCTTTTCGATCGCAGCGGATCGGGTCCTCCTGACCAACATCCGAAAGTGCCGGTGAACCAAACACCTTGGGAGCAGCGCGCCGCATGTGGGCTCCACTCTGTCATTGTCATACATGTCGTCACCTCACATGCCTGCATACAATCGGACGTGCGTGTGTGTGTATCTACCTTGTCTCCACCGAGAGGAGACTCCAGGGACACGAACGTAACGTGGTAAGCATAATTCATAATGTGGTACGCACATAACCAAGAGTTACGGAGGGAGGAGGGGGGGGATCTACATTCGAGTGATCTTTATGTGTTCTGGTGGTGATAACGCACATAGACACACACACACACACACACACACACCGTGTATGCATGCACGCACACATGTGGCGTGTGTGCACACATGCATACACAGGCATAGGTGTTGTATGCCTTCGGTTAAACGAGAGGAGCACCCAATGAAGGGATCTGCGTGTTTGAATCAGTTTCAGTGATGCAGTTTCGCCCTCTTTTATATAACAGGCCTATACAGTTACAACCAATGGCATTCAAGCAAACATACATACACACACACATTGTATCACGCATGTACATAACACAGGCAGGGGTGTTTTCTTTTTCTAAAAGCAAAATCATAGACGGCTAACGTAATTGAATATACTGTATATATATATATATATATATATATATATATATATATATATATATATATATATATATATATATATATTTATATATACATATATATATATATATATATATATTATTTGTATTTCTACAGCTTTAGAAACATCAAGTTGTGTTAAAAGGCCAATCATTGTGAATACATGTGCAGTAGTCTAATCAGCCTGATGAAAAAAAATGTAACATTGTTCTAAAGGACAACACACACACACACACACACACACACACACACGCACACACACACATTACGACTGTAACACACATTACTTCAAACATTAACAAATAAAACACAACTTGAGTTGCACTGCATCAGATGTGTTGGGTTATCTAATTGCAGGCCTGCCTGCAGAATGGACTTCAGTTTAACCACTACAACAGGGTTTAACACGTGAGGCTGTATCTCACACACATAGGGCCCCTATACACACCAAATAAAAACACACTCACACTAATAAAAAAAAAATCCACTCACCTGATGATCACATACATCACCAGGCAGTTCCCCACCAGGCCCACCACGAACACTATGGAGTACACTGCGGCTATGATGGGGATGATGGGCGACATGAGCTCCGGCTCCGCGTCCTCCCACGTGTCGTTGGCCGTGGAGTTGAAGGGCGAGCGGTCCGAGAGGTCAGGCGGCCAGGTTAGGTTTGGCACGCAGCCCTCGGAGCGGCTCGGCGCGCAGCGGTCCTCCTCCTCCTCCCTGAAGATGCGCACCACGGCGCTGTCCATGGTGCCGGGGCGAGGTGGGACTCCCTGGACCAGGTCGGAGGAGGAGAAAGACAGTCAGGAGGTGACCATTGTACATGTGCTTATGGTTCAGACCCCCAAAAAATAGCGAATGGCACAGATAGGCAAACACCTCGAATAAAAGAAATCTTACCTGCGCCTTTTTTTTCTTCCTCTTTTGTTTCCACCACCACCACCACCACCACCGGTTGCGTCGTAAATGAACAACAAAATACAAGAAAAAGTGAATGAAATATGACGTCCTTGTAACAGGTAAGGGGGGTGTTTTATGCGATGGAGAAAAAAAAAGACCCGGTCAATGTGAAGAAAACCAGGAGATATCCGTCAAGCAGGCGACGCGTAAAGTCCTCCCCGTGTGTGTGTATGTGTGTGTGTGCGTGCGTGTGTGTGTGTGTGTATGTGTGTGTGTGTGTGTGTGTGTGTGTGTGTGTGTGTGTGTTGGCGCCTCTGCTTACGCACCGTGGAGGCGCGCGTCTCCAAGATCGCGCTGTCCGCGCAGTGACATCACAGCAGCGGCTGTAGGCTGTCCTCCCCGGTGTGCGCCGCCGCGAGACGGGTCTGAAATTGACATGATGATGAAGATGATGAGGATGATGATGATGAGGAGGAGGAGGAGGAGGAGGAGGAGGAGGAGGAGGAGGAGGAGGAGGAGGAGGAGGAGGAGGAGGGTGATGATGGTGAGGAGGATGATGATGATCAGGGGGATGATGAGGATGATGATGAGAATGATGAGGATGATGATGAGGATGATGATGAGGAGGATGATGAGGAGGATGATGATGAGAATGATGAGGATGATGAGGAGGATGATGATGAGAATGATGAGGAGGATGAGGAGGAGGATGATGAGGATGTAGGCCTATTATATTAACTCCGATTACTGTATTGATTTACTTATTTGCTTATAGGCTTGTGTTTATTGTGTTTATAGCCAAAGGAACAAGACTTCAACCATTCGCCAACGACTCGAGCATCTTTGGCCCCAATCAATAGTCCTACAATAACGCTTTTCTTTTTCTTTTTTTTTTACACATTTTAGATAATAACAATAACCTATTTAGGCGTATAGACCTATTCATTTATGTAACAATTGTGTGTTGCAAATGAGGCAACAGGTGTTTCTAGATGACCGCATCGATGCAGCTACAGCTGAGGACTATTGATGTCACCGACCAAAACAATACCATAACAACACATTCACTTTTATCTCATCCAAGTGCAAGGCTGAATGACTGACAAGCCAAAGGGGCCATTTGCACCCCCATAGACCCCCAGGGGCCCCACTGGCCCCAGATAAAACATGTTCCAATTCCATGATATTTGGTTGAATTTTAATTTGTTGGCAAATAAACACAATTAGAGAACAATATCGCCCGTAATGGTCATCAACATGTTTATTTGATGAAGGCATGGGGCTTGCGTTCATTAAACCAATTTCCTACATGTGTGATCACACAGTGAGCTGGGTTCAGCACAGGACTACAGATGATTTATTTTGAATCCTGATTCAGTAGGAACGCGGCCTCATGAAGCTGCAGCTCTGGAATCGAATGCTATTTTAGATGTAATGGTTGTGTGTGTGTGTGTTTGTATATGTGTGTGCGTGTGTGTGTGTGTGTGTGTTTGTGTGTATGTGTGTGTGTATAGTAGGGTTACGCCGTATTCTGCTGGGGTAAATAGCACTAATAAATACCCCCATGTCCCCCTAGAGGACTCATCCGGCCTCTCATAGTCTCTCGTATTTCCCATCACAAGCTGCTGTGTGCATTCTATGTGTGGGCAGTGGTGGCTTAAAGGTTAGCGAAGCGAGTTCACAACTGGAAGGTTGCTGGTTCAATCCCTGCAGGATAATTCTGGGTGGGGGAGGTGAAAAAGCAGCGCTTGACCCTATTACCACCACTGAGGTGCCCTTGACCTCAGCGTTAAGCTTGGTTGTACTGCAGCATGGTCATGTGACCAACACAAAGCATTTTAGACTGACAACATGTCTTTTACCACACAAATCCACACCAACAAGGACTACCAGACATGTTGCTTAGAAACTGATGATGGGCAGATGTTCTGCCGCTAGCATCGTTCTCTTGTGCATACGTGTTGTTCAAATGCCAGACTGCCACTTCTTTACATGTTTAATGCAAGACCTTTACAGGTTTAAAGTAGCCCATAGTAGCTAGTTTTCAACAGTCGTTCTTTATCCATATGTTAAATGATGGGGTAAAAACATAAATGTACCAGAGAAAGCTTTAATCATTTGCAGTTGCTACTGTGCTGGTATTGTGTTCATGACATCTCAAGTGGTACAAAGGAAATTACCTTGAAAACTGATTGTTGATTTCAGAAAGTTTCAGTAGTGAAAAACAAACACATTTATTGATTTCATACATTTATTTTCTTTTAATGTATCACACTGCATGAAAGAGTGTTAATTATCCAATAGAAATGTGCATTATGTGCATAAATATCATTACCATATCAGTGTTCATGTAGGCCTTACTATTTTCACCTGTAAAATGGTAATTTATATATGGACCTGACAAGTATAATAATAATAATCATAATCATAATCATAATAATAAACTGACAAACTATATAATAATGATTGCTGTGCGTTGTATTTGGTATGAGCTAATGGGGAAATTGTATTGCTGTTATTCGGCGACAGCTATAGGGAAATATACATAAAAAGGGAGAAAAAAACCAAATAGAAAGATTAGGTCGAGAAGATGGTGGGAGAAATTAAGTGAAATGATTCAAACTAAACCCAAAGGTGTCTCCATAGCAACGTGATATTCTCCACGCTGGTTTGTCGTGTGTTGACATCATACGTGTGCAGGTCCATTCTCCATTGAAAATCAAGGTGCAATCATCACACGTTTTTTCTTTAATTAACACAATTACTTGTTATAGAGACCGAGAGATGCTTACCAGAGCTGAGCGCCTTTGCACGCTTGTGTGTGTGTGTGTGTGACTGACATGCACTGACATGCACATCTGAAGGGCGAAACTCTTTGTTTACTCATGTGGCCGGAGACTATTGATGGATCGCTAGAGCAGCAAACGTTGCTGCTGCTCCCTCAGAGAGGATACCATTGTCATGGAAGATTGACTTGTGTTTGTTGTTATGAGCACACCCCCCCACACACACACACACACACACACACACACACACACACACACATACATACATACAGTACACACACACACACACACACACACATACATACATGCATACATACATACATACATGCATACATACATACACACACACCCCACCTTTTACAATTCACTTGTCTGTACACAGACAGGAGAGTCCTGATTCTCCTCTCCATCGTAATTGTCCTTATTTTGATTGTCACTATGGAAACGCAACGCGCTACCCGTGGCCACAAGAGCAGAAAGGGATTCGGTCATTTCAGAAAGTCATGAATATTCCTTTTAGGACACGAAGCTTTCAGGTCTGCTTTGTGGCGGCGGGTGATTAAACCTGTGAATGGGAAGTAACCTTTTCTTTTCATTGCGGCAATTAGATGAGATTAGACCTAGGAGTATTTTTGGAAACCATTGATGCCACAAAGTCTGTAAAAAAGATTTATATTCTATGCGCTTCCATCGCCTAAATTCTGGTCCAAACTTCAAGCACTTGCTTGTTTCTGAGCGCCAACAGTAAACATAGGCTAGGCAGTAGGTAGTGTAAGGTTGCGTATTAATAGTCATTGCAAAACAGCTGGGAGGAACATAGGGATGCGTGTCGGGGGTCCAGGGTCCAGTCTCTAAAGCGTGCATGAGACCCAGAAGGTGGCCAGCTACTGTAAATAGCACTCAGAGAGCAAAGCAAAGTGGGTGAAGCAAGAGCCAGAAGCAGTAATGCTTTACATAAATATTGACTGTGTGTATATCCCGACTCTACACACCCTCTCACAAACTATGACCAAACTGTCAAGGGAGGACAAGCGGTGCGGTGTCGAAATCAGATGGTCACACTTGAAATTGTGAAATCTCAGGAGATTGAGATAAAACTTGTAAAACAGGAAAATACATTTTTGGGTATGACAATTACGTTCAAACGACGTCTACTGAGGATTGACAGAATGCTTGTTGAAAGGAGGGGAATGACCTTTCTGTTTATAGCCCTTAAGACATCTGGATGCAGAGTACCCTGTTGGCGTGCTGTCAGCCGCAAGTCTGCACGGACTCAGACAGACAGACTGGAATCAATAACATCACAGCAGCTGTGTGTGTGTGTGTGTGGGGGGTCTAGCTTTAAAGGCATCAAAACATTAAATACTAATTAATAATTAATCTCCTATCCTTTTTTTTTCTTACTTAGTTGTTAATTAATTTCTACATTTTCAAATTTTGTTCCTCAAAATTATTATTAAATTGTTTATTTTTTAAAGATCCAGAGTGATAATACAATGACATCAATTCAGCAACATTGTCATATTTAATTTGTATTAAGCCTTCATTAGATTTAAAAACCTGATGCGGATGCAGTGGTACTGTCGGCTGGATTCACACTCTACTCTGCAGAAGAAACAAGACGCCCAAGGACTCCCAATTTTGGCCAACAAGAATATACACTTCAACCTTAAGCTGTTTGTGTTTGCTTGTGAAGAGACTGGGAGGTTAGTTTAACGGTTCACATAATATATGAAGTGAATGAAGTGGTTCTCTAAGGTCATTTTAAATTCACACCACCTACTTTTGGTAAGTATACAATAGCTATGGGGAAATAAGCCGTTGCAACTTTGAGGATGCAGAGATTGCCAAAATGACATTCACACGTATACTAGCTAAAAAAGCTATAGGATGTCAGGGTCAGTTCATATAGATGAAAAACCTTGGAATAAATCAACACCCACACGGACATACCATAGAAGCTTTATTTATTGCAATGAAATCACACAATTATTCACAGACAAGATTTAAATAACTTTTAACCTTTAAGATCATCACAGACATCAAGTGCTACTTCAATCACTGCACAATACATAGCACAAGGGGAGTGGACTGACATCGAGAGAGAGCCGAGGCGTTGGGGAGAGAGAGAGAGAAATAGAGACGGTGCAAACCCCCTTCTTCTGCCTTTCCACCCGCCAAATGGAATGAAGGAGTGGTTGCTTATTACGACGACAAGGAGGGCTCTTCACATACACAGAAACACACTCGTCCGCGATGCCGCAATGCATAAATATCCATGGCGACAGTTTTCGCTCAGCTCCTCGCCGCCACGGCTTGGGGTTGCTGCTGATCGCTGGACTGCAGTTGTTTCCCCAAGTACTCCCTGGGAAATAAAAAACAACAACAAAACCATGCATAAGTAATAGGATACAACAAATTAGAGGGACCGCTAGCCATTACTCTGCATCAGAGATACTAAAAGTTTCATGAATTACAAAAACTGAAGAATATTTGCAAATGACAATGTATTTCACCATTAGTCCATATGGTTTGTCGGGGCAATTCAATACTCCAGTTTATCTAGACTTGAAATGACTTGGGAAGGGGGGGGGGGAGGGGATCCCCTGAAATTAGTTGGAAAAAAAAGTAGGATCATATTTGCAATGGAGTCTCATTTTAGCATTATGGAAATAAAATGGCGTCTTGCCTAAATGTCACATTTGCCAGTGTTCTATATGACATTTGCAGATATGACATCTGGGAAAAGAAGAGAAGAAAATGTGCTATGTTTTTTCCATGATATTTGAAAGGCCCAAACTAGCATAGCATAGCATAGAATAGAATACATGGACCATGCATGTTAGGATATCACATAGAGCTGGGATCAGTTATGTCAGCAGCTATTGATGTCTTCCCAATTCAGAGTTTGGTGAGAAATTGCGACTAATACGAGCACAGTGCCAAGGTCAGAAGTTTCAAGGCAAACAAATGAACATTAACGTTGAAGATCAAACAACAGCACGGAAATTACGTAATTCATGTAATTTCCTTTTTCGAGGCAATTTGAAAACATTTTCACCAAGGACAAGACCGAAACCAGAAATGTTCTCTCCTCATTTCCTCAGCGACCTCGAAAACGCTCGCAGGGCTCATTGTTGACCACAATGGCTGGGCGCTTTCCATTAAAGATGGAAAATTAAAACTTTCTCAGAGTAGACTGCTCGACACAGACATAACGATCATTAACAATAGCCACTCGATTGAAACATCAGACTTCAGTTGTCATGGCATCGGCTCTTGGTTAAGAAAAGGAAGCAACGGAGCCATTCAAGAGCAACGGCAGCAGCAGCCCACACAAGGTGACATGATGGGCAAGGTGTGTACACTGGTAGGCAGTGCACACACCTTGGGTGTGTACACACGTAGGGAGATTGCGATTCAGCTGTGATTGAGATTGTGGCTTGTGATTCAGCTTCAACCTTCAAACTCCTGGAGGAGTTTGGAAAGCAAAACTCTCATGCAAAACTGCTTAAAAAAAAGGAGTGATTAAATGGTGTTGAGAGAAGATCGATAAGAAACACGCAAGTAATGTCATTTTTTCGGCACTACATATCTTCAAGTATAGAAAAGAGTGTTATCGACCTGCAAGGACGTTGTGTTTCTGTTGTGTCGCTGTTCAAAATTCAAGCATTTCATGGCCATTAATGACTCATCTCGTTTTTTTTATGACAAATAGATATGAATCTTGAGGCTGAATACAGCACATTTTAACAAAGGCAACTTCATATCTGGACTGTGAGCAAACATTGAGATTCTTTTTTGAGACTTCCTTTGTGCAAATGTGAGAATTGATTTGTGCGCATTCCCACAAATACCTCCTTGAGATTTTTGTCGAGTAAAGTATGCATGTACAATGGATGCATTTACACTGTGTACTCATCTACTGTGATGTCTAGGCCTTTAAGGTCTGAAAGAAGGAGGAAAGCGTATTTCATCTTTGTATAACATGTCGGAAACTGGCTTTTGTTTGAGGAAGGGTTTACCTGAGAGTACCTCTTGGCTTTCACACACTTTGTCATTTTTATCTTGAACCAACAAAGAGCACAAATGAAAACCAGCCCGACTTCATTTGGTTGAAGTGGGAAGACAATAGAGTGCTCCATAATCGGATGACTCCATTAACAGTAGCACTGTGCGTCCAGTGGCTTTCTTTAGATACACAAAGAGTTTCCCCGGAGACAGGAAAATACAACAAAATAAAGAAAAGGCACGAGTCAAATAAGATAAAAATACAAGCTGAAGTCAGGAGCTACATTAACAGCAGAATGTTTTTTTCTTATGCCACTTTTCAGGCCAAAAACGGTTTCGCATCCAGACCACTATGAATGACGGAGTATACCAGCTACACCAGTTATCACTACATACATACATACATACAAACATACATACTCTCTCACACACACACACACACACACACACACACACACACACACACACACACACACACACACACACACACACACACACACACACACACACACACACACACACACACACACACACACACACACACACGTAACAGTACATACCAGTTGTGGACCATGAGCTTCTGCACAGCCAGCAGGGCATTGTAGCGGACGAGCTGGTCCTCGTGGTGCATGTGGTTCATCACTAGCTGCTTTCCCCCCAGCTGCTCGATCACTCTACACCAAGATGAGACAACAGAGAGTGAGTGAGTGCCAGAGAGAGAGAGAGAGTGTGAGTGAGTGAGTGAGTGAGTGAGTGCGAGAGAGAGAGAGAGAGAGAGAGAGAGAGAGAGAGAGAGAGAGAGAGAGAGAGAGAGAGAAAGAGACAGTGAGCTGCAGTGGACACATGGCGAGGCAGCGTCTTGCGCGTGGTCAAGTCTGTCGGAGTTTGCTAACGGGACGGCAGCATATCTCCACATGTGGCTTTGTCTAAAATTAAACTTTCAGGTGTGGACTGGGAGAGCATATCGCATGCGTGCGGTCATTGCTAAACACTGAGCAGAAAGAAGGACAATCCCATTCGGCAATTCTGTACAACATCTGCTGTGGCTCGACATAGCGATGATGGCTCATAATAAAACAGAGGCTACAGTGGCTGCATGAAGAGACATCCTCGTCATTGTGAAATGGCCTCTCGGCAAGCCAAGGGGCCCTGTCGTCGCCGGAGGCTTTCAAGCAATATTCTTATTTCCCAGAAAGGTAGACATTTGCAGAGAAAATGGGATGATGGATCGGGTCCTACCGCGAGAACAAGGGATCAAAGGACCGTCGGCGGGTTCAATATCTCAATATTTGCCACACACTTTGAATTGTCACCCAAATAAAAAGGCAGACAATGGGGTGAGGTGCTGTCGTATATACCGAGGGTCTGTGAAGGCTGTGTGAGGCTGCAGCTGTGATGAAGGGCCGATACGAATGCATTTGAAATGAACGTGGGGTGCCAACACGGGTTTGAGGGAGAAAAAAACAACAAGCCCGTACCGTTTTCCACGTGGGTAGTGGCGCACGTACTCGCCAACGTCGTGCGCCGCCACGGCGATGACCTGGGGGTCGTCGGACAACTCCAGCAGCCTGGTTAGGATTCTGGGTGGGGGGGGGGGGAGGGGATTGGAGAGGCATTTATCAGGAGAGTCATGCAAAATATGATCCTCTCATCAAAAGCTCTTCACATAGGAGAGAGAGGGAAATAGGGGGAGAGAGGGCAAGAGGGAGACAGAAAGAGAGACAGAGAGACAGAGAGACAGAGAGAGAGAGCGAGACAGAGACAGAGAGCGAGACAGAGAGAGAGACAGAGAGACAGAGACAGAGACATGGACAAAGAGACGGAGAGAGAGTGTGATTCCATCACCTGGAGGTGTCTTCTTAACCCACCCCCCCCCCCCCCCCCCACCCAATCACCAAACTGATTTGTTTTCCAGCAAGAGATCTTGTGTTAATGTAATTTCCAGCTTGATGAAATTGTTTCATCTGTACCAGCTAGCTGCAGGCGAGGCTAGGGCTTTGTCCCTGTATGGTACAAGTGGTTCTACAGGTAGATGTTGGCTGTAGAGCAATATTCCCGTCATCCCTCATTTAAACTGACGACAGTTCAACTGCACACTGGTCATATGGAAGAAAAAAATCGTTTTTATTGGATTTGACTCTTAATCACCATGAAAAGAAAAAGAAGATATAAATCAAGTAATGGAGATGGAAATTGTGACATGGTAACATGGTTTCTCTCCAAAATTGAAAAAAAGGGTCTCAAATATTTGGACAGAAGGATATTTGAAATTAAACATTATTTTCCATACTTGAGAAGCTCGTAGTTCT
>JAOPHQ010003726.1:25000-40000 GCA_030340625.1 Merluccius polli | reverse complement strand
ACCCGGTGTCATCAGTGTCCCAAGCTCTTGAAATGTACCCAAAACCCAAACAAAAATGCTCAGAATAAACTACAGGTGAGAGTTGTATAATATCGCCAATTTACTACGTCCATGGTGCATGGTGCATTACAGTTGAATATTGTGGTCTTCTTTCTTAATCATAGGCTGATCACTACGGAAGAGTATTAGGGCCACATGAAGACAAAATATTTTTTTAAATTTCTGAGAAAAAAAGTCGAAATTTTCGAGAAAAAAGTCGAAATTTTCGAGAAAAATATTTTTTAAGTTTCTGAGAAAAAAGTCGAAATTTTCGAGAAAAAAAGTCGAAATTTTCGAGAAAAAAAGTCGAAATTTTCGAGAAAAAAGTCAAAATTTTCGAGAAAAAAGTCAAAATTTTCGAGAAAAAAGTCGAAATTTTAGAGAAAAATAGTCACACTGCCAGGAACGGCGGAAGTGGGCTAGTCTTTCACAACAGAGCTGGTTCGTGTTTGATTTGCTGCTGAAATGGATGACTTAATTCAGTGTTATTTCAGGATTGGGTTTAATAACAAGGAGATCCTTGGTGTCTTGGCGCAGAATCACAATATTGTTATTTCTGTCGCACACAGGCGGCCTACACTCTGACGACAGCACCCTCCCACCCCCCGACAGTCACACACTCACCCCAGCAAAGCACACACATAGGCGGCCTACACTCTGAGGACAGCAGCCCCCCGACAGTCACACCATTACCCCAGCAAAGCACACACACAGGCGGCCCACACTCTGACGACAGCACCCCTCCCACCCCCCAGACAGTCACACACTCACCCCAGCAAAGCACACACACAGGCGGCCTACACTCTGACGACAGCACCCTCCCACCCCCCGACAGTCACACACTCACCCCAGCAAAGCACACCCATAGGCGGCTTACACTTAGCCCAGCAGAGCACACACACAGGCGGCCTACAGTCTGAGGACAGCACCCTCCCACCCCCCCAGACACTCACACCATTACCCCAGCAAAGCACACACACAGGCGGCCTACACTCTGACGACAGCAGCCCCCCGACAGTCACACCATTACCCCAGCAAAGCACACACACAGGCGGCCTACACTCTGACGACAGCACCCCTCCCACCCCATTCGGAAGGCTCTGTTGTGAGTGAGGGGGACTCGTAGCGCTAGACCACTTCCGCCGTTCCTGGCAGATTTGTGACTTTTTTCTCGAAACTTTTGACTTTTTTCTCGAAAATTTCGACTTTTTTCTCGAAAATTTCGACTTTTTTTCTCGAAAATTTCGACTTTTTTTCTCGAAAATTTCGACTTTTTTCTCAGAAACTTAAAAAATATTTTTCTCGAAAATTTCGACTTTTTTCTCAGAAATTTAAAAAAATATTTTGTCTTCATGTGGCCCTAATACTCTTCCGTAGATCACAACCATCAGTCGCACCTTCATAAAAAGTTAGGATCCCACTCGAATCCCATGGCTCTGCATTTACCTGGGAACTGAGCTGAGTTTTGATCCAGTTGAAGTAGTAGTTGAGGTCACTTCCCTCCATCAGGTCACGCCCCCAGGCTGCCAGCTTGGCAATGATCCTTGCAGCCTAGAAAAAAAAAGGACAGAACCAAACATGAACATATGACAAAATAAAAAAAACATAATAAATTGTTTGACTGACAGAGTTGAACACAAGTCTAGATTTTTTCGACTGTATATTGAACAAAAGCAACTCCTGAAACATCATAACGAGGATACATACATTTTACATTTAGGGCATTTAGCAGATGCTTTTGTCTAAAGCGACTTACAATAAGTACATGTATTTTGCATAATATGTGAAACGACATAGAGATACATAAACAAACAAACATTTATTTAAATTTGATGTGCATGTTAATTTAACAGCAGTAGAGGGTGAATTAAACACAGCGGACAGAAAGGAAACCTGCAGGAATGGAGGGGACGGTGCTCATCCATTCACAAGGTCATCATACAGACCTTATCATTGCATGATAAAATAAGGAATAAAGAGATACTAAAAAGCCAAGACCCCCATCTACATGCAAATCACCTCTCGCCCTCTACAGTGCACCTCGTAACCTTGCAACCAATTTGCAATCGTGTTCAGCTGGACAGCCGAGGGCTTTCTGTGATCTCCCCTCAGCCTTCATGCAAACACAACCCCTTGCACTACAGACTGCCAAACTTCAGCTGCAGACAAAAAGGTACCCGCTCATGTAGGGCTGGGCCAAATGGCTGAATCGTCTTGCGATGCATATGGATGACTTGTGCGGTCGACGTTGTTGTGCGTCTTATGTCGGGTATTTTCGTATTGTCGACTTTGCATTAGCCTAGGCTATGCCTCTTTCGATGCACCGTTATGCAATCATTTCCGTTGCCGTAATTATCTACCTCATCACCCCCCCCCCCCCCCCCCATTACATTGCCTAATATTGCATATGTTGAAGACTGTTCAAAAAATGTTTTATTTTTCATCTGAGGCCCTTATGTCCCCACCACTTTTCAACACAATATGACGTCCTTGTCCACAGAAGAGCCTCATGTCAACCACATATTCTTTCCACGAGAAGGTACGGAGATCTTGTATGAGTGGCGAGACTCCCGAGTCCGTGATGAGGAAAAACAACAAAAAAGGGTCTGCATGGTGGCGGCAGTATGGGGTCACTTTGCGTGAGGCTGCTGGATGCCATCTGGCGTTTTTAATTGAGCTGCATGGGTCCTCCTCTCCCCAGTACTTGCAGGGTTGCGAGGTGGGCACCCTCACGGTCAAAAATTGGCGGAGAGACTTGTCATTAGGCCTCTAATTGCCTGTTTGTTGGCGAAAAGGGAAAAGGCTACTTTGTGAGGAATTATTGATGTGTCGTTTCATGATTGGAAGCAGTTGATCACGGATTAGAGGAACGCAGCGGGAAAACATTCGTGATTATTTTTGATTACTATGGCATTCTAGCAGTGTGAGACCAATAGTGAGCCAATCATAATTAAGCAGTAGGCCACGAGAGGCCGTGGTTTACAGTTGAACAGCTAGGAGCCGTTGCTAAGCACTCCGCCTAACAACGCCCCTAGCTGTTCTAAAATCACTGTAAATCACAGCCTCAAGTGGCTTATTGCTTTTAGAAAACGGTTTCTAAAACAGTTACAATAGACTACCTAGTAAGATTTCACAAAATTAACACAGCAACATAAATTGTGATCATTTATTCAAAACAAATCATCATTCTTCCGCCAAGCAATATAGCTCCTCAAGACAGCAAAATGCATAGCAATAGCATACAGGCTAACCAGGCTTTATAGATTGGTGTGAATGGCGGTAGCCTCGTGAGACCATCCCGATCTCGCGAGTTCACATTCCGTTTCTCTCTGGTGGTCGGTCTGGCCAGGATTCAAGTGATGTGCTTCTGGCTGAACCACAGTGGTTTGGACCAATCAGAGGAACCACTGGCAGCTACGTGGTTTTTGGGCATGGTTAAAGTGTGAGCGAGAAGCAGAAGCAACTGCTCGTTCGAAAACAACAATGGCGGCTTCTAAAGAGGTTAGCCTAGATGCTGCTTTAGTTATATCTAAAATGGAGATTATTTCTTCATTGAAAGAAGAAAACAGAACGGCGCTGAACAATGTTTTCGCCATGGTTCATTGATCTGATTTGTTGAAGTTAGCCAGTGATAGACCTGCCAAGTACTTTTTGAAAGTGCCTGCCCTTTTCCAAACGGACGACTTCCCAGATGGTTCTGTGTAACAAACCATCTGGCGTGTCAGACTAGAATGGCGGCGCATCAATACTGAAAATTAATTGTTATGCAGTCACAGGTGTGTGTTTGTAGTATTTTACAATGGCTTCAAACCAATCAGAATCAAGGACCGGAACTATCAGTTTTATAATGCCAAACGTCAGCTCACCATAGTGATAGAGCGTCTATAGCATGCGTCTGAGGTGCCATTACTTTGGCTTGCAAATTTTAAACTGCCAACGAATCTTCGCGTCACACAAGCATACGCTGATCAAAGAGCTTATTTCAAATAAATCCTGCGGTGTGCCGTCTTGAGGTTTAATGATGCGGCAGCTCATTAGAGAAATGCACTTATTTGATATGAACCAGAATAACATTGACATTATTATTATTCATTATTATTATTATTTATTATCAGTGAACTGAAACTAACTAATTTTAAGAGATATGTAGCATGAGTCAGATTTACATGTCATGTTTGGTTTAACATTATAGGGTGGAACTTGTGATGTCATCTTTAATCTAATTTTATTAAATGTTTTTTTCTTCTTTGTGTGTGCGCAGGTGCGTGTGCGTGTGTAATGGACTAGATGGACATCTACATCTATTCCACGGCACCATGAAAAAGAAATCCTCCTACATTGGTCCCTCTTCCGGGGGTACTTCATGTATTTCCCATTTGGGTTTATGTTTGATTTTGCCTCTATTCCTCTGGGTTATGGTGAGTAAGTAGGGTTCATAAGTGCTGCAAGTACCCCAACATGCATGGCACATTGCCTGAGTGCTTGGGATACCAGATGACCTAGAAGTGCCACTAAGGACCTTGACTTGAGCTCGACATGAGCAGCGTGGTACTGTGAACTCACCATGTGGACGGTGAAGAGATCCTGGCGGTTGAGCATGGGCAGGAAGTAGGACCAGGCCGTGTTCTTGGTCTTCTTGGCGTAGTCAAAGAAGATGTTCACCCTCTGATGGTTTTCCTGAGGATGTTCAGAAGCCACCATATATTTATATACATGTCAAATCACAAGCACACCATCGTCTGGGAATTAAAAGTGCCTCTGTTAAATCAAACTGATTAGTCTGAGGCAAGGTGTACTCTGCTGAATTAGATTACACTTGAAACTTGAATGTTTTACCAATAACCACTGTTTAAGCAGGAATGCAAAATGTAAATAATGCAGTTATAAATTCAAAGGGATATCACACTTGGATCACATGAACCTTTTTACCTTTGACAATCTTTAACTAATATCAGTTATCAATACATGTGTGGTGCCAGCCACCCTGACCAAGAGCTGGACAGTGTCTCACTTTCTGTTAGGCGAGAGCGTTTTGAGAAAGGTACCGTAGGTCAAAAAGCATTAACTGAAGCCTGTGTGTACCTGTAGAGTGTCATCGATCAACGTCAGGATATACTGGACCGTCTGCTCCTTGGATATATGAGCCATCAGGTTTAAGAAGGTCTTTGCACACTGAGCACACAGGAGGAAAACAAAATGAGCTAAAATACAAGCATGTGGGGCCAGGCAATATGGCCAAAATCGACTATCCCGATATAGGTCATTTTATATCCTGATAACGATTTTAAGTTTCCTGTTAAAAAAACTGTAAGACGATAGCTAGTCTCATATCACAATATCGATATAGTATCGACATATTGCCTAGCCCTACAAGCATGCATGATTTTTAATGCTTGGGAGAATACACTGCCTTTTTTAAAAGGAGTAAATAGCTGCAGTAGAAAAGTAACATGGTGCAGGTTTAAATATAAAATATGAAGAAAAACACATCCAAAGTCATATACATCTTACTAGATTTTAAGAGTAACAATCTTGGAAGCGGGATGGCTAGTAATTTTTTAGTACCAAGGTAAAACATTCTGTCAGCTTTAGAAGTGACCGTAATTTGTAACAGTCAAACTCTTAGGAGGAGTAATGAGAAAGACCAAAGTTCATAATCTAGAAGGCATACACGAGAAATAGAGAATAGCGAAAATGTAGAAACATTCACAAAACCTGATGGCCTTCATTTGTCAGAATGGCCTGCTTCTCTTCAGAGTGAGCCACCTCAAACTTCTTGATAAACTCACAGTCTTCTGCAGAAATCATCTGACCCCTGTGAGAAAAATGATGAAATTGATTTTAAGCTCAGATAAATTGCCAAGCAAGATAATTTATAAAGACAAAAACATACCTGACAAATTTCTTTGGCCTTTAGACTGTAAATTAACATCAACTTTCTAATTGCTGTGTCAGTCAATCACAGAAAAAATCTAACAAGTTCCTTTCTAAGAAAGACACAGGGACTGCATTCCATTAGTAGTAGCTTGTGGCTGCTTCCTAAATCACTAGATGTTCTCAGATGCTCTCCCTGTAACCACTTGCTCAATATGTGTCAAGTTCTTCAGAGATTTTTCGATTAGGCCTACGTTATTAGATGGGCCATAATACAAGCCTTAAGGTTGTGATTCGCCGAGATCATAAATAGTCAACGTCACTTTTAATGATGCTAAAGAAGCTCAGCTATCTCATTTCCACACTACTCTTTTCATCCTGCTCGTCTCCTTGAGGGTATAGAGAATAGGCAATAGGAATCCTAGGATGTAGGAAATAGTTTTAGAACAAAGTCAGGGAAGGTCAAATGGAATATGCAATAGAAGTGTGATAATGCATTTAAAAAATGTTTTGAGTCATACATCATACATTTTGTACTGTGCACATATATATATCATACATCATTAAAAGTGGACAAGATGGACAAGGAGAAAAGGACAAAGAGAAAGAGTTGAAGTCTAAATGCTTTGAAAGAAAATGGATGCCTGTACAGCCAAAATGAGGAACTGTTTAGTATTGAGATAGTGAGTCACAAGTCACAGACTGAGAAGTACCCAACGACACTAAGTGAAGGAAACAATACCATGTAGCACACTGTGTGCTATTCAAAAAGCTATGCTAAATAGGAGAACATGGGAAACAGCCCTTTTTTCTTATTTATTTAGGCAGGGAGACCTGTCTGAGACCAAGGTCTCCTTTACAGCAGGGCCCTGCATTACAAAACACTATTTACAATGACATGTAGTTACAACCAACAATAGACATAAAAACACAATAAATCAAACACAAAAGAGTCAGCAAGAACATGTTGCTGTTGACAATATAAAAAACTATTTTAGGCCAAGGTCATCCTGGAGCCTTAGCCAAGCGCTTGGTATATCATAACTAAACGCTGTCTTGCCAAAATCCCAACGCACCAGCGCGACTCTAAAGGACATTGAATGGGACCTTGTTTGAGGTGAGATCGGTGGGGAATTTAGCCAAAATAGCTTTATAAACTTAGGGATTATTCCAGTGATAGTCCCTTCTGAGCACCAACCAACCGCTTCATAAAAAGAAAAGACAGCGGTGGGTGCGGTAGCCAAGAACTTAAAGTGGAGAGATAAGTTGCGTTGAGCGTTTTGAGTGTTGTCTCAGTAGCGTTCCTATAGATTAAATCATTATAATTGATAACAGGAGGTAGTGTAGATTGAACTATCTTCTTCAGAAGGGGGGTGACCTAACAACTGGAAGACCACTGGTTTGAAGCTTAGCTTCAAACCAGAGTGTAAAGCAGTTTTTGAGCAAGACACCTAACTGTTAACTGCTCCCTACAAGCTAGTTATCGCTTTCCTCATTTTCTTGACTGTGTGAATCCAGGGGTGAATGTCTGCCATAAACTCTGACTGGCTGTCGTGGACAGAAAAGCGCTAGGCTATATAAATAAACCTAATGCCTGATCATCAAGAAAATAACCCTATATAACTCATAGAATAGTATAGTTTTAATAAAATAGTTTAATGTTAACATGAGTAAAAAAAATAAATCAATAAACATGCCATGTGGAATAGTAATCATTTCTACTTACTGGAGGTAAGACTGCCAGTTGACCTGATTGGCTCGAACCTCCGCAGCCTTAGCAGCGATGATGTTAGTGGGGACTGCAGCGTCCACAGCCCCTCGGATGTCCATCTTGTCTGATTTGACCTAGCAGTGTAGTCCTAGTTTAAAATGTAACTTCACCTAGGTGGAATGAGCAACAGAAATAATAAGTGCATGGTGATGGCCCACTCTCTATAGACAATAGGCCTGCTCTCTATCCACTTTATTCATCATCTCCTTTGCGCGACCCCACACATCACCTCAGTAATACATGCATTGGTGTTTGCATGATCAAGATCCAACCTATAGAAAAGAGCCTTAAGCAGTGATCTGTCAAACTGTTCTAGACAGAGTAGCTTGCTAAATAGAGTCACACAAGACAACCCGTACAATATGCTTACTGCTGTACATAATGACATGGGGTGTGATTATATTCTTGTTTGTGCTGCTAGCTAAAATTCAGCAGATATTACATTTTAGGTCATGCTAACAGAGCCAATGTCACGACATGACATAGTGCCTGCGCACAACGACATAATGCACATTTCAAACAGTAGTGTCGCATACGTGTGACTCTCCAGTGCTATGACATCTCTAAACGTTTAGTGACATTGGTCACTTAATGACAGCGATGGATATAATCATAAGACATGGCTAACCCGCCTAGCAAGGCAGGATAAACAGGCTAGCTGTTGCTAAACTGATAGCGTCGCCGTCTAACGTTAAATACAATATCCTTATAGATTCACGGGTCAACATAAGTCATAGGTAACTTCACTACTAAATCACACAGGAGAATATAATAGAGATACATATTCCCGATACTCACGCACTGTTGGGTTTCATTCAGGAACAGGACAGCTGACTGAGGATAACAGCACGTGACGCTTTGTCATGTGACCAAAGGTCACGTGATGTCGCCGTGCTGAAGTGGCCTGTCCAAAAGTTCACTTATCCATGCTCTTAAGTTGTTTTTATGTTTTATGTTTTTATGTTTTGTGGCTTTTTAGCGTACCCATGGCAGTTTTTATTTTTTATTTTTTATCTTTTGTAGTTTCTCAATCGCTTTTAAAAAGGAACACACTGTAGCAATGCGAAACGTTGTGTAGGCCTATGATTGCAGTACTGTCTGTAGGCCTGTAGGGCTAGGGCTAATATAGTTAATATAGTCACATTTATATCGCATCGCATGTCTTTCATTTTAATGATTAATATAATTATGTTCTGCATAGTGACATTATTGTATTAAAACAACTAGGCTGCATGACATTCTAATAACAATCATTGGGATATACGGAACGAAAATGCAAAAATACAGTCAATGAATAAAATAAAGTAATCCACTGATAAACAGCATGAGAGTAAAGAACAAAGTTAGCCCACTGACAGGACCTGTCACTTTAAACGACCATGGGCAAGTCTGCCAGATTCAGACTGCATGAATGTAATAGTAACCTAATATAGTAATATAATCATATAATAAGAAAAATTGTAAATTCTGAAAAATTGAATGTAACTTTTCTGTCAGAAATGTCAAATGATGTAATAACATAATAAAACCCATAATGCAACACAGTTGTGTATTTTATATGATGTATACAAGCTGAGAGGCTTAATCATATTAAATAAGAATTAGTCGAAAACAACAAGTTATAATTCATTTTTATTAGTAAATGGTTTGAATTAACTCTGGTTTGGTTTATTGCCTTTCTGTACAATTTCATTGATATTCTTTATTTTGAACAATAGCACTATCAACAAACCCTATACAAAAAGACCTAAGCAAACCATCCCACAGTTTTCACTTTGCCTCTGAAAAGAAGCGAGAGGGTGCGACCGACACGCTTCCTGGCTGTGTGCTTTAATCCCCTGTTTTGCTTAAGCGGCACTTCTTTGGCAGGAACTCATGAACCAGCCGCAGGCAGAGCACCTATATGATCACAACACACATGAATTCACTTGCCCATCAATCTCTCTTCTTCTCTCTGTATATCTGTATGTCTCTGTCCAACACCTAGATCTCAGGGCTTAATCTGCCCTAAGCTGCTGAGATGGTGAAGAGGAATCGGGATTGCGTTCAGCGTGAACACTGCAGAGTCCTAATCCCCTTCTGCCCGCTCAGCTGTAAACACACTCTCCTGCATGTTGTCATTGCCACTTGTTTGGCATAATGTGTTGCAGGACTGACCTGGGGACCACATAAGTGGGAAGGAAGGAAGGAAGGAAGCGAGGAAGGGAGGAAGGAAGGAAGGAAGAAGAAGAGTGTTAGTGTGGCCCATGATCTCACCCAGGCTTTGCTGAGAGGCCTATCGGCATACAGAAGAGGGAACGTGGGCCGCGGTGGATGGAGCATGCCGTGCGTTAAGGTGGCCCGGCGGTGGGAGATCCGGCCCACGTCTGCAGGGCGAGGCATCGGCCGCACAAGGGCCCTGATGTGGCAGAGGGTCTGGGGTCTAGCCCAGGCCTGCCGCCGCGGGGAGGGCTACCAAGCCACGGGGAGCTGCGCCAACCACGACCATGACAGCGAGGAGCTGGAGATGGTGTGCCTTGAGGTAATGCCATGTGTGACATCTGAGACCCCTTGTTATAATAATAGTTATCATCAAGGCATTGATCAGCTTTAAATCGTCAGGCAAATCGCTAAGATCAGTGATTTTTCTTCGCTAGGGGTTCCTTAAAAGTTGTTGGCTGCATACAAAGCGGAGACCGCTTTAATTGTGTGTGTCAAAAGGGAAGCGATCCCTCAAGGTTGGTATTTTTCAAGGTTAATCACTCAGTTATCACTTGTTGCCACTATACTGATAGGTCATTGCATGGAATTGATCTTTTGTATGGTGACAATTGATTTGGAGAGAGAAATTTGACGATTTGAAGTGACCATCATTCTTGTGTCTGCCTTATAGTGTCCAATGGGAAATACCGTAATTATTCATATGTGACATATTTACCCTGCGCTCTTTAGTGAACTTGCCTTTACTTGTTTGTATGGGCGGCCATTTTTTAATCTTGAGCACCAACGTAGCTATTTAGAGACTTCCTGTCTGTACAAGGCTTAAGAAGATTAAAGTGAGTTGACTAAGATGTTGTACTACAACATAACATGTAATAAACTGACAACACACAAAGACAATCCCGTTGGGGATTTCCTTTTTTACGTTTGTTAATTTGACTTAATCTTGAACTCTAATAGTGATTGTTTATGAACAGAAAACAAAAACCACAACAATCTGTTCAGGTGTTATAAATAAACCGAACAGAGGCCTTAGAATAGAAATGCGCTGGGCGTGTGTGCCGGCAGATTAATACTCGTTAAATGGATAACTGAAGATTTCCGATGGCTTGCAGTAGTAAGGAGAACCGTGGTACTATTCAGGGCTTTGATGTGATTAAGAGGGAGTGTCTCTTCGGGGAGCCCTGTGAACTCAGGAGCCCTCCTCCACAAATGAGTGAAGGGGATGGGAGAAAGGGAGGTGTGGTGGTGGTGTAGCGGAGTCCCACCAGGTCACTATCCCCTGATATTTCATAAGCCATCTGGGGCTTTCAAAGGAGCAGTTGTCTAAGATGAATGGGAGTGACAGTAATAGGATGAACTATTAAATATAGGATTTAGGTGATTTTGTTTCTATTACATTAGAAACACAGATGGGATTGAGGAGGCTAATTAATGAGGGTATATTTTTTTCCATTTGCTAATGTTTTAAGCTTTGCTTTCACAATTTATGGACCATTGATCATCAATGTGATGCTACATTTGAAGGAGGATATATAAACATACATACATTTGTACTATCTAATGATAGCCTACTAGAATCAAGATAAAAAATATGTTAACATTACTCTCCAATGCTCAATTCTGTGTCTGTTTTTCTATGCTCTATGATATATGCCATGTAGTGGACGCTTTTATCCAAAGTGTCTAACAATATGTGAGTGCATGCATTTTTAGAATGGGTGGTCCCATTGAACCGCTAACCCTGGTAATACTAATGCTCTACTAATTGAGCTAGTCAGGACCACATGTTATGTACACTGACTGTACATGTGATTAATAATAATGATTTATCTGCCAATCAATTGTGGCAATGATTAAAGTCTGTTCAAGGTTTGTAGGATCTGAAATCAACTCAACACCGGATAATATTTTCTGCTCAGGTCTTCTTGCCGATGACGCTCGCTCACAATTCGATCTCTAGCAAAAAACAGAAAAATTGATAGGGAATTCTGAATGGAGTAGTGGTGTAGTGAGATTTATGTCAGTGCTGTCGAGGTTGAGGATGCTATACTTAATGCCATGAACACTTCTGTTGCAGAAGCCCATTCCACTGATGAGTTCAATATTGAATTACCTTCCCCTGAAAACGATTGTCAGTTGAGGGCAAAGTGAGACAAAACGATTGGATGAATTGCTGATAGAACGGGAAACTCTCCATACAGAGGTGATCTTGTCATGGTCTGACCGTCATGGAAATAATGACAAATAATGACACATAAAATGAATATAAAGACCATGTAACTTGCATCTAAATGTTAGCAAATGAAGACAGCTATCAGAGTTTGGTCTTCATCACTATTCATCTAGCCAACGTTCAAAACGGGTGCTCTAGCAATAGTTATGGCTAAAGTGATGTCATTTTTTTTTTTACATATTCAACAAAAATAGATTTATAGCCATGATTGCATAAGAATAAACAACAAGATTGGTTTATTCGGTTACATCTCTCTAGTTGCAGCACATCTGACTGATATCTCATGCCTATGTGAATCAGCAGTGATTCAACACACACACACACACATGCACGCACATGCACACATGCACACACACACACACACACACACACACACACACATAGACACACACGCACACACACACACACACGCACAGCGGCGCTCAAGCCTATGACTCTTCTTGGAACCCCAAGAGATCAATGAAAAAGGGCTACTTTTGAAGAGGATCCATCCATCTTATGAATCAATGTATTCCCTCTGTGTCCCGTGTGGCCTTGTGTAGGCTGCCTACGCACATCGCCACCAGCTCACTTCATTTGAGAGTCAAATGGAGAAAAAAAAAAAGTGTTTATCAAATCACCAGCACTTTCATTTTCATCGGCGTGCGCATGTCAATCTGACACTGCTGTCGGTAGGACCGGGTTGCGTAACAGAAAAACACAGGGGAAGGTGTTAAATGAAGTGCTATGGAGTATAAGTCACATGTTCTCCCCCCTGGGGGATGAGAGGGTGAGAGGGTGGGGGGTGGGGGCAGCATTTTTAATGTGCAAGGCATGCCCCAGTTAAGCGGTCACTTAGAAATGACTTAATGGCCCAAACAGAATGGAAAGAAGTTTGCTTTATAGCCACATCTGATATCCTTTTTATAGTCATGAACATTTTGTTTTTTTTCATTTACAGTAACTTAGTGTATACACTGTTGTACTTTGTTGTATGTATCTGGTGTGTATGTTTGTGAATCTGTTGTTAGTGTATTAGAGTTATAGACATATCTAAGAGTAACATACCGGTAGATTTAGTACAGACTGCCATCTGGTGTCTACATACAGTAGAGGACCTGCTATGTACACAGCTATGTAGACAGACAGACAGACAGACAGACAGACAGACAGACAGACAGACAGATAGATAGATAGATAGATAGATAGATAGATAGATGCCTCAATTGTACATTTACATTAGGCCTATGAAACATATTTATTGAACAATGTGACAACATATCAAATACAACTAGAACTACTACCTACGATAAGCTATTTCATTTTTTCATTTTATTTTCATCTCTTGTTTTTTAGGCCTAGCTAATTTTAGGATTTTAGGAGGAAAATGAAGCTGAGGAAAACAACCCTATGGTGTTGTTATGTCAATGTAAATCCTACAGAGCATGATCTTGATAATTGCAGAAGATCCCATCTCAACCCATGCAACCAGAAAACTAAGCAAGTTTCTAGGTTTCATAGGGTTACATAGCAATAACTACCGGCAATCACAAAAAAGGAAGCTGCAGGATATTGTAATGTTAGTATATGGTATAAGAGTAAAAAGGCCACCATTGATGACGGACTATTTCAGGACCTGGGACAGCGCATCTCCCCCCGGCGCGCATCTCTCCCAGGTGGAAATTGTAATTCCGAGAAGAAGCTGGGATTAATCATTGAGTTTCATTAACTGATCGCTTTAAAGCTCACGTCTATCTCTCCTCTGACGAGTCACTGTGTAGGCTAGATGAACGAAGGACACGCAATGCGAACACAGCGACACACATCCTAGTCTAAATATACGGGTCGCCCTCATCGCTTGGGGGACGATATATCGTGCAGCAGGCCGATATATTCCGGTATTGGACGCAGGAGTCAGAGGAGCTACAGTGAGGCTGCTGCTGCTGCACAATGCATCCATGACAGAGGGGGGGTGGGGGGGGGGGGGTTACTACTTGGAGAAGACGCATGCGTACTCACATGGAGCAGCCGGTTGGGAAAAAATAGCCCTATGTGCCAACGGATGTAATCAAGGCAAAAGAATTACCTCTTCACTTTGGGCATACATGGTGAAATTGTGAGTATGGGTCGGCGGCGGGTGTATTGCTTTGACGGTCTGGCGTGTTTAATGGCCGTTAACATGTCATGTCACAGCCTAGATGTTGGGCTTTGGGCAGATCTAGGCTGTGTCTTTTCGGTGGTCGTCCAGGGTGGGGGGGGGGGGGGGGGGGGGGGTGGTGGTGGTGATGAAGCTGTGTGATGCTGCTGCTTCTTCATGGTGCCCACTTTCCTAATGGTGTGATGCGAGCAGCTCCTCCGAATGCAATTATTGTTGTTATTGTTGTTGTTGGTGGTGTTGGTGTTGGTGTGTTTATTGTTTTGAATTTTGTTGTTGTGTTGTTGCAATTTCTGCATTGAACAAGGGGACACCGTCGGTCACCGCGTTGTTGCATCCCTTTATTCGGATGGGGGGGGGGGGGGGTCCATTATGATCGCTGATTTGGTTTTCTGATTATGTTTTATATCCTCTGAATGGATACGACCCCCCCCCCCCCCATCGTTTCATCGTGTATAGCTTTTGAGGAGGCAAGCATCCGACACCTAACGTGTAAAAAAAATTATGCATTTCGTTAGGCTTACACTGAGACACACACACACACACATGCACACACACACGCGCGCACAAAACAACGAATTATTATGTCCATTTTGAGGAGCAACACAGTTGATCTTGTATCCACTGCGATAGAGCGATGCTGCTGCGGTTATAGAGTCGCAAGCTGCGCCTCTAGGTGCCCCCCCCCCCCCACCCCCCCCATCTGCCCAATCTTTTTACATTTTTTAAAAGCATCGTTTCTTTGCA
>JAOPHQ010003726.1:0-22500 GCA_030340625.1 Merluccius polli | reverse complement strand
GAAGCGCGTTTCAGATTTCAGTTGCCCCGTTTTAATACAAATCAAATGAAAGTAAGAGCAAATTTTAAAAAAAAAAGGTAGAAACTAGAGCCAAGGAGTGTGGTGGGATAGTGTAAACCGGTGGTGCTCAACTGGTCTCGCCTCAGGAAGTGCGATTAGTCATTGAGTCATGACCCAAAAATAAAAATAAAAATGTATTTACCAATATTGCAGTAATCATCACTGCCTTCATGCTCTGTCGAAAACACGGAGCGAACAGAAAGCTGCAACGATCGGGGCTAAGCTCAATGAAACAGTAAGGCATCGAGACATGAATTAACATCAAAACATTCGTTAATTCACGGGCTTCTTTCTAAAGATTAAGGTTTGGCATATAGCTCTCAGAATCATTGGTGTAGACCCTTTTGGTCCTGGGTTGCATTCCCAAAAAATGCCGGCCGCCTATACCTTGATTAGGATGCTCTAGCCCCTACCTAGCAGGTTGGAGACCCCAGTGAGTCAATGTGTAGGAAAATGATGTAGGAACTAGATTTTCATAAAAACATACTTATATATATACACTACAGTGACTTCTACTAACATGTTATTAAGGTGCACTAAGCTATAGTTATGTTATAATAACATTACTAACATAATACCGTATATTTCACTGTGAGTCACTGCTAAATGAGTGCCATCATATCCTTTGGCAGCAGGTAGGAAATACCTTATCCAGTATGTGATACAGGGCTTGTACCTCACGACATCAAATGTTGCAATGGCTGCCTCCATTGTGGAAGCATAGGAGCATTGGGGAGTTTTTTGGTTGTTGTTTAGTAATTCATCATGAGATGATTTGTCATTATGGGGAGACATGGTTGTGTTTGAAACTGCCGCAGCGTTTCTCATGCGAGACGTGGCAAAACAAAGTTTTTATTAGCCTAGTTTAGGGTATATTTACGTTGATTTAAGATTTTACAGCACTACAACTCTCTTGAGTCTCTCACTATGGCAGTAGAGTATCGCCAACAAAAAATCCCACGATGCATTCTGATGTACAAGCCCTATAGTCAGTGACGCTCATTCTGAAGGTCTGTGCGTTTAATTCGATTTCCCTGTCATCAAGGTGAGCCTGGACTCCCGCGTGCGCGAGGTGATCAACAGGAACATGCTGGAGCCCTCCTCCCACACGTTCGAAGACGCTCAGCTGCAGATCTACACGCTGATGCAAAGAGACTCGTACCCGCGCTACATGAACTCCCCGGCCTACAGAAACCTGCTCAACACCCTCTCAGAGCAGTCCCCCGAATCTTAGGCCGGCGACGTGACCTGTGACCTGTTCGCAAAAGCTATTCACAAACCCCTTTCCCCACACCTCCCCCCACACACACCTACAACCACCTACCACCTACCACCAACCACCACTCCCGATACTATCTATATTTTTTTCCTTTGTATGTTCAGTGTAGGACTACGTGAACCGGGGGCCTCGGACTTACGACCGACCCGGGATCTCAGCGCTGTCGCGATCTGCACCTGACCGAAGACACTCAGGTCTCAAAATCTCCCGAGGGCTCGGCATTACATAAGTACTGCTACCAGATCAACATAGCAAAACAACACTCCAAAGGAAAACAAATACATTCTTCTTTTTCATTTCTTTTTTTTTTGATAGAAATAATCTATTTTATTTGTGCTTCAAATGTTTCTTTTGTTTTTTTTTAAACGGTCTGTTGTTATTTGTATGATTGTTTTGGCGGGGCAAATGATTATTCCTACTGTAGACTATATATATATATTTATGAGTTTGTAAATAGTGAAAAAAAGGGGGGATTGTGGGTATTTTGTGGGGGAAATGCCTGGTTCTATTTACTGCGTATGAAAATCAAAGCTCAGTCAAAGGCTACTTGTTAGCTGTACTTGCAGGCAGCTTTGTGGGGTGCTGTGTGGTTTAACGTGCTTTCACCCTGTTTTGTGTCAGCGAGCCTCACACCTTGGTACCTGGGACATTATTGACTTGGCAACTCCAGTTCATTTGTATGACGTGAGTAACTGAACAGTCGTCAGTCGGTGATGTTACGGAAAGTGGCGACAGGTCAATCTAGCTCCTAACTGCCACCCGGTGCAATTTGTTTCCGAAAAAATTGGCCAACGTTGATGACAAAATTCAGAAATAATGATTTCAATCTTATCTCATGTCAGACTATTTTATTGCAAAGGAGTGGTTTAGTTCAAATGTATTTATTTAAAAGCATTGCTTTAGAGATTAAAGCAAGTGCTAATTTACCATAGTTCAACATTAGAGCGGATGAGGTATTTCTATCTGTACAGTATTGTTGTTTGTTGTTATGAATTGCCAACACTGAAATACCAGCAAGTACATTCATTTTGAAGTGTCAGTTTGCAAATAGTGGAAATGGGTCAGGATAAACTGTTGAATGACTGGCCAATTGTAATGACAATGGTGCAGACTTAAGCTGAAAGTGAAGGGTCCACAATCAGATGTTTCACTTCTCTCTGTTGTATCAGGCAGTTGGTTGCAGTGTGGGATTTAGAGAAGGGTCAGGCTGGCTCAGCAGTGACACCAAAGCTACCATGTAAACTGTGTTTATGCATTCCTTAGAAACGCTTTTACCCACTAAAATTGGAGTTGCCAAGTGGTAAGTACTTTAACGTATTTTGCTAGTTTTAGTTGAATTATTTTGGTTGCCTCACAAACATGTCACACAAAGACAAGATCCTCACTTGAGGAAGTGCCTTGACATTCAATTTTGTGACATCCTTCTCATTGGCAACAGTTTATTTTTGTTTTTTGTTTTCTTCAAACAATTTGCCATATGGATGGTTACTGGAGCACCCTTAAGTCCGTTACAAGGAACTGTCCCTTCTCATTGGCCAAATTATTTTTATTTTTTTTGCATGTGTTGTGTGTTGATTCCTTAGTCATGAATACATCAGTCTACTTTGGTAGTGCTACATAGAAAGGTGGTGGTTATTGACAACACACGCCTTTGTTTATTAAGGACAAACAAAAGGGCAATGGAAACGGCGGGTTGATCTGAAATTGTCTGCCAACCGATGTGCTTCATGGTGACTGTCTTAGAGTTGAAACTTTTACTTGATATGTGCAATTTGAGCTGATGGACACCACATAGATCAACCTCAAACACAATCTAAGCCAATGGTTTGGAGTGATACTGCCTATAAATGTCCTCTCTTCTGTTTACTATATGAAATGTGTTATTTTGCGGTAAGTTTACTGAAGAATACATTTAAAAAAATAATAATGTGAATGTTTACAGTATATGGTTTAGCTTTCTTTTTTCCTGTTCACTCTCCAAGAAAAAAAATGACTTGTGGGCATTTGGATTCTTTAAGATAAAATAAAGCACAATAATTTTACGGATTACGAAATGCCATTTCATCACTAATCAATATAATTCAAACTTCAACTGCAAAATGATGGCCAAAAGGAATCCTTGTACTGCAATACTTATTTGCTATCATGGGGACAACAGCATCCTCTAGCTTTTTGACAAGCGGCGCCAAGCGTTTCAGTAAATGCATGGGAAGATTCAGGTTGCTAAGCAGAACAGAATGCCTTATATTGTCACTATACACAGTACAATGAGATTAAAAGCCAAGTTGCTGAAATGAGGCATGAACTTGCACGGCCAAAATAAAACCACCCCTTTTAAAACGCAAATCAAATGAGAAGTAAAATCGGGGAGAAATGTGACTGCCGTTTATTTCCAATTTATCCATTAAGCCACTATGCTATCTGGAGGGGAAATACACATGGTATACACATGGATATATTGAGTATAGGATTTTAAGTAAAGATTGGAAGATCCTGTGGAAGTGGAGACATTTCCTTTTGGATACAATAATAAATGTTCATCTTCCATTATGAGAAAACCATTCACTACCCCATAATTGTACAGGACCTATCCATAGTCCCATCCATGCCTGGATTCTCAATTACGTAACAAATGGTACAAAACAAGTTAATCCGCATCCTCATAGGACTAAAGGTTCGTCAGTACATAGGGGGAAGTCTGACGTAAAGAATCGGCACCTGGCCGAAGAAACTGACAATATAGACCAGTTAATAAGAAAACATAGATGTTACCACTCTGAATACACCAGTAATAATACAGGCATGTTAAGAGTGTGGGCGGACACACACACACACACAAAGAATCTAAAACAGCATAAAAGATGAGTTAGGAAATGTTTTTTTTTAATCAAATGGTTTACATTTTTATTGGGCAATTAAATAAAATATCCTTGTGAGGGCAAAGCAAAACAGTAGTAAATGTAATGTAGATCTCATCAAAAAAAAAGTTAAAACTACATTAAAAAAAGATGCTGCTGCTAAGATCGACTGTGTACAGTTTAACGGTGATAAATCGCTAAAAACAAGATTAACAAGAGTTTGTGTGTTCGGGGGGGGGGGGGGGACTAGACAATGAAATGCACGTATGAACAATATATTCAAATAAAAACAGTGGCGGGCATGGCGATTTATGCACCAAGTACCACAAAATACAAAGTTCTGATCTGTTGCAGAAAGCCAGAATCCTTGTCCAGGTTTTTTGCTACTTTCCAATTCCAAAAGGAGCTTGATGGCAACTCAGCAGAACTGAAGAACAAACAGAAATAATGTGTTAGACCAGAGGTTCAGCTTCTCAACAGGACATGAGTAAGTAACAACAAAGACGACGGGCACGGCCGAGAAGACACAGTGAATGAAGGAAAAAACGACACATCTCAAAAGCTACAATTATGTAATGAAGCGTTGGTCCACGTGTAACTTAACCAGACATAATCATCAGAGCAAAGTAGGAATTGATTGATATCTACAGTATATACAATCCGATTTTTAATGGATTGTACGATTCCATGGCCCTCGTCTTTCGGTTGCTTGGTTTTAGTGCATATTTTTCTGATTTCACATAACCGAAAAGGCAACTGTTGCTCATAACATGAGACACAAGTCACAACTCCATGGAGGATTGCATCACTCACTTCTCTGTGGCAGTAGTAGTGTACAGAGCTAGGCGCCCAACTGAATGTCGTGCCATCTGTTTGCCATGGCGACTGTTGTGATCAATGACTACAAAACAGCCCGTGTAGTCTTGTATTTTTGCTTTGCCAGTAATGAGAACAAAGCACCACTATATTAAGGATTTAAAGGCCATGTAAAGCAAATTCTGAGATTTGTTTCTAAACACATTACACATGTTAGAAAGTCATTGCTGAAAACATGTGAAAAGACTGTATAACCATTTAATGTTGAATTGTGGAGTTAAAACGTTTTTTTTATTTTTCACCATTTTCGCATTCAGGATTTTATGGGCGGGGCTTAAAGGGTACATGATGACGTAAGCGCTACCCCTTAGCATTGCCCCGCCCCTAACAACCAGAGTGCAGTCACTGCTTGTCACGCTCAATCGCGAGTTTGACATTTATTAGTTTGACAGTTGAGAGAGGATCCGCCGCCCCATGCGCAAATGGGGGGGCGGATCGATCCTAATTTTATATACTTGGCGACTTTTTTTAATCATTCAAATTTTTCTATAGTGTGACAAACTCTAAACACATATTTACTTTTGGATTACACAGACTTTAAGGACAACAGGAGAAATCCTTCATTTACTTCTAATTATGTTATAAAAGGTTATGCCATGAAATCCATTACAATCTCAAGTAATTTCCGTTTATATCGATTTCCTTCTACATAGCCAAGCGGGTGACCAATTACCGTACCCTCACATGACCATGGCAGTGACCAATTACCATACACTCACATTACAACGATGGTGCAGCTGAATGAAGCTACGGCATTTCGGACTTAAAGTACAAACTACACAAAACAGTGAGGGGGGGGGAGGATTCGGATCACACTTTTTGACAGTTCCCTGAAAAGATATTCAATAGGTGTGTAGTGGACACATCCCTCTGTGATATGTTATTGTTATTTTACGTTTTTAGATCCTGTTGTCCATCACGTACAAAACTAAGCTACTTTAGTAGGTCAATTTTGAACAACATACCTTCCATCTGCTCCCGCAATCGTTGCAAAAGACGAAGGTGGTCATCGGTTCATCAGCGCTACGGGTCTGGACCTGTAAATCCGAGTTTGAAACAACCAATCGTCATCAATAACTGCAATTTGCACTGTGGAAGCAATGAAAAGATTTGATGCCATCGTCCTCTTGATCAAAGAGAAAAAACAACCTTGAGGCCATTTACACAGTATGTAAATGACATAACAATACATCACTTCAATGTAGTCTGCATTGCACTGGCACATACTGTATTTACATACTGGTATGTAAATACAAATGATCCAACATTCCATAAGCAGTCTAGGAAAAATACTAACTACAATTACTAAACTACAATTGACAAGCTTGCCAAGAACAGGAAGCGCTGTCAAGTAGGGGTGGGAGAAGAAAGAAAAAAATGTTGATTGACTTGAGCATTGCAATTCTTTAAAATATTTAAATGCCTGAATCAATTGTTTTCACATTAAATGCATACAAGAAGTACATCAACAGTAGCATGTAACCTTCCCTTAAACTCTCCCAGTATAGCAATGATGCTGCTGAAATAAAAGTCAGAAAGACTGACTGACTGACATGTGATGTGCATTGCTTTTTTCCCATGGTGTAGTGTTAAAAAACTAAACAAAAATCGCAATAAAATTGTAATATCGAATCACAATACTTAGAATTGCAATACTTCAAAATCGCAATACATATCGAATCGGCACCCGAGTATCGTGATCGTATCGAATAGGGAGATAAGCTTGTATGGATACAATAAGCATATCGTCCCAGCCCTACTGACAGGTAACCAACCAGTAACCACCACCAGCAACTGAAGGAAAAAAAGCCATCTCCGTACCTGTGTGTAGGTGCATCTCTTCCCCTTGCACTTGCCACAGGTGAACAGATCCGTCTGAGTGCCTCCAGTGGTGGCCATCTGGTGGTCCCGTACAGCCTCTTTGGTCAAGTTCTTTCTCATCTCTCGCAGCTCGTCACTGGCCATTTCCTGAAAATAAAAATAAAAGGTGACTAAAACAGTGACTCAAGAAATTATTTTGTGTGTGCATAGGCCTATATTAAAAAAGGGGATGTGAATGATCAACACATAGTGTATTGCTCAATGTATTCCTTCCAAAAAAATTAAAATAGAAAATAAAAAGAAAATATTCCATTATTGGGCAGGCGCTGTGAAACGGCGGGACCATTGTGGTCTCACAAGATGGTTGTGTCAACGACTAAATAGTGAGGCTTTCGGTGTTAAAGCCTTGTGTCACTCAACGCACCTCTGCGCTCATGTTGGCCATGCGCTCCGGGGACACGCTGCCACACAGCACCGTCCTCCTCAGGTTGGGGTTCTTCACGTCCTTCAGGTTGGAGATCCGGCTCCGCACGCGGTTCTTGTATTTCATGTCTGTGTTCTTGAACTCCTGGAAGATGCGTGCGGACAAGGTCAAGGGATGTACAACTGGTTTTAGATTTTCATCGCCGAGATAATGTAGGAATGTAAAAAATGTCATACAACTCTATGGGTCATTGTCCTATTGTTTCTCACACACCCACACCCACACCCACACCCACACGACAGAAGCTATGGATACCAAACTGAAAATGTGTGTAAACTGCTGATTCAATTTTACAAAAAAATATACAATACACTTTTGTTTCATTCAGCTGAGAATTACTACAAAGGATATATTCCTCAATCTGTGCTCCAAGTTCATCACAATCAGAACCAATTGCAATATGGTCATCTGGAGAAAAAAACAGAAAGAGGGCAAAAGGTTAAGAACTACTCCCAGTCCACCCTCGTCCAGCAGAGGTGACAACAGCGAAGTTGAATGTTTCAATAACAATAATAAAATGCAGTAACAGGACTTACCCCCGGTCTGCAGTGCGTTGGTCAGCAACGCCCTGCACTTGATTCGGACCGAGTCAGAGGTACCGGGGGCACGAGGGAAGGTGGAGATGAGTGAGTTGGATGCCATGTCGACCGGATCACTCTTGCTGCTGGAGTTACTGCTGGAGCTGGAATAGATTAACACATACGTTATAGGGGCCCTTCATAGACCGTCAGAACCCAAACCACAGCAATGGCATTGTTCAAAAGATTCTACACTAAAATCAAGCGGCTTTCATTTTTTTGAACATTGCTGCTGATGAGTTGAGTTTTTAGTTTTCCCTCACCTTTCTTCTTTGGCCTCTGGGCTGCCCTGCGACGGAGACACAACAGGTGTGTTTTGTTCTTTTCTTTTTTCCTCTGAGGATTTGTCTCCACCTCCAGGTTCGTCTGTGGTAAGTCAAAAACAACAGCAGCGGCACCACCACCATAATGTCACTTAGGAGGACAGGGAATGATCGTTGCATCATTGCTCATTTGCGGCCTTTCGAGAATACCCGGCAAGCAAGTTGTTTGATGCGGCAATGTGACAAACATTTGACAACATATTGTTGTCAAAGGAACCGAATAATTCATAATGCCATACAAACATGTTCACAACAAGATGAGGGAAGCCACAATTACCCAAGAGCTTCTTCCACGATTTGATTAAGGACTTGGCTAGGGATGTCACTTCGTCGTCTGTGCTTTGCTTGCGGATGGCGTTGACGGACATGCCAATTCTCGTCGACTGCAGGGCAGACTTTGCGTTAGCAGCAGCACAAAGACACAGTGACCCAATAACCCCGTCTGCATTACACTACTGATACCCGGTCACATAATGACCCCCATTGAAAAAGGTGAGAGAGTGCAATCTACAATACCAACAAACCAACACACAACAAGTGTTTTACCTACACAGTCACATGTTAGTATTCAGGCATTTAATATCCAGGGGGGTGGGGGGGGGGTGGTGGGCAGCCAAAAACGTTGTGACAAAATCATGTCAACGTTTTTTTTAGCCCAACACCATTTGACTTTAAAATACTGCAGGCCTGTTCAACAAAACAAACAACAACAACAAAAAAAAACACCCTCCATTGGTGGCCAGGTGCATCAACATGAATTAACAGGTGTCAGGTCATGGCCTGAACATGACTTGCTGGGGTCACAAACACACACGAAGCGAAAAAAAAGACACACACACACACACACACACACACATACATACATACATACATACGCCACATGTCAACAAGAGGCGAGGCGACACGTGAAGGCGCCTACCTGCAGCAGCTCCAGGGTCATGGGGACACTGCGAAGCTCCTTCAGCAGGTCCAGCGCGCCGGACTACAAGGACATTTCACATTAAAAGCGGCAATACAATAATATAAATCGATACATAAACAATATGTGCCTAAACGAACGAAAAGGGGGAACGCAGGGTAGCGTTTAAAGTGCCATTCAAAGTGACCGTTAGCTGTATCGCTAGCGGGCTGCTTACAACGCGTAAAGCTCAGCTTAGGATATATGCATATATGTATATAAATAAATACACGCTTTTACTGTATGACCCTGTTATGCGTGCGGAAATGAGGAAATGAGCAGCGTGGACGCAAAACGAAATTAATAAGAATCCCCTCTGCTAGCACAGGCTAGCCGGCTAAACCGAGCTAAATGAGGCTCAGCCGCTTCAGCAGGGTTAGCCGCAAGCTACACGCTGAGGTAGAAACGGTTGAGGATTGTTCCGGACGGGTCTCCGGTGTGGACCCGGAGGAGACCTATGTTTTGGGGACCCCCCCCACACACAAAGAATTGCACACCCATAAGAGACCCAGCAGGACTAGTAGCATTTTGCATTTGCAGAAAGCCACCGATGCTAACACAACAACATCCGCCGCCGGGATGTGTGCTAAAGGAGAAGACGGTACCAAAAAAAGCGTCCACTCTCGCTGCACCTCACCCCGCTTTTCTTCTGCGCCATTTTATCCATTTTCTTCGCAATCCGGATGATTTCCTCCTCTTCCTTTTTCCCCATGGCGGATTAGAACAAGATTTAGAACAAGATGGGTCAAGAAAATATACACGACAAAGACCGCGCCGCTGAAAAAAAAAAAAAAACAACGAACCAGCGGCGACGGCTTGGTGGTGGTGGTGGACGGCGGCACACCGACCCACCGTTGTGTAGCAGACCTGACTAGTCGATAGCCGCGGCGTCGTCAAGGGGCGGCTAATCGATACCCGATACATCGATGCGTTGTATCCCTAATGTTAATATCTACAGCTTCCGTCTGATTCCGATAGGTGTTGTGCTGTGTTGGCCCGCATGACCTACATGACCTAAGAAAACACACGTGTTTGTGTGTGTATGCATACATAAGGTGATTTAATTGTCCTTGCAACGTGTGTCTCCCACCATCCCGGATCATGTGATGATGATGAGAGACGTGGTGATGGATGTGGACACAGCGCTCAACCACGTCGTTAGATGGCGTTAAAGTTGAGCTTTCTACTGAACGGGCCCGTTTTATATATTTTACGTTTAAACACATATTTGTTTCGTATTGGTTAGATATAGCGAGAATGATCCACCCCAAATGGTGTTTTATTTTATTTTATTTTTTACATAAGCTAAAACGCAAATCTAGGCTGAGGTCAACGACAACGACCCATGTTGCATTTCATAAAACTATATCATAACTATATTTAACATATGAAGTCAATCAAATTCCTTGCATATGGGACCTTGCACACTTAATTAATAAAGTAGGCAGTTGTTATAACAGTAGGCTAGGCTAAATCACTATACTAACACACTAAACTCACTATATAAGGCACTGCTATCAGTACATGTGGCTGGTGAGGCCTATCAGCACGTTTCACTCAAGTACAAACCGTTAGTGGTCTCTCCAGTAAAGTGGTGACACATAGGTTTTTACATACATTTACAATGAGATTAATGACACGCACATTTTATTTCTAACATATGGTTTTATTTGTATCCATATGCTTGTTGTCATATCGTTGTGTGAATTTTGGTACACACTTAATTTGTCTGAGGACCAGACAGTACATAAAGTAGATGTGTAGACAGTATGGAAGGCTGTATCATTTCCAACTTTCCAAATACTCCAAATACAATACAACAAAATAATAATTATCCTTGCAGGTATGCTTAAATAAACTGACCCCTCACACCTAATACATAGCGAGGCAAAAGTGCTCTCTTAAAACCTCGGGTTGCTGTGCCTCGATGCGGTCAGCAGGTACGCCAAGACCTCGCACCTAATCCCTATTAAGCCCAGACTACTGAAATCTGATTACGGAAGCTGCTGGCAACATACAAGCAGTGAGAACAATCTCTATCTGTAGAGAAGGAGGCAATAGACACAGATTGCTCATGTCTCGCATTCAACTTTCACTCTCACTTCTTCATGTCACCCAGTCATGTCAGTCTTTGTAGGCCTACTTCTCTCAAATGTAGGCAATGTGTGTATTCCTTAACTATCAGTCCAAACAAGAAACGATTGGGGGCATATTGCTGTATTTGTATTTAACAGACTAATATACAATCCCAAGAATAGAATTAGCTATACCATCCTATAATTGTTCAGATGAACTACCACAAAACACAAAATACACAATCATACACAAAAGTATGCAACACTGGCATGACAGTCAGTCTGACAACATTTATGCAAAAAGCGCTGACATTTCATGTTCACATTTTTGTCAATAGAAATTATTACAAATGTTTTTATTCCTCACTCTGGTTGTGCCCTATCCTGATATGCTGATTAACTCTGAGCAAAGATTAAGCAAAGTGGCCCATGGTGTTGCCTGTCCTAAAATAGCCACTCTCGCCACTGAGGAGATTTTCCACACAGGAGAGTACCAGAGACAATCTTCATGGTTACATTTCTAGGAAAATGGAAGCTATGGTAAGACTCATTTATTATACTTATACTTATAGTGTGTTATTCCTTCATGTTGTTTGCATTTTCAGAATGTTGAATGGGTCTTATCTACGGCATGCTAACTGGATTTAACGGTCTATAGGCCTATAGAGCCATGATAATTCCACCGCACAGTAGCTCTGTTAGCATTGAGTGACGAGTAAAACACTTTGGACATGTAAATGGCGATGATCAGTCCACTAATATCAATAATCAACATACAGCATATGAAGTTACACAAGGGTTCAAACATAATACGTACACTGCTGCTCTTGTGTCATGTCTAATATGTTCCAGATCCAGCTCTGTACCACTACCACATGCTATGCTATGCTATAGCCTGCACCTCATAGTTGATAAACATAAGCAAACATAATCCAAAAATGTCATTAGGTTAATAGAAAAAATGCTGTTTTGTTTCAGGATAATCACACTAATGAAACACAATGAGTTGAATTAGGTAAGCACAATGTACATATACTTACAAGCTTAACATATGTACACCTTCTATTTTGACTATACATTAAATAATAAATATAGAGAAATGCATTATAATACTACTCCTCATTCTGTCCTTCTGTGTTTTTCTTCAGCTTCCTCCCCAAGGAGATATGAGCAGCACGCCCCTCCTCGATGCCCCTACCCAGAGGGTGTCCTCTGGGAGTGTGCAGACCCTGACCTCCAGACCCTTACAGCCTGTCCCTGACCCCTCGGCCTCCAAGCGAGTATGCTTCTACAGGAGTGGGGACCCCAAGTTTGGCGGGCATCGCATGGTCATCAACAGCCGGACCTTCAAGACCTTCGATGCCCTGCTGGACACCCTCTCCAAGAAAGTGCCTCTGCCATTTGGGGTCAGGACAATCAGCACCCCGCGTGGCACCCACTCGGTCAGGGGTCTGGCGGATTTACACGATGGGGGGTCATACGTGTGTTCGGACCAGAGGCGTGTCAAACCTCTCAACCTGGATACGGTTCATCGACGGCAGGTACCATGGAATACCACCAGGCCTCCGGGCACCGGCCGCCGGCGCAACGTTAGACGGGAAGAAGGCAGCTACAGGGCCACCAAGATCACTGAAAGGGTCTCGGTGCGGACCCCAAGGAGGCTGGTGGTGGTGAAGAATAGGGACCCCAACGTGAAGCGCAGGGTTGTGCTGCAGAAAAGAACGGCACCCACATTTGATGCTCTGTTGGATTACCTTTCTCAGGTCATGCAGTTTTCCGTTCTGAAACTGTATTCTACCGATGGCAGAAGAGTAAGTGTTTTTGTTCTTGTTTCTGCTCTTTTGTTTGAAATCAGATGAAGTTCTGTTATGGTGTTATGATGTGACTGTCATTTTGAATTTAGGGTTTATGTATTTTGTCAGGGAAAACATCCACGTCTGCGACACATAATATTTTGTCACTTTCAGGTATTCAAGCTACATGGCCCCAAAATAGATATTCATTTTATCCTGTACCACCTTTTGTTTTAATTTTGACCTAATTAACAAACTTGATTGTTTCATAGACTAATATTGGATGGTTTAACATATGCTACAAGGTTTCTAACCCCTGCTGTAATCCTCCATCTGTCCTTGAACAACAACACCCAGGAATTTTAATGGAGCTCAGAGCTGCTGAGAGAACCTTTAAAACTGTTTTATCATGCCTGTTCCCTTAGATAAATTAACTTAACAGGTTTTAGACAAATTGACACTTATTTTCCATTTCGAGAGCTAACATTGCAATCTTAATGAAATTGAAATCATTGATGACTTAAACTTTGAATCTTCTTCCTCCTTTAGGTTGATGGTCTTGCTGCTCTTATTTTGTGTTCTGGAGTCATTGTAGCTGCAGGCAATGAACCGTTTCGATTGGGAAACTACAATGTATATCCATTGTCCAACTACCATGTCCAAACAACAACCTACATGTCACAGTCTGGCAACTCAGATGCAGCAGAACCACTTAGGTTGCAGCCTTTGGCTTGTAAGTATTAATTAGTAAGTATTATTATCTATTGCTATGCTTTAAACATAATATTATAATAATATTACCCCTATTTCTCTCTCTCTCTCTCTCTCTCTCTCTCTCTCTCTCTCTCTCTCTCTCTCTCCCATGTCTGAAACCTTGCAATATCAAACACCTTCAATTCAAGATAACAACAAACCACACTCAAGTGGAAGAGGCTCCAGGAACTTTTCTTTATCTTCAGAGAGATATATGGCCGATCAGATAAACAGGTCTCTGAATGGAAGCATTCACACTCGGCAACATCACCACAACGGAACAGACCTCAATGGAAACCATAGACCCATAGATATGGAGACTTGTGAAAATGACACAACACATGAGCCACCCCACGCCTGTATCCTGCCACAAGATGAGGATATTGAGAAGTCCTTCCGTGTGAACCAAGATGGAAGCATGACAGTGGAGATGAGAGTCCGTCTGACCCTCAAGGAAGAGGAGCTGCTCCACTGGACCACAACGCTGAGCCGCAGCAGCCTTAGCCCCAGGACAGTTTATGCCTCAAAGTCTGGGACTGGCAACAGCTCGCCTGACTCAAACAATGTCATGTCCAAAGATTCTTCTAGCATCCCTGATGATGCACCCAAAGAAGAAAACCATCAAGCCTGCAAATGGGAAGAGTGTTGGCTTCAGTGGCGAAAGAGCATGTGAAAGTGATACTCCCACGGAATCGGAAAAACCAAAATCAGGTTTTAAGCGCAGCCCGACACCAGGTCCTCGTCATGTTAGAAAAAACACATCTGTGGAGAGCATCAAAACGGTAACAGAGTCAGGGGTTCAAGAGAGCACCATAGGGAGATATTCCTACACGGAGAAGTCAGCCGAAGCTGAGGTGACTGAGGAGTACTGTGTGGTCAGACACAACAACACCAGCAGCAGCAGCAGACCTGTCCCCAAGCCTAGGAGAACTGCATCAGCTGGGGCTACCAATAAAGCATCGCACCCTTCCATCCGATCGTCAGCGGTAGCCGATGTCCTCCAGGTAGAAAACAATGGAGTGGAGATCACAGAGACAGTGATGCACATTTATGAGAGGCAGGGCGGTTACGACAATTTAGCAAAAAATGAATCTATGAATGAAGACATGCAAGGAAACGATTCCTCTAAAACTAGTATACCGGCCTCCACTGAATCAAGACCACATTCAGGGAGCGTTCGGCCATCCTCCACTGTTGATTTGATGCACAAACTGAAAGAAGTGTTGTCGTCAGAGCCAATATCTCCCAAACAAGCGACTTCAAGTCACAATGAATCTCGGAGTAAAACAAATCCAAAATGGATTCCAGCTAAAGCAGATGTACTAGAAAAACACAATCCAGCACAAGGTGTGCAGAACAAAAAGGCAATAAATCCTACAGGAAACAAGAAAGGTTTCCCGTCGTCTAGTAACTCAGAAGCAAAACAAAAAGATAGTTTCTCAAAGACAACCAATGGTTCTTCTGGGGAGAATCTCCGTGATCACAATGTAGGTAAAAAGAGTGGTAGCTCATCTGATAGTGGTAAAAAAGGTCAGAAGGGTAAGGAAACTGAACTGCTTCAAACTGCCAAAAAAGGGAGAAGGGCAGACAAAACATCCAGTAAAAAACAAGCCATCTCACCCAACATTGACCAAGTGAATGAACCATCAACTAAGAGTGAGGTTAAGATAAGAAAGAGGGCACCAAGGGAAAACGGCTTCAATATAAACATCCCTGAGAAAGAACCAAGGCCTCCAATGAAGAAAAACTTGCTAGATACTGTACAACCAAAACAGTTATCTGTGCTGGGAAAAAAAGGAACGAACAAGCAAAAGTTCTCCAGTGAAAAGAAAATGACATTACCAAAACAAACTGGAGAGTTAAGTGTTTCAATGCCAGTTCTTAATCCTTCACCATCTGAGGTCCATCAATATGTGGAAAAGTGGCTACAGACTCAAATGAGTCCAGACTCAGTCCCATACATGGAAGAGGCAGCTGTAGAGGAACCAGAACCTCCAACAAAGGTTGTGTTTCAGATCGGTGGTGATTCCGACTCTGAGACTGTGAATGACTGTCAGACAAACACATCTGGACACAATCTTTTACATGAGGATGCTCTACTAACATCAAGATCTTGCCTACCAGTCCCCATATCCCAGGAAGGTCCAATAACAGACAACACACAGACAGCGAAGGAATTATGCGTTTCAAAGCCGAGCATCCGAATAGACCCTGCAGAGCAAGAGAAGACAATAAGGATGCACAGATCTTCTGAGGCCATTGGTCCAGCTGAGAATGAACCATCGTCATCCACCTCCAATCTCTTAACCACCCAAGCTTCATTAAAACCAGTGCTACAGCAGCTTTGCTCCTCCATTCAGTGCATCAGAAGGGCCTCCGAGCCCGAGAATCCGGGTAATATTGCGAAGTCTAAGAAACTTCCAGATTTCTCAACACAAGTGGCCTCAGTATTTGAGTCTCCCTCCAAAGCGTTCCTTTCATTCTTGTCAGTGATGACCCTGCGGGAAACATTAAAAGGGGCTGTGGCGGGAGAAAGCCATGGTTCAAGAAGCACCTCAGAAGCCATGCTAGTAATGGAGTCATTGCAGAAGATTTCCACTATAGAGGATGATGTGTTACAGCGATCAAGTCTAACAGATTTGCAGAACAGAACATCCTCTGAACTCAAAGATAGCTGGAGAGATTTCCAGGTGCTAAGACAGAGGCTCATAAGTGAGCCACCGTCTCCGAAATTCTCAGAGCAAGAGTTTGCACTAGATGTAGTCTCAGAAGCAGGTGAAATCTTTGCTGATCAGAGTTTTGGTATTAAGGACCTCATGGAAGAGCTCAACATGCCACAAGACCTAAGAGAGGAAATCTCGTCAACGTTTGAACAAATTAAAAGCTTCTATCCTGAAGTAGAACAGAGTACATTTTTAGTAAATGAAGTAAATCATTCAGAAACAGAAGAAGAACTGGAGCAATTTCACAAAGAACATGCCAATGAGACGAAACAGTCACAAGAGCCTGACTCATTTGGCATCGCAGAGGAAAAAGAAAATAGCCACGTGCTTGGTGAAGAATTGAATGGCTTTATTAAGGCACAATCACTGTGTCAAGAACAAAATGATCTCTTGTCTGATTCAAAACAAGAAGTAGATGAAGGTCAGAAAATGAAAGAAGCGGGCGAGACAAATACAGGGGAGCATGAAGAGCAATCAAAGCAATTAGAAAATCATTCTGAGCTAGGCCTTGTGAATGATGAATGTGGTTTGGAAATATCAGGCAAAACAAAAGAGCAAGAAGTAGAACAAAATAGCATGGTAGATGAATATGAGGAGAGGTTGACAGGAGCCGGAGGAGGTAATAGGAGATAAAGAGAAGGATGGAGACATTGAATTCAGAGGAATCGATAGAGAGCAGGAAGAAGCATACGATGAAGTAGAACGTGGAGAGGAGGAGTCCAATGAAGACATAGACATGCAGGAAACATTACAGATGGCAGAAAAAGAAGAGCTTGAGGAGACACCAGATGTAGACAGCAACAGTATTATGAGTGTCGAGGAGGAAAGGGGGAGGGGGGAAGTTGGTCAGGAGGATATAGAGGATGAAAAAGTGGAGGAAGATGTTAATGATGATGAGATGGAAAGATGGAAAGAAGAGGAGACTTACACAACAGATGTGGGTCAGAAAGTAAACAAGGGGATTCTTGAAGTGAAGAATGTGGAGCAGGAATGGTGTCAGCAGAGCATAGATGAAAAAGAGCATGATGAAGGCCAGAATGAGACAGGGGAGTTGACAGAAGGTAAAGCAGGGGAGGCCACTGAGGACAGCGCAGGGGAAATGGGGTTTACAGACAAAGACCAGGAGGTTGATGAGGAGGTTAATGAGGTGGAGGATGAGAAACAGGATGTTGTGGATGAAAAGGAAACGTCTGTGGCAGATGAAATGGAAGAGGGTTGCACAATCCAGGAAGAGTTGTCGGGAGAGGAGGACAAAATCAGTGAGCAATTCATTGAGGGTGAGGAGGAGAACACAGGAGAGTCGACAGAGGAACGAGGAGATGGAGATGTGGAAGAGCAGGAAACGGGGGAGGAGAGTGGTGAAGAGAGTGATGAGGAGAGTTGCAGAAAAGACGATGAGGAGGGGAGGGAGGTAGATGTAGAAGCTGAACAGGAAGTTGAGGGGGAACAATCATCTGATGAGGAGAAGGACGATGACGTGGAAGAGCATGCATTGAATTTAAGTGTGAGAGTGGAAGAGATGGAGTTAAACGATGAAGAGGATGAAGAAACTGGCAAACCGATGATTGCTGATGCAGTTTCTGCTATTAATACAAGTGCATTAGTGCAGGACTGGTATTCACAACCACAAAGTAGCTGTAAAGAAGTCCGCTATAATGGTGATGATGAGAAAGCCAATGCTAATACAGAGGACGCAACAGATGAGGTAGGATCAGTAAACACATGTTTAAATGAAAGTCAGTGTGAAGATGAAAAGGATAACGGGACCGATGCTGCTCATGATCTTAGAACAGATGACGGAGAGGATGAAGAAGACGATGAAAAGAGAAGCCAGATACCCCATCCAGTGGAAATATCACAAGAGTTAATAGACTTTGTTAACTCTGCCCTACAATCCTCTTCCCTTATATTCACATACGATACTCGGGGTAACGTTAGGATAGAACCCGATAACGCTAAGGTCATACACACGAAACAAATGAAAATTCCCAAGAGCAAAGAGGATAGTCTGTATGGCCTGAAGCGACTCCCAAGCCCCAGCACTTCAGACTTATCTGATTACAGACCAGAGACCTCAGAGAGCGGAGGATATAATACTCTGGAATCCATAGATATCGTCACAGAGAGTGGGGGTGAGTGTGAAAATATGTCTCCTGAATACGGGGATCCGACACGTGGATCTGAAATGTCCAATCGGACTGCTGAACTCACTAACTCAAATCCTTCCCTCGAAAGTAAATCAGAACAAAGGTTCAAAACAGAGGGAACGTTTTCCTATACTGAGTCTGGGACTAAAGCATCAAAAGAGGACCTTTCTTATTTCAGTGCTGCCAGTTCGCTAAAGGCAGACCCTGAGGTGGCAACAGATGCGGCAGAATTGAATTCAAATGACGGTGTTTTGATAGATAAAGGTAGATGGCTCCTCAAGGAAAACCACTTAATTCGCAAATCCCCCCCAGCCCTGATGGGTATGTACGACGACGTAGATAGTTCCATGGATACGGCTCCGGATAACACCAGCGAAGATTCTCATCCACATTCCTTGACCGACCAAAACCCCCTTGCAGCCATATCCTCATCAGAGCTCGAAGAGATGGCTAAACCTCACAGTCCTAAATGCAGATATTACAACATGGCACACGGAAGTGACTCAGATCCCTTTTTGGATGACGGCAGCGTAAAAAGTTCAAAGCAGGAATCGAGCAACGGCAAAGGAAAAGGCTTCAAGGTGTCGCCCACTATCGACACTTCCAAAACGTGGCTTAAGAAGAACGGCAGTCTCTCTTCATTTGCATCAGTGGAATTCAAGATGCCAGACAGCAGGGTGCATCCAGAGGGGAATACAACAGCTGTCGCGCAGGCAAGAAGGCCCCCTAGTGGAGCAGGGCATGCACTGCGAGCACAGGACTCTGTAGACGCGCTCCATGTGAGGTGTGGCCAATACTGTCCCATCTTGTGAATGTATAATGCTGACATGTGAACTGTTAAAAGCTGTGAATAACATGTATCGTTGTATACTGTATTTTGCATCTCCATCAGACTTACATGGGTTTTGTAACTGCAAGGAGTTGTGCCTTTTTATATCCAGCAGACTCAAAGGTATAGAAATGTGGTATTTTGATATTCAAAGGTACATCACAAGGTCAATTGTATAATAGCTCATCACAATAAGAATCGACTATCTGAATTTACAGATTACAGATTTACAGATTACAGATTTACAGACTAAAATAATGCTACTTGCATTATTTCAATAATTTAGTATTTAGGCTAATATTTTGGAAATCATCTATTTTTGCAATTGTACAAATATGAACTGTTTCTATGTATTACTTGAAATCTAAATATAATATGTATTTGTCAAATAAAGCCTCATTGTTGTTATACCATTTTAAACTTTACATGTGAATATGTACACTGTTTAACATAGTAATGCCTAAAATATATTTTAAATAATGAACGAGTTGTAAATATGATGTGATATTTAATTGTTAGTTTTGCATTGGATTTAAATTGTAAACTAACCAAACTAAAAAAAAAGAAATATTGATGCAAACATTATTTTTAAATAAATTCCTAGAATGTCTATGGTCTTGTTTTCACTGTTCTCCTTTTACATGTGAAGCTGAACGCTAAAGCTCTTGGGGTATTTGGACGATGAGGAAGAGGAGAGTGTCATCTGTTGCTGTCAGTCACACTTAGAGACACCCCAGGGACCCATATGCTGGTGACACCTGAGGTGAAGATCAGCAGATTGGGCTGCCATGTCGACATACTGTGAAGAAGAACCAAAACTCTGGTTATATTTCACTGTAAAACGAATATATGTATCATTCATGTTATAAAGAAACACGACAACACAACACATATTATTAATGCAAGTTATCAGCAGATATGATGGAATAACGTTGATGCGTCAGGTTGACCCTCTGAACATTGCTCCTTGTAAACAGGGAACACCCCAAAGCTGTTTCTGTCTGGTTCCACTGCTCTGCTCAATATTGTTAGGGCCCGTTGCCAAGGCGATAAGCCATGCGGGTCAGTGATTCACAATCATGGGGGATGAAAACAAAGGAAGCATTTTCACTGGCCAATGCCTGTGGTGTTACGTGATGATCTGCCCAAATTGGACAAGTTACAAATGTATTCTCCTGTTTAGTTATTTTCGCTTTTTGAGTTTTCAGTTGCTGCAATCAACTGAAAAACGGAGAACAAAGGAGACAAATCCATAGCAATAAGGTGCTATGAGTAAATAAGTTATAATTTATTTGGTCCAAATACTCTCACTTTATTCTGCAATCGGTGCCAAATCCGCAGTACACAATGGCTGCTGTGTGTACTTAGTCTCCCAGACCGCTCCGCCTGTCTCTCCTGTCTGTCTCCCCAAGCAGGAGTTAGTATCTTTATTTTGTGTCAATGAACACTGAATGAAGAAGGCTGCCTAGCAACATAACTTTGAGCAGCCTGGACTCACAGTGAGGTTACTCATGTGTTAAAGTGCCTTCCACTCTCTCTCCTAATGCCATTTAGTGTTTCCAAATCACAAGGCCAGTTATATACACTATTAAAGGGTAAGTAAACCACAAAATCACTATTGTCAGTTCAAACTGGTTAGGTCGGTTTGGGTCTCAGAAAGTGTTGGCGAACATTTTTTAATTTATTTTTGACTAAAATGTTTAAAGTTGCTAAACAGGGGAATTCTCTGTAAAATACGTGGGATTTGCTATTTCCGGCCAAAAACGCGGTTCCAGAGTGGCAGCTTTCTATGGGCTGCGCACCCGTTTTCCATTTGTTTCTGAAATCTTTATTTTTCTTTCTCCTGGTTGGAAGTTATCTTGCTAAAACAGGGGTTAACTTATCCTTTAAAATGACGCATTAACTCATGATCCAAAACTTGAGACAAAACATTCCAATTAGCATTGAAAGAAATACCCTTCCAGCGTAAAACATTGTCTTTATCTCTTTGTGGCTTTTATGTTTTAGTTCAGCTCTTCACATGACAGAGGCTAGAGTTCCTGTTAGTTTTCGATTATCTCATTGACTGTGTGAGGTAGCAGAGCTAATTCATCACCGCCCTGGATCTCAAAAAGTACATCAAAGCCTTGAGCATGTGAGCATGCACCTTAACACAGTCAGCCCAGTCAATTATTGGGTCTCTTCATTGGATTGAGATACAGTCCACACTCTGTTCCAGTTTCTACTGTTAAGGTACAGAGACCGATTGACAGACTGTATTGAACTCAGGAGGCAATGGGTGCCCATTTTAGCAGACAACATGCTAGACAGTAACAGAACACAACACAACATTTTTTTCATTTAATTTATTTACCATATCGTTATTTCGTCATTTAGCAGACACTTTTAACCAAAGCATCTTATTTTGGTCACATGCATGTCATGAATGAGAAGGCATTGGTTATGCATCTTTCTCAAGGATTCCTATACAGGTAGACTGCAGACATTGAGTTTGAACCCAGAGAACCTGAGAGTCAACCACCCGAGCCAAACCTGAAACATTGAATACTCTTGTTTATCAGACCTACAGAAACAGAAAAGCACACCCCATTCCTTATGCAAAATAAAACAAATATCGTCATACGTTTGTCATTCAAATAACCTGATTCATCCACAGCAGCCGTGAATTCGAGGAGAATGAGCCGATGAGCAATGCAGCCCTGGAATATGCATGGAGCTGTTACTCCTACGGAAATAAGGTCGAGAACATCATTGGGTCAGCTGACCATAGATTCTCTCCAGCAACACTGCAGCACTTGGAAGGTGGGAGCTCTGCAGCACCTTAATGCAGTGGAACGAGAGAGAGAGAGAGAGAGAGAGAGAGAGAGAGAGAGACACACACACACACACACACACACACACACACACACACACACACACACACACACACACACACACACACAC
>JAOPHQ010003725.1:197500-199911 GCA_030340625.1 Merluccius polli | reverse complement strand
TAACCCTAACCCTAACCCTTTTTGGAGTGAATTGTTTCACAGTAGACTGCGGACGCTGTAGACTCTGCTCTGCGAGCGGACGCTGTAGACTCTGCTCGTCTCTTTACCAACGCGAACGGGTTTATGAGAACCCCCAGATCGTTTCAGACAGACGCGGGAGGGTACCTTTTGCGTTAGTATCAGACGTCTAGGGGCAAATCGTCGGTATATTACGAGTTGGGATGAGAACGTGTTGGGGGGGGGGGGGGGGGGGGTAGAGGACGCAGCCGTTCCGCGGCACTTACCTTCCTTGGTGGAAATCCGGTATAGACCTAGCTCCCAACCCAACTTTGAGAATAGATTAACGGCGATAATTTTTTTTTTCGCGCTATAAGAGTCTCGCGTTATCGCAGCGCGTTAACGCCGATAACGGCCCACCACTAATATATATATATATATATATATATATTATTTTTAGTCATTATTTAGGTAGCACACACATTATGAATGCCTTCGACAGAATTCAAATGAGCCATTTTAATCTAGATTAATTCCAAGATTACAGTTTAAAATTACATTAAATTAACAAATTAATCTATGCCCACCACTAATATATATATGTATATATATGTATATGTGTATGTATATGTGTATATATATATATATATATATGTATATATATATATATGTATATATATATATATATATATGTATATATATATATATATATATATATAAATGTATATATATATATGTATATATATATATATGTATATATATATATATATATATATGTGTATATATATATATATATATATATATATATGTATATATATATATATGTATATATATATATATATATATATGTATATATATATATATGTATATATATATATATATGTGTATATATATATATATATATGTATATATATATATATATGTATATATATATATATATATATATATGTATATATATGTATGTATATATATATATATATATGTGTGTATATATATATATATATATATATATATATATATGTGTATATATATATATATATATATGTGTATATATATATATATATATATGTGTATATGTATATATATATATATATATATATATGTATGTGTATATATATATATATATATATATATATATATGTGTATATATACACTCACCGGCCACTTTATTAGGTACACCTGTCCAACTGCTCGTTAACGCAAATTTCTAATCAGCCAATCACATGGCAGCAACTCAATGCATTTAGGCATGTAGACATGGTCAGGACAATCTGCTGCAGTTCAAACCGAGCATCAGAATGGGGAAGAAAGGTGATTTAAGTGACTTTGAACGTGGCATGGTTGTTGGTGCCAGACGGGCTGGTCTGAGTATTTCAGAGACTGCTGATCTACTGGGATTTTCACGCACAACCATCTCTAGGGTTTACAGAGAATGGTCCGAAAAAGAGAAAATATCCAGTGAGCGGCAGTTCTGTGGGCGCAAATGCCTTGTTGATGCTAGAGGTCAGAGGAGAATGGCCAGACTGGTTCGAGCTGATAGAAAGGCAACTGTAACTAAAATAACCACTCGTTACAACAGAGGTATGCAGAAGAGCATCTCTGAACGCACAACACGTCGAACCTTGAGGCGGATGGGCTACAGCAGCAGAAGACCACACCGGGTGCCACTCCTGTCAGCTAAGAACAGGAAACTGAGGCTACAATTCGCACAGGCTCACCAAATTGGACAATCGAAGATTGGAAAAAACGTTGCCTGGTCTGATGAGTCTGGATTTCTGCTGCGACATTCGGATGGTAGGGTCAGAATTTGGCGTCAACAACATGAAAGCATGGATCCATCCTGCCTTGTATCAACGGTTCAGGCTGGTGGTGGTGGTGTAATGGTGTGGGGGATATTTTCCTGGCACACTTTGGGCTTATTAGTACCAATTGAGCATCGTGTCAAAGCCACAGACTACCTGAGTATTGTTGCTGACCATGTCCATCCCTTTATGACCACAGTGTACCCATCTTCTGATGGCTACTTCCAGCAGGATAACGCGCCATGTCATAAAGCGCAAATCATCTCAGACTGGTTTCTTGAACATGACAATGAGTTCACTGTACTCAAATGGCCTCCACAGTCACCAGATCTCAATCCAATAGAGCACCTTTGGGATGTGGTGGAACGGGAGATTCGCATCATGGATGTGCAGCCGACAAATCTGCAGCAACTGCGTGATGCTATCATGTCAATATGGACCAAACTCTCTGAGGAATGTTTCCAGTACCTTGTTGAATCTGTGCCACGAAGGATTAAGGCAGTTCTGAAGGCAAAAGGGGGTCCAACCCGGTACTAGCAAGGTGTACCTAATAAAGTGGCCGGTGAGTGTATATGTATATGTATATATATATATATATATATATATATATAT
>JAOPHQ010003725.1:2500-195000 GCA_030340625.1 Merluccius polli | reverse complement strand
CAGTCGGCGTCTGTCTTTTCGCAGGGCCTTGTCGTAGCGCGTGGTTGGAACGCTACCAAGCCCTGCTCGTCCAGATGCCACTGGGCCAACCAGCACGCTGTGACGCAAGCGTGACTCAGCCTGCTCGACTGCTTCCCTCGCCCTCCACTTCCTCCCAGTCCTGACTACGATGCCAGCCTGGGAGACTTTCGGGTCACTGGATTCCCTATACTGCAGCACCTCTCTTGCACGGGTAACCATGAACTCCTCATTCAGGCTGCTTATGGGGAGCTTCAGTCTGTTGTTCTGCCCGTACAGAGCGATGCTACTCAGGCTTCGTGGCAGGCCCAGCCATCTACGGAGGTAACGGCTGATCCTCCTTTCGAAGCCCTCCACTGTTGTAATTGGGAACTCGTACACAAGCAGGGGCCACAAGATCCTGGGAAGAACACCGTGCTGGTAGATCCAGGCCTTGAATTTTCCAGGCAGCCCTGATTTGTCCACTGCTGTCAGCCAGGCCTCCAGCTCCCGATTTGTGGCCTTGATGGATGCAGCGTCCTTCAGGGTGCAATCAAAGGTCTTGCCGAGGCTCTTGATGGGTTTCTCAGTGACCGATGGAATCTGGGTGCCGCCCAGAGAGAAACGGAACTTGTCAGTCACTTTCCCTCTCTTGAGCACCAGGGACCTAGATTTTGCAGGCTTGAAACACATCCGAGCCCAGGTAATGACCTTCTCCAAGCCCTTGAGGATCCATCGACACCCCGGCACTGACGTAGTCGTAACGTCCATGAAGGCTCTGATGGGGGGCTGGCGGACTCCAGACTTGGTGAGCGGACCTCTGCACTCAACTTCAGCTGACTTGACCAGCATGTTCATGGCCAAGGCAAAGAGGATCACTGAAATCGTACATCCAGTGATGATCCCTTTCTCCAGCTGATGCCACTCGGATGTGACTGTCCCCGAGGTGACTCTCAGCTTGACACTCTTGTAGTAGTCCAAGATGAGGTCCCTGATTTTACCTGGGACATGGTGCCGCTCCAGTGCTGTTTCCACCAGCTTATGGGGAATGGATCCTTAAGCATTGGTGAGGTCGAGCCACAGCACTGCTAGGTCTCCTTTCCCTTCTCTTGCCTCTCTGATCAACTGCGTGACCACGCCTGTGTGCTCGAGGCATCCTGGAACCTTTGGGATTCCACCCTTCTGTACAGCGGTGTCGATGTACTCGTTCTTCAGGAGGAACTCCGTCAACCTACGGGATAAGATGGCAAAGAATATCTTCCCCTCAACGCTAAGCAGCGAGATGGTTCGGAACTGCTCGATGTTCTTAGCATTTTCCTCCTTGGGAATCCAGACACCTTCTGCAAATCTCCATTGTTGGGCTACCTTTCCCCTCCTCCAGATAACCCTCAGGATCTTCCACAGCCGGTGAAGGAGTCTGGGACACCGCTTGTACACTTTGTAGGGCACTCCGCTTGGTCCAGGGGCAGAACTGGCTCTGGCTGCCTTGACGACCTCCTGGACCTCCTTCCAACTGGGCTCCTTGCTGTTGAGATCTGTGGTGGGTCCTGGGGGATTTATCAAAGGCCTATAGGGCCCTAGGTCTTCCTCCCAAATATATACACTCACCGGCCACTTTATTAGGTACACCTTGCTAGTACCGGGTTGGACCCCCTTTTGCCTTCAGAACTGCCTTAATCCTTCGTGGCACAGATTCAACAAGGTACTGGAAACATTCCTCAGAGAGTTTGGTCCATATTGACATGATAGCATCACGCAGTTGCTGCAGATTTGTCAGCTGCACATCCATGATGCGAATCTCCCGTTCCACCACATCCCAAAGGTGCTCTATTGGATTGAGATCTGGTGACTGTGGAGGCCATTTGAGTACAGTGAACTCATTGTCATGTTCAAGAAACCAGTCTGAGATGATTCGCGCTTTATGACATGGCGCGTTATCCTGCTGGAAGTAGCCATCAGAAGATGGGTACACTGTGGTCATAAAGGGATGGACATGGTCAGCAACAATACTCAGGTAGTCTGTGGCTTTGACACGATGCTCAATTGGTACTAATAAGCCCAAAGTGTGCCAGGAAAATATCCCCCACACCATTACACCACCACCACCACCAGCCTGAACCGTTGATACAAGGCAGGATGGATCCATGCTTTCATGTTGTTGACGCCAAATTCTGACCCTACCATCCGAATGTCGCAGCAGAAATCGAGACTCATCAGACCAGGCAACGTTTTTCCAATCTTCGATTGTCCAATTCTGGTGAGCCTGTGCGAATTGTAGCCTCAGTTTCCTGTTCTTAGCTGACAGGAGTGGCACCCGGTGTGGTCTTCTGCTGCTGTAGCCCATCCGCCTTAAGGTTCGACGTGTTGTGCGTTCAGAGATGCTCTTCTGCATACCTCTGTTGTAACGAGTGGTTATTTGAGTTACAGTTGCCTTTCTATCAGCTCGAACCAGTCTCGCCATTCTCCTCTGACCTCTAGCATCAACAAGGCATTTGCGCCCACAGAACTGCCGCTCACTGGATATTTTCTCTTTTTCGGACCATTCTCTGTAAACCCTAGAGATGGTTGTGCATGAAAATCCCAGTAGATCAGCAGTCTCTGAAATACTCAGACCAGCCCGTCTGGCACCAACCACCATGCCACGTTCAAACTCACTTAAATCACCTTTCTTCCCCATTCTGATGCTCGGTTTGAACTGCAGCAGATCGTCCTGACCATGTCTACATGCCTAAATGCATTGAGTTGCTGCCATGTGATTGGCTGAGTAGAAATTGGCGTTAACGAGCAGTTGGACAGGTGTACCTAATAAAGTGGCCGGTGAGTGTATATATATATATACACAAATTGCAGGACTCACTATCCGCCTCCTGAAATGGGCTCCTATGTAACTATCTTCAGACTGAATGGAGTATAGTGAAGCGAAATGTCATTTAGTCAGGCAAATTACAGACCACAAAGTGGTTGTAACCAGTGGGCTAAGGAAAGCGGTTGAGCTGAATTGTTGTTCATGTATGATACAGGAAATCTATTTTGTGTTCATATTAATTAATTAAGGCTGTCAAAGTTAACGTGTTATTAACGAGTTAACGCAACATGTTTTTAACGGCACTATTTTTTTTAACGTGCGATTAACGCTGTGACATTTGAACCTCGGGCCACTCCGTAGCTCGGGAAATCAGGAAGCAATGCACACAAGGTCGATGCCGCAAACAAACTACACAACACGTTCTCATCCCAACTCGTAATATACCAACGATTTGTCACGCCCCTAGACGTCCGCGTCCCGTTCGCGTTGGTAAGAGACGAGCAGAGTCTACAGCGTCCGCTCGCAGAGCAGAGTCTACAGCGTCCGCAGTCTACTGTGCAACAATTCACTCCAAAAAGGGTTAGGGTTATGGTTAGGGTTATGGTTAGGGTTAGGGTTATGGTTAGGGTTAGGGTTAGCGTTAGGGTTATGGTTAGGGTTATGGTTAGCGTAATCTATCACCGTGACCGGGTTATTATTGGAGTGAATGGACGCTGTAGACTCTGCTCGTCTCTTACCACCGCAAACGGGTTTATGAGAACCCAGATCGTTTCACACAGACGCGGGAGGGTACCTTTTGCGTCAATGTCAGACGTCTAGGGGCGTGACAAATCGTCGATATAGTACGAGTTGGGATGAGAACGTGTTGAACTACAACCCCGTAAGCAGTAATGGATAAAAAAATGGGGGGGGGGGGGGGGGGGGGGTGCGCGCGATCGTCACACACCCCGGTCCGACGACCGACGGGGGGGGGGGGGGGCCATCGTAACACACCGCCTCCGGTTAGGACAAATTACTTCTTTTTTTTTTTTATGACAGTCCTGGGCCGGCCCAAAGATGTGCATCGGGCATACCGGGCAATTGCCCAGTATGCCCGATGGCCAGTCCACCCCTGCCCGGCGCCCCCTCGCATGAAGCAAACCACGCTGGATAATTTAAAAGGGAAACAGCTGGACAACTCTACAAGCCGCAAACACTTTATTTATTTTAAATTATTATTTTCTGTATCACCCTGTTTGTTTTGAATTTGATGCAAATTGCAATGCAATGCATTGAGGGGCATTATTTGTGTTAAATGGCTGCTTAAACAAAAATGAGGATGAATAGATCAAATGTGAAGTTCAACACACTACTGTGTTAGTAAACATTACTATGCAGTTTGCACGTTAGTTACTTGAATTGAGAGTAAATCTCATTGTAACAATAAATAAACATGCTTTTTTTGCATAAAGCAAGCATTTGTCTATTCTCATGTTGAAAAGAGTATTACCTCATAGATCATAGTTAATTGTGATTAATCATGATTAACTATGATCAATCATGCGATTAATTGAGTTAAATATTTTAATCGATTGACAGCCCTATAATTAATATAAAGATACAAAAACATTTAACAAAGCATGCTCATGCGTTTTTTCAATTTTCATTATTATAGTAGGAAAAAAATATTGTCTCTGGTCAAGTGTCAGTGTGGGTACTTTTTACATAAATGCATACCTTGATACATACATGCATACATGTATGCAAACCACATGGCAGTGTGATAATTACAATGTTATAATGGGTATTTTACTGTGGTACTATTCTGTGCCTGAAATGTCATATCCAAAGTCAACATACATACAACAACATGGTGCACTGCTGATGTATCATCTCCATCTAATTTCTGTTTGTGGGCAGATGTATCATATTTATATCTGTCTCCTCTACCTCCCAATCTTTCCCTCAGGTTGTCATGTGTTGTGCCTGCTGCTGTAGCCCCGCCCCCTCATCTGTACGCAGCCAATCCCCCAGTCCCATACACTCTTGTGAAGAAGTCCAGCAGTCGCAGGCTCACGGAGGCCGCCACCCCTTATAACGAAGCCATCCAACGGCTGGCATCAAGACACATCCTCCCCTGTCCTGACCTGCAGCTGATGCAGATGGACTCAGGTGAGCCTGGCTCTACCTTGTAGCTCTACCTGTAGCCAACTCATTTTCAAATCTTCAAATCAAGCACTTTATTGTTGATAGTGTTCTCACCTTTGTAAACCAAAAAAAGTTTGTTTTGAGATGCATCAAGGTTGAGATTTTTTTGGAATCCACATATGGATTCTATGGGTTGCATATGTCCAAATGGATGATCATAAAACAAAACTCCATCTATCTCTCTATCTCCATCTGTCTCTGTATATCTCAATCCATCTCTCTATCTCCATCTGTCTCTCTATTTCTCAATCCATCTCTATCTCCATCTATTTCTCTATCTCCATCTGTCTCTATTTCTCAATCCATCTCTCTAACTCTGGCTGTGTCTCTATCTCCATCCATATCTATATCTCCATCATCTCTGTCTATATATCCATCCGTCTATATCGCCATCTATCATTCTCTCCATCTGTCTCTCCTCCATCTGTCTCTATCTCCATCTGTCTCCCCCATCTGTCTCTCTCATCTGTCTGCTCTATCTGTCTCTATCTCCATCTGTCTCTCTTCCATCTGTCTCTATCTCTATCTATCTATCTCCATCTGTATGTCTCCATCTGTCTCTCTATCTTCACCTGTATGGCTCTATCCCCACCGGTCTCTATTTCCACATGTCTCCATCTCTATCTGATTATCTCTGTCTGTCTCTCCTCCATTTGTCTCCTCCACCTGTCTTTCTCTCCATCTGTTTTTTATCTCCCCGTGTCTCTATCTCCACCTGTCTCTATCTCCATCTGTCTCTCTATCCACCTGTCTCTTTATCTCCACCTGTCTCTCTCTCCATCTGTCACTCCTCTATCTGTCTCACCTTAATCTTTCTCTCTCTCTCCACCTGTCTCTTTATCTCCACCTGTCTCTCTATCGCCATCTGTCTCTCTATCTGTCTACCTCCACCTGTCTCTCTATTTCCATCTGTCTCCCCTCCACCTGTCTCTCCTGTCTCTCTGTCTCCACCTGTCTGTCCATCTCTACAGGGAAGCTGGAGGCGCTGGCTGTTCTGCTCCAGAAGCTGCGGTCGGAGAGTCGCAGGGTCCTCATCTTCACCCAGATGGTGAAGATGTTGGACCTTCTGGAGGCCTTCCTGGACCACAGACACCTCCCCTACGTGCGCGTGGACGAGAGCCTCACGCCAGAGGAACGCCAGGTAAAGACACAACAACCGGCCAATGACTCCTGAGTGATATTACTTTAGCTCCGATGCAGGTCACAGCAGCACCATAATCCCAACCGAGTCCCAGCTCATCAGCAGAAAAACATTTACAATTTAGTCACTCTGCACTTTTAGCCAAAGCAACGTACAGTGAATTTAGATGCAGGGCATTAAGGAGCAGGTAGGGTTTTAGGCGTTTTGCTCAAAGATGCCTACAGGTAGGCTGCAGACATTGGGGATCACACCCTGAATCTCTTGCCACTAGACTTTCCTGGCCTCCATGCATATAATTGAAAAGTAGTTCCACTGTAAGTCAGTCATTGAGCGCAATGACTAATGTAAATAACACAACAACATTAAGGTTAAGCCCTTATAAATACACATAATAGTGTTTGCTTAAAACAGTGGACAAACCACCCTAAACGTGCGTCCTACCTGGTTGTCTCATCAGGAGAGCATGAAGCGCTTCAACAGGAGCCGCCAGGTGTTCTGCAGCATCCTCACCAACCGCTGCTGCTCTGCCGTGGGGCCCGTGTTCGATGCCGACACCGTCATCTTCTACGATACGGACCTTGACCCCAGCATGGATGCCCGTACCCAGGAGTGGTGCGACAAGATCGGACGTTCCAAGGACGTGCACATATACAGGTGACGGCATCAGGCTTGAAACGTAACTTATTTTTCTATTGTAATTAGAGCTGTCAAAATTAGCGCGATAATAACGTGTTAACGCAATCTTTTAATTCGATGACGAACAATGACGCATTAACGCTCGCGTGTGCTCGCGTGATCACACGCGAGCTCTGTGTTCGTCAATCGAGTTATCAGCCTAAAAAAAAACATGGCATCGACGGGTGAACTACTGAAGGTATTGTGTATAAAATATGCTTTTTAATAAACTATCTGTACACTTACGAAGTTGTCAATGCCTCGTTTTATATGTTAAGACCCTCATTATACTACAAAAGATGCCCGTAGCACTCAAACGTATAGCAGTTTGGTAGAATCGGCTAAAAACAGTGAACTTAGCTTCGCGTCGTATCGGCTTTTTGTTGCTCTCCAAGAAACGTTGGAACTCGTTCTCAAACTAAACATCCCAGAACCAGTTTACACCGGAGTTCTCCTTTAATCACCATGGTAACGTTGGAACTCGTTCTCATACTAAACATCCCAGAACCAGTTTACACCGGAGTTCTCCGTTAATCACCATGGTAACGTTGGAACTCGTTCTCAAACTAAACATCCCAGAACCAGTTTACACCGGAGTTCTCCTTTAATCACCATGGTAACGTTGGAACTCGTTCTCAAACTAAACATCCCAGAACCAGTTTACACCGGAGTTCTCCTTTAATCACCATGGTAACGTTGGAACTCGTTCTCAAACTAAACATCCCAGAACCAGTTTACACCGGAGTTCTCCTTTAATCACCATGGTAACGTTGGAACTCGTTCTCATACTAAACATCCCAGAACCAGTTTACACCTCATTTGGTATGAATGACAATGTGTCATTCCATTTGATTATCTCATTTAACTTCAATGGGAGTGGATTTAAAATAGAATTTAAAACTGTGATTAATTGTGAGTTAACTCGCCAATACTATGCGATTAATCAGTTTAAAAAAATCGTTTGACAGCCCTAATTGTAATACTATAGATCAGTTTTGGCATGCTAGATCATAACTGACTCTCTAAACTTTTTGCTATGTCCTCCTTCCTGTTGCTCACCTTCAAGGAGATGAGCAGTAACAGTTAGTGGTTGGGCAGGAGGTGTCAAGGTTGGACAGCTGAGTTGCTCCATCAGCACCATTTAAAGGCCACATTGTCTGATTATTATCTGGGCCAATCACAACCTTTACACTTCTTCACAGCACTTTCTGTGTTGGATACGCTCATTCTCTTCTAGAGACTGATTGATTTATCGGTTGGCCAATAATATCTGCCGATATTTAGGTTCCAGAGTTATATTGTATCGGTGGAAATTGTACCGATAAAGAGCTGATAATAGCACATAAGAAACAACAAGTAATTTGCAGGCTTAATACGAGATGGTCTTAAAACGTATCATGGTTCTCCTCACAGAATGTAACAGTGGCGCTACTGCGCCACCATGCTCCGTCCCGCCATGTAACATTTCAAAATAGGCCTGTCGCGACTTGGATATTTAGTTGACTTTTTTTCCCCATTTTCCCCATCAATTGGTTAAAACACATGGTCAGCGGATCGCACACCAGAGCCACAGAGTGCCGCGTCTATTTTAGGTCTTGGTCTAGGTTCTGTTTACTATAATGGGTGGCAATGGATAAAGGTTTTGAGCAGTGCTGGAAGTTATAGCGATGTGTGAGTGCTCTCATTAGAAACACGACACACAGCTTTGAACGTATGGGCTTCAAATTATCATTAAACAAAAAAGGATCGCCAGGAATGAAAAAAAATACTACCTAATTTCAAGCTATTTTTGTTTTTTAGTTATTTTTGTTAGGTAGATAGATAGTGTTGTGAGAAGCACTTTCTCTTGAAACTCTTACTCACGCGATCATTCTGATCATGAGGAGTTGCTTTTATAATTATATGCCTCTGCTTATATCTCATGATTCTGTACCCTAATTATTGGTCATATGATAGATAGAAAATATAACCATACCTTCAATAGATAGATTGATAGATGGATAGATACGAACTTTATAGAGCGTTTTCAAATATTTTGCAGTGATTCTAGTGATGGGGATTCTAGTTTTGTTTTCCCGCTTGCATACGTATGCGGACTGTTGGGGTCTGACATAGCCCAATCTAAAATTAAATGTTGGCCCACGCATTTTCTGGCCCCAAAGTCGGTTGAAAAGCTATTCCATCTTTGTGTCCTCCTCACATAAGGAGTCTTTGCTACTGCTTTTAAAAATCCACGGATCTGAAGGATCCATTTACCTTCCAAAAGTTTATAAAATCATGATGAAAAGTCTCCAAACTCCTTGTGTTTTATAGTCTAAGTACTCCACAGCAAACAGATTTCACATAAAGTACAAAAGAGCATAATCTCCAACAAGTTAGAGTGAAAACAGTATTCCTTGCAATATGCCATACACTGTGATAGCAGCATGGTCAAGTGGCAGTGGCAGCTGCTACCTAGGTGCATTCACTGACACGGTGGGAAACCTTGCACTTCACTAGGTTGGGTGTTGTGTTCTGGAGTACGGCAAGTTCAAAACACACAAAATCAGCCACAGCTTAAAACATTCTGGCTTTTTGGACTGTATTACAAATCTATTAGAAGCTGAAATAATTTAGAAAATAGACAGTTTCAATGTCTATCTGTAGAATATGTGACAGACATGAATACAATATCATTATTTAAAACACTTCCTGTGTCTGTTTTCAATTAAGCGCTCTGTGTCAAGTTTTTAGGATTGTTAGTTATTTTTTATAAGCTTCTTAAACTTTTCCGGTGGAAAATAAAAATAAATGAAATTTATAATGAAATGCAACATTGTATATTTAAGGACATTATTTACACACACGCAGGCAGTGCGTCCCGTGAAATGTGTGCAATAAAGAGTGCAATCAATGATTTTATTGAAGAAAAAAAAAAAAAGAATTGTTAGAGAATCGTGATCTCAATTCTTAGGGAGAAAAATTGTGATTTTATAGTTGTACATTATTTACATGTGTGTAGTGGGTCAGGCCTGGAACTGCATTGGACACTGTGCCAGTGTTTGTTTTTGTTTATTTCAAAATAATAAATAATGTAGTATTTGAGTTAACTTTTTATTTCAGTTGATTGTTTAATCTTTTCAAAATTCATACACATTTATGTTGTGTTAAAGAAAGCAGTGTTTAATTCAAACTTGGTTTTCCTTTTCTGCTAAAAGCAAATAAATATATTAGGGCTGCCCCCGAATAGTCGAATAGTCGGCTTAGTCGATCGACAGAGGCTTAGTTGAATACGTTTTCATTAGTTGAGCAAAAAGTAAAACATAAAAATAACAAGGCATGAGCATCGCAAACCGAATACATCCGTGGTCGCAACAAGCCCTGATTTAACTCATCGCTGCAGAAATACTGAACAATACACCTGGACAGGTAAACACCTAGGCAGGTAGACACCGCTAGACACACGGGACTAATACCGGTGATCGCGGCTTTAGTTCCCCGTGCCTGATCGCTGTAATTCGGAGCGTGAATATCTGTTGAATATCTAATATCTTTCTAACTTTAAAAAAACACTTTTGTATTTTTTAAGATAAGACGATAGTCTCACATCCCTCGTAACTACGCCCGTGAAGGTGAACCCTCCCGGACTCCGCTGTTAACATGAACCGCTCCGCCAAAGGAGCCGCACATCCACACGCAACGGACACCAAAATACAATCATGTTTTCCATTTGCTAGCTTTTAAATAAAGTTGTGTGCAGTTAAACGGTTAAATAAGATTATTAAAAGTGTTCAATGTCTCCTTCCTGGTTGTTCCGACAACCTTCAGAACCGCTTGGTCCATGCCGTTAACAGGCGGCCCGCTTCGTCTGTGTGCTTGTGAAAAATATATTTTAAAGGCTGATTATTACGGTGTTGTATTATCTGTAAAGTAGCACAAGGTTAACAGTGTTTCTGTTATAACCCTCTCGCCCTGGAACTCAAAACACTTTCTGATGCCCCAAAAAATAAATCGAAATAATTACGTTAAAAGTGTGACGATTAGTCGACTATCAGCTTGAAATGGCGACTAAGAGTCGACTAAGAAAATCTTTAGTCGGGGGCAGCCCTAAAATATATAGGCAGACAATCCTAAAATCGGTATCGGTGGCATGACAATAATATCGGTCGGCTATGGCCTCTTCATTCCAAAGCATGTCTTCCTCCAGACTACGCGGTTGCTATGTTACATTTCTTAATGCTCTTAATGCTGGTTATCTCCCACAGGCTGGAGAGTGGAAATTCGATAGAGGAAAAGTTGCTGAAGAATGGCACCAAGGACCTCATCAGAGAAGTGGCCGCCCAGGGCACTGACTACACCCTGGCCTTCCTCACACAGGTGCTTAACAATTACTTGTTCCTGTTGATTCAACACACACCTCTGTTCCATGTTATGTAGAGTAGGTTGTAGGGATGTGTATATTCCACCACCTTTCGCTACATATTTGTTTAGACCAATCAGGTTGCTGGAGGCAGGGATCTGTCACGTAATTGGCGTACACAAACTTGACCAGCAGTAGTGAACTTTAAAAAAATGTCCGTAAAGGTTTCAAATCAACACCGGGTAGACTGGTCACTGTAAAAATACTCTTAAAATCCCCTATTTTGTAATGAAACAGAATACGACAAGGCGTAGCTCCGCCCCTTGCAGTTGTTTCCGGCCCAGGCTCTGTGCCGTTTCCCCCCAGAAGTTCTGTTATAACATAGTAGGAATGCTGGATCCGAGAGTAGGACTCTTTTAACATTTGTAATACCTTGTCCCCGTCTCTCTAGCGGACCATCCAGGACCTGTTTGAGGTGGAGGCCAGCGCGGGGGAGAAGGTGGAAGAGTTTGTGGTGCTGCACCAGGAGCCCTCACCCTCGGAGGCCATCTCCCCCCGTGTGGCCAGGCCCTACATCCAGGCCCTGCACAGCATCACCCTGGACAGCCCAGAGCAGCTCAATGAGGAGGATGAGGAGGAGGAGAAGGAGGAGGAAGAGCAGCAGAAGCAGCAGCAGCATTGTGAAGGCCAGGAGGAGGCGTCGGGGATGAAAGAGGAGGTGCTGGAGGAGTCCCAGCACAAAGAGGAACCGGCTCAGATAGAGGAGCTGAACGCAGTCATGGACCAGGTAAAGGACCAAGAAATCAATTATTCACATTTTTGTAGGGGTTTTGTCCTTGTTTTTTTAACCACCATTCTTCATTCTCAACTGTTCTGTTGTTCATGTCCTCCAGCTCACACCGATTGAGAGATACGCCCTTCACTACCTGGAGTACCTTCATGTCGGCGATGATGAGAGCATCCTCAAGGTACCTGACTAAAAACAAATCGAGCTCTTGTGATATACCCACTATATCATCTAGCAGAGCATGACATTAGAGGGGCAGTCCACAGATTTAACACATTGAGGCTCCTGTTGGGGTAGTGGACAAGAGTTTGTGAATCATTTTGTGCAACTTTCCAATATAATCTGTTGTAGGTTTACAATAGGTGTCACCAATGACACGTTTTGCATATCATTGCTACGTCATCGGTTGGTGGAAGGAAGAGTATTTTGAATGAAGGTTTAAAAAAACCCACAAAAACGCCAGTGCCATTTGCGAAGACTCTGCCCCCCAAGCCTTTTTTAGCCCAGGCACTGCCTGCAAACTAACAGTGAACTCACAAGAGAGCCAACATGGCGAGTGGACCAGGAACTCCTGTGGATGAATTGGGAGACTCTCCTCTCTGGTGCACACCTCGCCCTATTTTTTTTTCACTGTTCATTCGCAGGCAGCGCCCTACAGGACACGTTTTTATTTATTGTTTTTATCTTTTTGCAGTAACAGCCTGTAGCCAAGATACTTCCTTCAGCCAACTGACTATGTAAAGCGATACAAAACGTGTCATTGGTGGCACCTATTATAAACTACATCTAATTATGCAGATGATATTGGAGAATTGCACAAAATGATTTTAAAAAATCTCTCCCACTACCCCATCTTGAGCATTGAGCAGGTATGTGTTAAATCAGTAGACTGCCCCTTTAACAAAGCCAGGTTTGGGGGCTTGATTCCCACTGGGGCCTCCCATGCTAGGAGTGTGTGTCCAGTAAACGGTATACATTAGACCACTAAGACCACCGTGTCCCCCCAGGAGAGGATGGAGTGCACCAAGAGAGGCTGGGAGCTGCAGCAGCTCCAGAAGCTCAAAACCGAGGAAGAGGACCGGCTGTTCACAGAAGGAGAGGAAGATCTCTTCACCTACACCAGAGAAGATGCCTACAACATGGTAGTGAGATGCACCATATGAAACCATCCAAGCATCTTAAATGAGACGACCGCATTTTTTGCCAACATTAGTTTGCTATTAGTTTCATTAGTTTGACAGCGTTGTGGCTGATAATTTAAAAGCCTTTGCATCTCTTAATCCTACGTCAGTGTCCCTTTAACAGATTGTGTTCTTTGTACTCTTTCTACCCGTCAACAGGAGTATGTATTTGATGCAGAAGATGGCCATACAGAAATCATGCCGGTAATTACTGTCACTGCCTATATTCCCCGCTTTGACTTTTATCTCATTATATATTCTAATCCCTCAGTAATGTATTTTTATTTTATTTAATGTACTTCTTCTTCTTCTAAGTCATCTGCATCCATCTCTTAACCACATCTCTTAACCCACATCTCGTGAATGTCCTTTCCCATCCAGCTGTGGACTCCGCCCACTCCGCCACAAGACGACAATGACATCTACATCGACTCGGTCATGTGTCTGATGTACGACTCGGCTCCCATGCCTGAGTCTAAGCTGCCACCCGTCTACGTCCGCAAGGAGCACAAGAGGCTCAAGATGGACCCTTCAGGTGGGGGCCAAGATGTGAACCTGGGGGTCTCTCTTCTGAGCAATGCAACAACCCCTAGCTTTTTCATTCTTATTATTGGAATTTTGTACTATACAATATGGAGGCAATATGGAGTTTTACACGATTTTATCCAACGGGACTGTCATTATGAGCAGGTGGCGGCCATCTTGCTCACGGATGCCGACCGAAAGGCTGCAGACGTTGGGGAATAGAACCCAGAACCTTTTGGTTGGGAGTTGGAGCAGTTTGGTCCATTACTTGACATGACGGCTTCATGTTTATTCCAACTGGTGTGTTCTTGTGTCCAGCAGCGGCCCGTAAGAAGAAGAAGGGACATGGCGAGACAGTGATCCCCCCGCGCTCTCTTTTCGAGAAGGCTAGCATGCTGAAGGTGCGCCGTGAGGGCAAGGACCAGAAGAAGAACTTCTCCCTCAAGCAGCAGGCGCCCTTCGCCAAGCCACTGCCCTCACTGGTGAAGCCGGCCACGGAGGCGGGCCAGGACAACCCCGAGTGGCTCATCAGTGAAGACTGGGCTCTGCTGCAGGTTTGTGGTGGTGGTGGTGGTGGTGGTGATGGTGGTGGTGATGATGATGATGATGAAGTGTTTTGTTTCAGCAGGCCGATTGTGAGTTCATATGAGTGCACTTTTTTTATCTGAAAATGCTGTGCTTCTGGTACGTTGCTGTTGCATTTCATTTAGTCATTTGGCAGCGTGGCAACGTGGCTTTCCAAAGTGTGAGGTGAGGCTGACCACGTGATTTCTCTAAAACCAAACCTCTGCTCAAACCTGGACTCAACATGCAGATCCTTTCCGCTTTTTTTTGCAGCCGCATAGATTTAAAAACCAACAGAATGTGTCGTAATTCCACCAAATATTGAGAGAGATTCTATTAAAAGCCTGATTGAAGTCCCAGAGTCTAACATCACTGTGTGTAGTTAAGGTTAATGAACTGAATGTCCCTGCTGCTAGGCTGTAAAGCAACTGCTGGAGCTGCCCCTGAACCTGACCATCGTGTCACCCGCCCACACACCTAACTGGGACTTGGTCAGCGATGTGGTCAACTCCTGCAGTCGCATCTATCGATCACCCAAGCAGTGCCGCAACCGCTACGAGAATGTTATCATCCCACGCGAGGAGGGCAAGGTAAGAACAAAAAGACAATGAAAAAAAACATGTTAAAGGCCCTTGAACGATGTTGTTAAGCACACCGTCTCTTACCCATTACAGCTGATGTACGAGGCCAACCCCAAAAAGAAAACTAAAAGCATATACAAGGTACCTTATCTGCATCTTTTCATTGAGCATTGTAAACTAATGCTATGTATTATGGGGATATGTATGACTATTAATATTTATGTATGTGTGTGTGTGTGTGTGTGTGTGTCCTCCATCAGTCTAAGAACAGCCGCCCTCTGCGAACATGCCAGATCTACACTCAGGATGACAACGCCACACAGATCCAGCTGTACAACAGCCGATTTGAGCTCATGAAGATCATCGCCAGCAAGAGGAGTCCGCCCATTAAGCCTCTGTAAGCACCACAGAACATACTGTACACACTGTGCCACAGCCCCTTGGTGAGGCTGTGTGGAAATACAAAGTAAAACATTTTTTGGATGATTTAAAAAAAAATAATAATAATAATACAAAATAGCTAATTTGACCAAATTGAAATGTTACATTGAACAACTGTTTGAAAAACAAATTGGAGCAAAGAATCAATGAGTATAAATGGAAAGACTTTGTTTATGTATTTATTCTGATCCACTTTTTCCAGGCTGGGCATGAACCCTTTCCAGAAGAATCCCAAGCACGCTTCGGTCCTGGCAGACAGGTAACATTGGCGTTGACTTCTGTCTCTCCTCCAAATGCCAACATAAACAAACCACACATGTCTAAAAATGGCCCTCCTTGTTTTTTGTTTTTTTTCATTCCACAGCGGAATAAGCTACGACAAGCCCCTCCAACCCATCCAGGTGGCGTCCCAGCGTGCAGAACGGATAGCAAAGGAGAAGAAGGTGTGTTTCTGGGTCCCGCTCACTAGTGGTGTCATCCACATCATCAGTTTTATTTGCATAGCCCTTAATCACACGTCTCTTTAACCCTAATCCCTCTAAAGGGAAATGGAAAAACTCCACAAATCCAAGGTAGAAAACCTTGAGAAGGAACACGAGGTCCAGAAGACAGATGCTCCTTCCGGGGTGGTTAGGAACAAAGAAGAGAGATCCTCCTTCTGGGATGGTTAGGACAGCAATAGGTGCCAAATGGGCAGCATAAAATGAGGAGAAAGGTTAGAAGTTGGAAGATATTGGAAAGGGATATTGTATGGGAAGGGTGAAGGCAGCATGCTAGGTTGTTAGCGTAGCATGCAAGTGTTATGTTGGTTGTGTTACCAGTGGGTTGAGCTGGTACATACTATCAATCGGTACGTGGGTGCCTTCTGATGTGTGTGTGTGTTTACGTGTGTGTGTGTGCTCCCAGGCACTGGCGGAGCAGCAGAGAGCTCAGCAGCTGGCCCAGCAGCAGCAAGCAGGGGCGGGCCAGACCCCAGCAGCCCCCCCAGGACAAACAGTGGTAGCCGGGCCGGGCTCGCAGGCCGCCACCGTGGCCGTCGCTGCCGCCGTGCCCAATGCCGCCGTCCTGGTGAGCAACAGAACCTCACTGAAGCGCCATCAGCACAACCACATGACACAGAATGCTGTTTGCTTGTGTATTGTGTTGCTCTTTGTTCATAGAATGGTTTTAATGAATATGTTTCTATTGCAGGCTGGAGCCATTAAGAATGGTACGGTGGGAACAGTTCAGGCTGGTGTGTTCTGCATCTCAAACATAAACCTATATGCACTCTCAGATGCACGCAAGCACAAATACAATCAGTATTTATACAATCAGAGACTCACAAAACCAGCACATTGATTGTTCCCCATTTCTAATGTAATATGTTTGTGGTTGCTCCCAGTCACCGTAGGGGGGATCGTGAACACAGTCGCTGGAGTTCCTCAGAGTCCCTTCCAGGCTAACAAGCGTCTGCCATCTCCGGTCATACCTGGAACCCTCTCTGTGAGTCCACTCTGGTGTTCACTCACACACTCTAACACCTCAAATAGGATCACACAGGACTGGCTCAGTCCTAATGGAATAATACAGTTCCTGAAGGAAACATAAAATGCATTTCTTTGAATAAGATAATACCATTTAATAATAATAAGATAAGGTATCCAGTAATTTGTCTTCATTGTCAATTCTGCTGATAAATGCCCTTACAAAGTATTGAATTGGAATTCATTTGGTTTAGAAATCAGTTTGGAGTACAATGATATTCTCAAGTTGCCATCATGTGATTTATGGCAAATAATGGGGTCAAAGATTAAACAATATGAAAGTAACCATACAATGAGATATCCTGCATTCAAATAAGCATAATGGCACAATGTATTTACAAAGTATCATAACAAAGTATTAAAAAAAGCAATTGTGCAAAAAAACAATCAATACTATACCCCAATTAATATCAATACAATATTTGACCATAACAATGTAATCATTGTTTGTTTTTCAAACAGCCGGTGGCCGGTGCCGGGCCGCAGGTGGTCCACACACAGCAGAGGGTCACCACTGGCACCACTCCCGCCGAGGTGGTCGCTATAGCAACGGGCCAGGGCGTGAGAGCGGGTGCACCAGTGACCGCGTCCGCCGTGGTGTCCACCACGCTAAGCCCTGCCCAGTCCCAGACCCGCTCGCTGGTTACCCAGGTTACCCCAGGTAGGAGCGCCCGCTCTGGACTAAGTATTTGTGAACAACATTCACAAACTGCTTGGTGGAGACTTATTATATGATGAGACTTATTATATTACTTATATGATGGTCTTATTTTAATAACGGTGACAAAATGGCATAGATTACTATGTTGAAGATCATATAAGTAAGTAAAGTTTTATTTATATTGCACTTTTTATAACACAGTTACAAAGTGCTTTACACACACGCACACGGAACATATAAATGAATAAATAATTAAGGCAAAAATAAATTACCATATAAAACGCAGCAGAATGAGAGACAGACCAAACTAAAACAACTCAAATATAAGACGGGGATGGCGATCTAAAGAAAGGCTTGCCCATAAAAATGTGTTTTTACAAGCTGCTTAAAACGGTCCAAAGAGTTCTTCACCAGGTTTAAAACAAACATTTTGGGTTCACTGCTTCTTTAATATACAATATTGTTAAGAATAGTTAAATAAATAATGCTACACAATAAATAGAAGGCTTCAAGTAGGCCGCGTGATCGGTGCTCTGCATCGGCCGATACTCTTTCCAGCGATCAGTGATCGGCCCCAAAAATTCTGATCGGAGCACCCCTGGTAATTAGTTAACATAATAGTGATGGGGAAATCCCAAGACTGAAGACTGAATTTAATAATTATATTTTACAGTATATTATACCAACGCCATATCTCTCTCCCACAGCCACAGGCATGCAGCTGCCCCAGGGCAAGCCTTTGACGCACATCCAGATGCTCCGCCAGCAGCATCACCAGGCTCCCCCGCCACAGATCAAGGGAGTGAGCAAACCCCAGGTAAAGCAGCCAGCCTCCCACTCCTAGTTGCACAGTACCACCTAATCACAGCTCACTGATAACCCCTTCAAGACTGCAGAGCAGGGGTTTGAGACCCCTGACATTCCCCAGCTGACGGTAGCTGTCAGTGAAAGTGCTAAAGCCCCCCATCTCAATGCAATGTGTTGGTGTTTGACATCTTTTTCTTTCTTACTCTTTCTATCATATTTTGTTTGGATGTTTTTTGTTGTTGTATGTATTTATTTTATTGAGTTATTTTATTACATTTATTTCTTTAGTAATTGTAACATACAGTAATATTTTATATAATATTTCATATTTAGTAATTTAGCAAATTTGTTTTAATGAATACAGGAACAGGTCATTATGAGGCATAGGTGTTAGACATTTTCTCAAGGACATTGGGGATCAAACCCAAAACCATTTGGGTCAAACACCCCAGAAACGAATTTATCCTGCCCCCCTCCCCCTGAAATCTATCTTCAATACATGATCTGATCATGTCTGTTGTTTGTTTCCAGGAGCTGAACATGAAGCTGCACAAACAGAAGCTGCAGCTGACCCAGCAGCAGCAGGCGGCTGTGGGCCAGCAGGCCGGGGCCCAGCCGGCCCAGGCGGCCCAGGTGGCCCAGGCCAATGCCCAGCTGGCCACGGTGGCCGCCCCCAGGTCCGGGGCCGTGCTGACGGGCACCGCGGTGACCAACCTGCAGGTGGCCAGGCTGGTACGTAGTACACTCCTGAGGCACAGTCGGTGCCAGACACAACCTTTCCAAGTAAAGGCTGTGTATAAAGTTTGTGTGTCACTCCTGTTTGTGTGCACACCTCCCACTTCTCTGCGCTTCCCTTTACTAAATAACAGAAGGGAAAAACCTTGACTTGGATAGATACAGTAACCTACTCACAATGTTCCTCAGTTTGTTTGTTTGGGGGGGTTTTGTTTGCTGGTGCATTTTGGATGCATGGTCATGAATGAGCAGGTAGGAGTTGGGCATCTTGCTCAAGGATGCCTGCAGGTAGACTGTTGTTTTAGCACCCTAAACAGTAGAGTATCTGCTAAATCATCCGGTGTTTATGGACCCTGGCTGCTAATGCTAATTTTGTGTGTGTGTGTGGTTGGTCTTTCCCCAGGCGCGGATGCCCACCCAGGGCCAGCTGCAGGCCCAGGCAGGGCAGACGGCTCAGGTGACCCTCACCAAGCCCCCCGTGGTCTCGGTGCCGGCCGTAGTGTCATCCACCGGTGTCACCACGCTGCCCGTCACCATGGCCGGCATCAGTGTGGCCATAGGACAGGCTCAGAAAGCAGGCAAGCACAATTAAACAATTACACCTAATACTAGATTCAACTAACTCGTCAAACTAAATACTAGATTAACCTCAACAAAATTAAACGTGATCGTGAAACTATTGCTGCACGGCACTGGAATGTATGATGTATGTATGGAGAAAAAATAATACTGGGATTGGATAAGAATGAAATGTTTTTCTGATTTTAATCTGTTGAACATTTGCGTGCCATTTTCCTTTCCCTAATTTTCTTTGTCACTGAAGAGAAGAGTGAATACTTTGATCACAGTCTACTCTCTTTCTCCTCCTAGTTCTTTTTTTCCTACTAATAGTGTGTGTGTGTGTGTGTGTGTGTGTGTGCGTGCACCAGGTGGGGCAGTGCTGACCTCGCCCTTCCCCCAGATGCAGCAGGTGCAGCAGCAGCAGTTGCTGCTGAAGAAGCAGCAGCAGCTGCAGCAGGCTGCTGCAGCAGCGGCCGCCGCCCAGCAGAAAGCAGGGCCGCCGCAGCAGGCGCAGGCCACCATGCAGCAGAAGATGGCTGCTGCAGCACTGCAGGTACGCCCTGCAGATGAAGGAATGAAAATTGAACCCTGTCAATTTCTTTAATCTTCTAATTTAATAATTATCCGTTATCATATTCCAACTTGTGACATTGATATTCAACTGGAAACGTTTTCTATTTGTTGTACTGTGGGCCTCTTTGTTATACTGTATATCTCTTATAGGCTACTGTGGGCCTATATCTCAATAACAACAACCGTGCTCGTGCTTTTCTAGTGTCTTTACATTTTTTTCCCACAAAAAAAATTGCTGGTGAATTTCTTTGTCCACCAGCCACAGTAAGTTAACTTCAAGCTCTGGCGCTGAGGCAGGTTTGCTTCTGCATTACTGACATCTTCTGGATTAATTTGGTCATTCTCTTCTTAAATTCTGATTAATAACCATGTTTTACACAACAAATTAAACAAGCAATCTCTAATTAATCGCCCAATTAATCATCTTATTAATCAACCAAAACTGCAACACTGATTGCAAAGGTATAAGTGCTTTTATTTTTCCTTGTCCACTTTTACTATTAAGACTTGAGACTTGACTTGGACTTAAACCTAAAGACTTGAGACTTGACTTTGACTTTCAACGAAAGACTTTAAGCCAGCTTTGCTTACACTTGAATGTATAACGCCACGTTGTGTCGCTCATATGATATACAACATCGCTCATTATAATGCTCGGCACCCAGCAGGTGACTGTGCAGGCAGCCCAACCTGGCCAGCAGAAGGTGACGTACGCCCCCACCCAACTACAACCTGGGATCAAGACCCAGTTCTTCACTACCTCCATCGCCCAGGCCCAGAAGCCCACAGGGACCCAGCAGATCCAGGTACACCCCACCCCCCTATTCTTCCACGCTCCTCCAGGTTGCCACTAACAGTCACACATGTACAAAAGAGGGCAATGGGAAATAAAAAGCAGTGAGACTATTAAGACAAGTTCCTTTATAGACCTTGGTCACAATCCTGGCCTCAAAGGGTTTCATAGGCCCATCCCCTTAACCTAATTGAGATAAAAAAAGAGATGCCCCTTTTAAGATTGCAAAGAATGAGCAGAATATTATATACTAGGGGTGCAAACGTGTATTCGAGTAAACAAGTACTTATCAAGAAAACGATAACAAAAATATTGTAATTAAAAATCCATTTGTAGTCATTTATCTTATTTATACATATATATCATTAAATAGTCCAAAATAAAGCTTTTGCACAGTCACGCATTGTTGTCGAGACTAAAATAGGTTTGTTGGCCAACGTTTAGTGGGTGGGTGGGAGTCCCCCACGTTCTACAGTTTAACAATATGACCGCCCGTCAGGAATGACATCAAAACTGAAATTTATCTCAGCATAGAGCTGCTTTAGTTGTGTATTAAAAAAACTTGCATCAAAATAGCAGCGTATGCAGTTTTAAAGTCTTTTTTTGTTTTGTTAGAAAGAACAGATATTCACACTCTGAATTTCAGTGATCTGACACGGGAAACTAAAGACGCGATCAACGGTATAAGTCCCATGTAGCGGTGTATACCTGCCCAGGAGACAGGTAGACAGCACTCCTATCTATCGTTTGGTCAATAATTACAAAGTACCCTGCCCTAAAATATAGCCTATATAACTCATTGTTTAGAAGTGTATCCCACTAGCTCTACAACAGTAGGTCCGGTGTAGGTGTCACGCACATAGCATACATACGATACAGGTTAATAAAGACTTTCGATATGTATAAATTGGTGAAAGCTACCGCAGACCTAAAAACAAATGCCTACAAAATGGGTACTCGACTACTCACTGAGATTTTAACTGTGTATTAGATTAGAATGTTTCGGTATTTCTTGCATCCCCATTAGATTTAAGCAATAAGCCACGCTCCACGTCGTGCCTAACAATGCCCTTAGCTGTTCTAAAATCACTGTAAACCACAGCCTTGCAGGGCTTATTGCTTTTATAAAACAGTTACTACATATACCTGGCAAGGTTTCATAAAATAAACACACAGCAACATAAAATGCAATCATTTATTCAAAACAAATCATTCTTCCGCCAAGCAATATAGTTCCCCAAGACACAGCAAAATGTTTGCCAAGCAACAGAGGCTAGCATACAGGCTTCAGCATACAGGCGCATTACTACTAAAAATAAACGGCTTCGAGCCAATCAGAATCAAGGTCCGGAACTATACGTCATTTCAAGTTTCATGAAAAGGTTCACAGGCCAGAGTGAAGGGCAGTCTGATTGGGTGTGTTTGTGTGTTCCAGGTGGCTAAGCTGCCACAGATAGTCCAGCAACAGTCCACGGTGCCCAACATCCAGCAGATAGTGTCCTCTCCCCAGCAGGTATGTGACGGCCCTCTGCACCGCTCTACAGGCGTAGCTTTCCTCTTTCTGCCATACGAGCACTTTGGAGATGCCTATCTAATGAGCTGTGTATGTTATCCCACCCCAGATCCAAGCCCAGACCGTGACTCTGACCCAGGCCACCGCCTCGGCAGCGGCCCAGGTCCAGATGATCCCGGCGGTGACGGCCACGGCCCAGGTGGTCCAGCAGAAGATCCTCCAGCAGCAGGTGGTGACGGCGGCCGCCTCACCCCAGATTCAGACCCCCCCCCCCCACAGCCCTGCCCAGCAGGCCCCTGCTGCCGAGTCCTCGGGACAGCAGCCCGCCCAGGCCCTGGCCAAGGGCCAGGCACGGCAGGGTGGCGTGAGGGCCAAGGCCCCGGCCAAGCCTAGCGGGGGGAGCAGCTAAAAGCACAGCGCAGAGAGGAGAGAAAAGGCGTCTGTCCCGCCACCGCCAACATAGTCACAGGAAACCAAACGTCTTCCTTTGCTGCTGCAGCTGTCAAGACAAGCCAACGATCCGCTGTCATCATCTCATCCTGGCTTGTTTTTTTTTAAGGAACCGAGGAATGTCCCCTGATGACTGTGAATTTGTGTGATCAGATTTCGTTTTGATATTCTGCAATTCTGTCCCATCAGCGTCTGTCTGAGATGAGAAAAGAAAAGAACAGTGCCCACACTGACATGAAAACTAACGTTATTAAAACCATATTTCTCCTGTTGTCCGGACTTATGGGTAATGCTACCCTTGTCCGTTAGAATAAGTGTATTCACACATAGTCCCTTTTTATGGTGTCTGTAATTCCCTTGTTTATAGAAATTGAATGGAAAATAATGCACGTTCCTTCAGTCCAGCTGATTTAGTTTTTTCTTTATTGTAACAAATACTCTGTAAACATGTACTTAAGTATTTTGTGTTGCATCATAAATGTCTTTTTTTTATTGATGTTGGGGGGGGGGGGGGGGGGGGGGTGGGACTTGTAAATAGCAATGGAAGGCATTTGTACTTGTAAAGTAGTCGTGTTTTCATCTGACTTTTTTCAGCCTAATTGTAATAAAGTGTTTTGTTTTATACACAATTTTATTGATTTACGTTTCATTTTTCATTAAATCTTTTGTGGTTAACATTTTGCCTCATGAATACTTATTGCTCAGTGTTATGGCTCATTAGAAAGTTCACGGTAGACTATAAACCCAAAATAGAATTGTATAATTTCCCATATTGTAGCACTAGGAGCTGCTAGGCGGGAGGCTTTCTGGGCCATTTGGCCACATCTCTGCTTGCTTGTCAACCAGACTTCACCATTAGCAAAACAGGCTTTCTGCTTTAATAGACAATCAAGTTAGTATTCGGTGCATTTCGCTACAAGGTTTTTCGAGGGTGGACTTGGAGCCTAGAAAGGCCTGCTCAGCACTATTAGACGCTGGCTGCTTGCTGACAACTGCACAACTGTCAGGGGAGTAAATGCATTGAGACACAAAGCTGATGAGAAATGACCTCAAGCAACCTCAGCTTAATATCGCCACTCTGCAGGCTGTCGCCAGTCCAAACTTGCTGTTTAAGCGTAGCTTGTAAGCGTAGAGAAAACGTATTAAGATACATTGCATTCCATTATATTTTAATGTTGTAAAAATGCCAACGATGCTGTGAATCCGTTTTTGTGCTTCATTTGGCCACGAGGGGGCACTGTGGTATCTCGTTTTTCCTGTGGCATTAAAACGCTCTCGGTAACTAGGAGTGTCCCCAGCTCACTGCAGCAACACATGCACTGCTCTGGTCAACCCTGTGGTCCTCTAGCACTAGTCTGCTGTCACCCCTGCACAGCTAGACCTACCACCAAGGTGGGGTGGAAGAGTGGACATGGTAGGCCTACTAGATTGGCTTGGACCTCACTCCCTCCCGACGCCTTTGTCTGAAGCCGTGATTAAACACAGTTGCCTTGCCTCCTGCATATTGACCTCACTCTGAAATTATTTTGTAGACACAGGAGAAAAATGACACACCACAGGAGATTTAGTCTGTGTTTAATTACTGTCACACTAAGGCTGACTTTAGATGCACCACAGCTGGAAAAAGAGACAGTAATGTAACAACTACATTGTCTCTATTTCCAGCCACCTGCATTTTTGGTCCTAACTGCTGTAGCTGTTGATTGCCAGAAATTTGACAAAAGAAACACAGATCTCTTATGAGTGGTTGTGTTTTTGACCTTGTAAACGGTGCTGATGCAGCAACTGAGGTCAATGGCTCACTCCTATCAGAGCCTGATGGACGCCTCCTTTCCCTGGGGACATGCCTTGCCTTGACAAGAACCATTGGTAGTGGTCTCTAGCACACTGCATGGGAACTTTATTGGTGGCATTGGAGTATGCCAGTGAGTACCAGTCTCTTGTTGGCACAAAATGCAGTATTTCCAGTTGATTGATCCATCTGGCTGTGGACCAAGTTGTGGCAATGCTGGTGTGGCCATGCTAAGACCAACAAGCAAAAAGCAATGATAGTTGTGATTCAAAGGATATGCCTGTGTAAATATATTGTCTTAATGAATTGATATCAGTGATTATACAGTACAGCCGTATGAGAGCTCTATATTTAGTTGACACTTTTTAAAATTTAATACTGACTTCAATGTAGCCTTAACACGTGAGCATTACAGAAAGTATAAAATATTGTCCAAATAAAATACGACACTTCTAGGTTTACTGTGTTTTCAAAGCAGGAAGCAAGTTGATTGGACACAGATACTTAACAGATCAACAGGAATGTGGGCCTTGGGCCTCCTCCGGAGATTTAGGAAGTGAGGGTGAGCACAACGACTAATGAACACAGCCATGACATCCAGCGTTGAAGTGAAGAGCTTTGTTTCATCTGCACACCACTAGATGCTGTGTGTGTGGAAACCAAACTTCCTTGAGATAAATAATCTATTACCAACCACAGCCTGGCTTGGTTGAGTTACATGTTACACTATCCTACCTTCAGTTGCCAATTTATAAGCCTGTTAAATTATAGGCTTTTAAGAGAATGGGTATTATCACTGCCTTCTGCCTCACCTGGGATCAACACAACGCTACAGCATATTGCTTTGAGGCTAGCCGGCAGCAAAGAGGTTAGCATATCCCTATTCAAACTCTGGACAATACCGCTGTATGGAAAGTGCAAGTTATTACCTGTGTCTCTTGTGTTTACACAAAGGTGTCATAATTGATGATAATTGCAACAAATTAAGTTGTTTTAAAATCTGCAAAAGCAGCATCACAGGATTATGAACCTAAAGGGCCCAAGGATAATTACATCGATGTATCCTACACAGGCAGTCCTTTGGAGATTTTCCACTACATCATTAGACGTATGATCATCATCTCCTTCCACTCCAGACACTGCTACTATCCTTCTGCTCGACCACTAACTGCTGCTGCTCATCTCCTCAAAGGTATAGTGAAGGAGCAATAGCAAGGGGGAAATAGGAAATATTTATGAGTGGCTGACGTATGTGTGTGTGTGTGTGTGTGTGCAGGGGCCGAATTTAGATTTCAAAGGTGGGGGGGGGGACACAGTTTTTTGGAAGAAATGTCTTTTGTAATTTTGGGGGTTTGCTGCCTTCTGAAAAAAGTGGGGGGGACATGTCCCCTGTGTTCCCACCCGTAAATTACGCCCCTGTGTGTTTGTTGTGTATGTTTGTGTGTGTGTGTGTGTGTGTGTGTGTGTGTGTGTGTGTGTGTGTGTGTGTGTGTGTGTGTGTGTGTGTGTGTGCGCGCGCGTGCGCTCTACATGCAAACAGTGAGGAAGAGAAGTGAACAGAGAGTAAGAGATGTACTGCTGAAGATTAATGCTGATGAATTTCTGAGTGCTTTAATGTCTTTGTACCCATTGAAAGAAGAAGAAAAATCTCCTGCACCCCCCCCTCCCCCCCTCCAAGTAGAGGGAGAAAACACAAAACGTCATGATGGTGCACCACACATATCTGTGTGTATGTGTGTGTGTGTGTGGAGGTGAGCAGGGGTGAGTGCTTTGTTGTTATCTGAGGTGCAGGTAGGAGCTGTGAGAGTCAGGGAGCAGAGCTGTGTGTTGAGAGAACAGAGAAAAGCATCCAGGTATGAAGCAGACCCTGGAGGCCTGACTGCTCAGCCCTCCTTGTGTTCTCGCTGGCAATAATAGACAACAAAACCCACTGCCAAATGTCTCTCTCTCTCTCTCTCTCTCTCTCTCTCGTTATTGGAAAGAGGAAATGGTCCTGTATTACATTCTGAAAGGTTGTCATGGGAACCCCTCTGCGACCCCCCCCCCCCCCCATTTGGAGAACACACCGCTGGGCCCCCGGCAATGGAAACAATGGCTGGGGTTGCATGTGCGCATGTGCCTTACGCACGTACTACACATAATGACTGTTTCACACTGCTCTGGTGGAAACATAATACAGCATGGGTTCCTCTTCCCCCGACGCCACAGGGCTGCATGTGAGAATACAATATGTGTGGTGAACACCGAGAGATTCGTTAGCCTCCAAAACAAGACACCTTCATATATCAGTTGCTGCTGGTGCACCACATTCTGTCACCCAACATATCACGTCTGGGTGGCAGAGAAAAAATGCTGAACTCCTCTGACTATGACGGGACATTTATGAAGACTGAAAAGCTATTTTAGAGCTGTTTAGTGGTTGTGGTCCTTGTGACCAAAAACTATTGGTCACAAGATCATGTTGAGTGAGTTGATGATGTAAGATGGTGGTGTGTTTTTGTCCTAGTTACTTAAATACAAACAATAAATAAGCATCATTCATAAGTATTCACAAATGCAGAAGTGTGGCCGTGCGCATACCAACATATAACGTAACTTGTGGTTACCTTCGTCAGATCATATTCAGCATACAGCATACAAAGCTCTTTATGCCGGAGAATTTGGTACCGACACCGGCATATGATAAAGATGAAGCCGATTCTGTTTCACTCTTCGTCTTCTTCTACTGTTGCTTTCCTTTTGCTTTATTTGTTTTGTTTCACTTGATGATGATGTGTGCCTGTTAGCTCAGATCCTCCTGCAGAGTTGAGCACTCTCACGAGCTCAGCACACACACACACACACACACACATTACCCTGAGTGATGAGCCACAGACCTGGCTGATTCACAGAATTCACAGAAGCACAGCGAAGAGAGAGTGCCTGTAATTGCATCATCTGAGAAGATACATGTGTGTTTGTGGAAAGGAGATGTGTGTTTATGAAGAAGATGTGTGTGTGTGTGTGTGTGTGTGTGTGTGTGTGTGTGTGTGTGTGTGTGTGTGTGTGTGTGTGTGTGTGTGTGTGTGTGTGTGAACGGGAAGAGTGAAGTCTGTGTGTGAGGGGGAGAGGTACCCTGAACACACACACACACACACCAGTCCCTGCCGCCCACCCACTAAACAAACTCACCCACATGCTGACAGATGAATGTCCAACAAAAAAAGGGCCCAGTGTGAGAGGTGTATTGTGCCGAGTCGGGGCCCACGGATCCCCGGTCCACCCCACCCTATCCACCTCCTCCGCCACCCCGACTGCTCTCCCCCTCTCCCCACTCCCCCAAAGCCCTCTCCCCTAGGCCAATAATCAAGGGGCCTTGCCTGTGTGTGTGTGGGGGGGGGCGTCTCACTAGGATGTTATTTATTGGCCTACTTCAAATCTCCTGCTGCCTCCTGCACTCGCTGTCACTCCCATTGATCTAGCCCTTTCCTACACACACACACACACACACACACACACACACACACACACACACACACCGGCTCGACCAGGTTTGTTCCAGAGTCCAGTGACCAGAGGGCTGTCTAGCTCCAGCAATGGCTCTCTCAAAAAAACAGGAGAGTTTGATTTGGTTTCAGAAAGTACCCCAAAAAATATGGCCAGCAAGTGCCTCACGTACCAGCCGAATTACAGCAGTACGGCTCCACCCTCTTACATAGTAGTATGGTATTAATTGCCATTGTTTATTTATGTAATCTGGGGTGCACTCAGCAAACCATAGATCTCTCTCTCTCTCTCTCTCTCTCTCTCTCTTTAGAGGAATGCAAGGCGATGCCTGGAATGCTCTGACCATGATAGAAACCAGGTGTGTTCAGCAGGGAGGTTGCCAGGAGTTAATGGAGTTCACGTCACATGCCTGGTGGGGGGGGGGGGTTGGCAGTAGGGGGGGGGCGGGGTTGGCAGTAGGGGGGGGTGGGGGGTGGCAGTAAGGGGGGGGGGGGGGGGGTATAGTAGTCAAGAGAACTCAAGGAACCCCGGCACTGTGCGCGCACCAACCACCTCGGCCAAAACCGCGCATAAAACAAGCGTCCCTGAAGCGCTTAGCACCGGTTTGGTCCATGGCGTTAATGTGGTAGAGTTGGAGACCCTGATGTGATTATACTCTATAGTCTCACAGCGGGTCAGCCTATGCATTTATAAGTCTTGTTAAGTGCTGAGACCACCGAAGGGGGGGAGGGGGTATGTCTTAAATGTGAATGAGATAAATACAGGCTTTGGAGTGGAAGCAGAAAACCATAGTGACCAAAGCCAATGCATCCCTAGGCCTCTTTCTCAGGTTTTTGCCGAAAATACTGTACCCAAAGTGAATCGACTATTTCTCCACAACTACAAGGGCTTGTAAGGGCGTTTTCACACCTATAGTCTGTTTGCTTTGCTCTGAATCAGGGACTAATTTCTTACAATGTTGCACTCGTACTCTGGTTTGGTTGGGTTTGGTTTCACACGGCAATAATTAAAAACTGACCAAAATTGGTAAACAAACGCCATGTGCGAGCAAACTGTTCCCTCATTGGTCAGAATTTTCGGGCGGGAATTTCATCACTATCTTCTGAAAAGAAAAACATGGAACAACACATCGAAAATGGAGCAAAATCACAGCTCATTGCAGCTGTCGCGATTCTGTGGTTATTATACCGTTATCAGTACAAGTATCACACTCACTTTGAATGAAGAATCTAGAATCTAGAATCTTTGTTTAGAAAATAATGTCTTGATGCATATCGTACGAAGACGCGCTGCTTTGAGACACTTCAGTAGGAGAAGGCACGCTTTAATAATGCATACAGTGACATATTCACCCAACAATTTCTATTCCTATGCCAACCCACTCGTCACAGTGAGTTGTTTTGGTCCGTTGGGTCGGATTGCATTCTCACTGCAAAGGAACCGCTCCAGAGTGCGCTTGTTCTGGTCCACACCCTAGTGCAATGGTTGTGTTCACATCTGCCCAAACGAACTGAACTTGGGGTAGAAACGCTCCAGGGTTCGAAACAAATGCTCCAAACGAACTGGGTGTGAAAACACCATAAGTTAATTTTTGTACCAAAAGAAAGATAACACCTGTGAGATTGTTGTGAAACTGAAATAATCAACGGGCCTGGGTCAGGATTTGATGCCAATAAAGTGAAGTAGAGCAAAGATAGAGATTCAGTAGAGATAGGTTTAGGTAGAATCTTCAAATAAAAACAATAAATCCAATGCAAACCAATGCAAAAATGACAATACAAACGTGATGAGACGCAAACAGGTAAATATCTCAATGAACCCATTGTTCAATTTGGACATTAGATAATAGAATTGAATGACACCAAGCCAAACCATCCCAATTGTACCATATGGCCACCAGAAGGCAATTAAGAATGTTTGTTCTGATTGAAGGCAATTGACCTATTTCCTGTGATACCCTCTCTTACCTACTAGACATGATTGTAAACACGATTGGGATTCAAAATGGTGCCCAGACACTCGATTATCTGTTTATTATTATTATTATTATTAGTGTGAATGCTCGAGCATTCACACTCTAGATATCGAAATCTTTATTATTAGTGTGAATGCTGGAGCATTCACACTCTAGATATCGAAATCTTTATTATTAGTGTGAATGCTCGAGCATTCACACTCTAGATATCGAAATCTTTATTATTAGTGTGAATGCTAGATATCGAAATCTTTATTATTTTTATTTTTATTCTTCTTCCGACCGTTTTTTGGCACTCTTCTCCTTCTTCATACTTTCAGCTACAGAAACCATTCAAATATCACGACATTATGGCTATCTATTCAGATTTTTCATATTCATTCAACTTTTCAAATTATTCTACTTTTTCCACCTTTATTTTTCCAATACAAATCAATGGGCGGACGGCTTTGCCGTCTGCCCAGCCTCTTATTCTTCACATTCTTTACGTCGTAACTAATTCAAATTTCAACCTTTTCCCATCGTTCAAACAATTAAACAAATCTAGAGATTAGTATCTATCTAGCCGTGTTCACGAAATTTCGATAGCTGTTATACTTTTTTCTGTATCGCAGTTTTAGTTTCAAATCGTCATATTCTACCATTCGTCCCATTGTAACCGGCGGACCTTCCACTGTTTACTTCCACTGCTTTACGTCGTAACTAATTCAAATTTCAACCGTTTCCCATCGTTCAAACAATTAAACAAATCTAGAGATTTGTATCTATCTAGCCGTGTTCACGAAATTTCGATAGCTGTTATACTTTTTTCTGTATCACAGTTTTAGTTTCAAATCGTCATATTCTACCATTCGTCCCATTGTAACCGGCGGACCTTCCACTGTTTAAGACGTCATAACTAATTCATTCACATTTCAACCGCTAACCTTCATTAAAAAAATGTCACTAATCTACAGATTTGTATATTCAATAGTAACGATATCCAAACGAAATTTCGATAGCATTTATATTTATTCAGAATCACAGTTTACACATCGATTACACATTGATCTCCGACAGTTACACATCGTAGGCCTAACTAAATCAATTCTCAATTGTTTACCTTCGTTCAAAAAATGTCACAAATCTACAGACTTGTATATCCCATAATATCCAATCAAAAGGGGTCTACCGATCAAAAGAATCAGTGGGTTTCATTAAATTAATCCGAGTTGTGAATAATATCATGTGAAGTCCGTTGCTCACTGTCTGTATGCTGGCTGTCGTAAATCTTCCGCTGCCGTAAAACGACGTTCACGTTCGAGCGTCATGGCGTCACCGCGGACCTACGGCCGGCGGGGGGTGCCCACAATAGTAACACAAACACACCGCGGACCTACGACCGACCGGCGGGGGGGGGGGTGGTGCGGGGGGGGGGGGGGGGTGCCCGCAATAGTAAATAGTAGTATACATTTATTTTTCCAATATAAATCAAAACCCAGCCTCTTATTCTACTACAATTTCAACTACTTCTACTACTTTCAGATTCTTCTACTATTTCAGCTTCTACTACTACTTTCAGATTCTTCTACTATTTCAGCTTCTACTACTACTTTCAGATTCTTCTACTATTTCAGCTTCTTCTACTACTTTCAGATTCTTCTACTATTTCAGCTTCTTCTACTACTTTCAGATTCTTCTACTATTTCAGCTTCTACTACTACTTTCAGATTCTTCTACTATTTCAGCTTCTACTACTACTTTCAGATTCTTCAGATCAATTCATTTTATATTTCTGCTTTGCGCTTATCATTCAGCTTCCAGCATTCACACGCGTTTTCTGCAGGAAATGCATTTTCTAGTTTTTATTTTTATTCTTCTTCCGAACGTTTTTTGGCACGCTTCTCCTTCTTCATACTTTCAGCTACAGAAACCATTCGAATATCAAAATGTTCAGATTTGTTACGACATTATGGCTATCTATTCAGATTTTTCATATTCATTCAACTTTTCAAATTATTCTACTTTTTCCACCTTTATTTTTCCAATGTAAATCAATGGGTCGGACGGCAAAGCCGTCCACCCAGCCTCTTATTCTTCCAATGCTTTACGTCGTAACTAATTCAAATGTCAACCGTTTCCCATCGTTCAAACAATTAAACGAATCTAGAGATTTGTATCTATCTAGCCGTGTTCACGAAATTTCGATAGCTGTTATACTTTTTTCTATATCGCCTTTTTTGTTTCAAATCGTCATATTCTACCATTCGTCCCATTGTAACCGGCGGACCTTTCACTGTTTACTTCCACTGCTTTCCGTCGTAACTAATTCAAATTTCAACCGTTTCCCATCGTTCAAACAATTTAACGAATCTAGAGATTTGTATCTATCTAGCCGTGTTCACGAAATTTCGATAGCTGTTATACTTTTTTCTGTATCGCAGTTTTAGTTTCAAATCGTCATATTCTACCATTCGTCCCATTGTAACCGGCGGACCTTCCACTGTTTAAGACGTCGTAACTAATTCAATCACTTTTCAACCGTTAACCTTCATTCAAAAAATGTCACTAATCTACAGATTTGAATATTCAATAATAACGATATCCAAACGAAATTTCGACAGCATTTATATTTATTCAGAATCACAGTTTAAGTTTCGGGTTCTCTTCAGTTGATCTCACAGTTACACATCGATTACACATTGATCTCTGACAGTTACACATCGTAGGCCTAACTAAATCAATTCTCAATCGTTTACCTTCGTTCAAAAAATGTCACAAATCTACAGACTTGTATATCCCATAATATCCAAACGAAATTTCGATAGCATTTATATTTATTAAGAGTTTAACTGATTCCTTTTCAGTTGACTTCACATTGACGCTCGAGCGAGGGGACATTCAGCAGTGTTGCCAGATTGGGCTGCTTTTTGAGGATCAGACAGTGTTGCCAGTGTGGGCTACCTTTTGAGGACGTTCAGACAATAGCTGTGTCCCAATTCAGGGGCTGCATGCTGCAAGTACACATTTGAAGGCCGATTACGTCACAATGCGGCGCGAAGGCTGTCCCAATTCGAAGGCTCCTTCAAATGCGTACTTCAAATGCGTACTTCTTTTCCCCCTTTTTGGAGGATGCACCGCAACTATCCTTCGCGGCCTCGTATATCCCAAAATCCTTGGCGCGCCGCTGTTCAGAGGCGGGAAAAGAATAATGGCGACACCAAGCGGCGATGAATTTATATTTAAATGTAATAAGTATTGGGTTTATATTTAATTACTTTTACTTACTACGATACTTTTACTAATTACTTATATTTTATTACTTGTATTATCCCTGCTTTATTTCCAGACTGTAAAACTGCAAACTCTAGTTAAACGATTGGATTGAATAAAGAGCTACGTTTATGATTATCACTTTTATATGTTATACTTCATTATTATCATTATTATGATCATTTTTTGCTTTATTGGAACCCTTCCGTCTGTTTTTCAACTGACGACAAACTGACAGGCAACGGCTACGTTACTACCAACTGACGGCTGGTGACGCGGCTGGTGACGCAACCAGGAAATGCTTCGAAGGCTAGACCGTCTCATTTAACAACGGTTGATGCGGCCTTCGAAGGTCCCTCAGAAGTACGCAGCCTTCGAAAGCCGCGAAGGCCGCGTACTTCGAAGCATGCAACCCCTGAATTGGGACACAGCTAGTGTTGCCAGATAGGGCTACTTTTTGAGGACGTTCAGCAGTGTTGTTACTACTTCAGTTACTTCTACTTCAGCTATTAGTATTACTAATTCAGCTACTACTACTTTCAGCTCCTTCTACTATTTCAGCTTCTACTACTACTTTCAGATTTTTCTACTACTTTCAGCTCCTTCTACTATTTCAGCTTCTACTACTACTTTCAGATTTTTCTACTATTTCAGCTTCTTCTACTACTTTCAGGTTCTACTACTACTTTCAGATTCTTCAGATCAATTCATTTTATATTTCTGCTTTGCGCTTATCATTCAGCTTCCAGCATTCACACGCGTTTTCTGCAGGAAATGCATTTTCTAGTTATTATTATTATTATTATTATTATTATTATTATTATTATTATTATATATTGTTATATTATATTATTGTTTTAAGCAATCAAACACAACTTTGATGACAAAAACAACAAAGGTAAGATATCATTTGTGAATGTAAGTCCCATACTGCACAATGGTCTTCACTAAAACCTATTCATGTGTATTGGTGAGTGGAAACTGTGTGCATGTGGCTATAGATGTAAAAGGGATTGATTGTCCTTGAAATCATAGATTTTCGTGTGAAACTTTTCTCATGAACCAGTGACTTCAAAACAAGTTTACCTCTAATCCGTGTTGTACATCCAGTTTGCTGAACCATTTACATTCTCGTAACCTATTAGAAGCCTGTATTGTTCATTTGCTGCATTGTGCTGCTTCACATGCTAGAAAATATGTGTGATCATCTGTTGTTATTCCAATCCAAGTGACCTGCCTCAGTGCAACCCCTCCCACCTACCAACACTGTGATGTTCCAGCAGTCCAGACATAATGCTCTCAGGTATGGAGACTCTTGTTTCTCTCTCTCTATGCAAGCTCTTTGAGTTTTGTGCCTCGAGTGTTACTGAAATTGATATGCAGTGTATAACCTTACATCACCCTGTCGTCTGCGGCCCACTACTGCCACTGTTGTGTGTGTGAGTGTGTGTATATGCGTGTGCATGTGCACATGTGTGCATGTGCATGTGTGCCCATCACAAACCCCCTGCCCGCGTGCTAGTGCATCCATAACAACTGGTCTCTCACTGGCTCCAATGGTTTACTGGCCGGAGGGCGAGGAGATGGTGGGTGGGGTGGGGGGGTATTGTGCATGCTCGCCTCTAACCTACTTAGAGCTGCCGGTGTTGATATGTAACAGGAGATGACCTGGTGGCGGGTCCCAGCCCGCCAGAAGACTGGGTACAGAATACATGTGCCAGATTAATAACAGAGGAGGCGCTGCTTCACACACACACACACACACACACACACACACACACACGCACACGTGTGTGTGTGTGTGTGTGTGTGTGTGTGTAAATCAGCCCATCTTCCCATCTGTTTACACTAGGGCCTTCAGGAGTGATGACCCAAAACAAACTCTGCTCTGGGAAGCACAAACATGTGTGCAGAGATATATAGAGAGAGAGAGAGAGAGAGAGAGAGAGAGAGAGAGAGAGAGAGAGAGAGAGAGAGAGAGAGAGAGGAGAGAGAGAGAGAGAGAGAGAGAGAGAGATTGCTAAGAGGTAATCGCTGGATGCCGGGGGAGTGCTGTCATATCCAGCTGATGGGCTATAGCATACTTCCAGAGACTCAAGTCGCCTCCTTAATTCTATTTGCCTCGTGGGGAGCCTCCCTGGGAATGCAGCCCCTCCCCTCTCTCTCTCCCTGACATAGAGAGAGAGAGAGAGAGAGAGAGAGAGAGAGAGAGAGAGAGAGAGAGAGAGAGAGAGAGAGAGAGAGAGAGAGAGAGAGACCCCGGCCTTTTTCCACTCCTGGCTCCCTTGGAGTCCGGACAAGACACATAAATCACTCACACACACACACAGAAACTCATGTGCGCGCGCACACACACACACACACACACACACACACACACACACATGCAGACGCACAGTCCTTCCAACAGATGTACATATAAACAGTTGAAAAATAATGACACACAGCTACACAAAGCTTTATACACACACACACACACTGTAATGCAGTCCAAGTGGATTCAGTAAGTAGGCCAGGGGTCTTCTTCTTTAGAGTTAAAATATGAGAGGGGCAGACAAGTGGGGGTGGGGTGGAGACTGGAGGTCGGGGGAAGTGATTGATTCCTTCAATAATGGCCCATCCAGACAGGCTGTGATCATGGTTCCACAGGCCATGGCCAGACACCACAGACAAGGAGGAGGAGGAGAGAGAAGAGGCGGAGGGAGGAGGAGGAGGGTTCTGTCTTGGAGTGACACCCCACCCCCAACTCATTTCTCAAACTCTCCACCCCCCAGCACCAGATCCTTTAGATCCATAAATCCTGTGTTTGCAGAGTCTGGTCCTTAGCTTTCTGCTGGTTCACTGTTCACGCTCCACGCAGGCACATAATAGCTCTCATGTCTGTCCTTTTCTCCCTAGACTGGGAATTGGCAAGGTACTGAATGAAATATGCATCAACTGGGGCCCATATGGGTTACTTTAGTTGTGCTAGGAGTCTTTTTTTAGAAGGAGTGGGTGGGTCGGGCCTGTGAAAATATGATAGAATTGGTCGTCATTTCCGCCTAAAAAGCGGTTAGTCACAGGTAGTTTGGTGTGTAACACAACCGATAAATCCACAAACAATTCCCTGTTTGATGATGCGCACCAATGAAACCAGGCCACATGTGGAACACCGACCGATTTTAATCCCCTTTTAATCATCTTAATCAACTCTCAGTGCTATTAAATAGACCATTCAACAGAAACCAGGGGAGGACCAGAACAAGAACCTTATCCGTTTGGGACGTCCGATCAGGACCCGACAGGTTTAGTGTTTTGTGTGTGTGATTGTATCCGTGGCGACAGGGTGCAAAAGGTTAAACAGTTGGAGAGCTCTCTAGTGGACGCAGACGCGGGCTCCATAGAGCGTCATTAATTAACATGCCATTATCAGAGCTGAACGCGCGGCCTGGCCCACATTCATGCTGCAAGGAGCCACTGGCGGACTAGAGGTCACATCCTGTGTGTTAATCACCGCACACCCCTGACCCCTTAAAAGGAAACACATTAGAATGGGCACATTATTGCCATCTGGCTGGGCACCAATCACTACCCAGATCAAAATGAGCAGAAGTACAGCTGAGGAAGCAGTCTTCTATAACCACAAACACTCAGTCAGCCATGAAGACAGAGAGCGGGAGCGAGAGAGCGAGAGAGAGAGAGAGAGAGAGAGAGAGAGAGAGAGAGACTAGTCATGAGTGGGAAGACACCATTATTGTAATGGAGGTATTATTCAAGCCTCTGGTCATTTGAAATCACCCCCCCATGTCAGTAAGTGCATGTATTCAGCGCACTCCCTGGGCGCTAAGCCCAGCCAGGGTAGTCGAGTTGCACGCAAGACGGCAGTCATGCATGAGAGCTTGAGGATCTTGCGTGTGTGTGTGTCCCTGTGTGTGTGTGAATAAAATTGATCGATTTTCTTGCTTTTCATGAGAAACACTGAGTCTGGAATTCTACTTTCATATCATATTTCTCCAGCCCCCCCCCCCCCCCCCCCCCCCCCCCCCCCCCCCCCCCACATACACACACCTCCTACACATACCTCGCTCTCTCCCAAACACACACAACTCCCTTTCTCCCACATCTGACAAGAATCTCTCCGATCGGATGTGACTCACCACCTTTGGCAGTGGATCACTAAATTCCGATTTTGTTGCACTAGTCCTCCTCTCAAAGCCAATCAATTCAAGTTGAGTTTATTTTGTATAGTCTAAGTTTTTATCGCAATTAAGATCTGAACAAGCTCTGCAGGTCTGTACTTACAGGGAAATTCTCAGACCTCCCTGTGGCCCCGAGTTCTCAGGTTTAGGGCTAAAGGATTTAAAATGAAAGAAACCTTGAACATTGATTCAAAATAGGAATTCCCTTTCCAGATGGCTAGGCCCACTTTAGAAGCAGTTGGGTCGATAACATATGAGGGAAGAAAAAAACACTGTGGAAAATACGTTTTTCCTTGCTTTTTAAGAATAGTCCTTCTGACAAAATCAAGCTTGTGGTATGTACACAAGTACGCTCAGTGATATGTACACAAACAACACCTTAAGACAACCACAGTTGTGTTTTGTACTTCATTTCCCTGCATGCCCAGACATTCATTGGAAATGTATTTTAGACGAAATACAAATAACACCACAACATATTTTAAGCAATTCATCGTGCCATGACATGTAAACAAAAATAGCACAGAGGTGTGCAAACAAAAGCACAGGAGATGTTTTGACCTATATGTCAATATAAAGAAAGGCAGAGGGCAGATGTGGTCTCCAAGTGTAAACAGGGAACACCTATGTGTTTTTTTTCCTATTTGCATGGTTGATAACGTTATACAGAACATGTCACTCTGCTCCCAGCGGACCCTGAAATCCTGCATCAACTGTTTTCCAGGGGACCAGGTAGCTCTCGCTTCTCTCTCTGCTTGACAGAGTGTGTTTCCTGGCTGCAGGGGGCAGGGCTGGACGTGAGGTGACCTTGGTGTCAGCAGAGACACACAGAAGCTGCTGAACAGCACATCTTCCTGTTCCTCCCTGGACACCCTATAAAGACACTTCTCCTCACACTTGAAAAGGGAGAGGTCTTTGATAGGCCTGGCTCAATGTATGGTATATACACACATATGTACAGCGCTGCAGTTTCTATAAGCTTGCCCCTCTGACCCAAAATGTGCTGCACAGCGTTGTGAATGTTGTGCATGTGTGAATATGTGAATGTTGTGCATCCACATATTTGGCTGTCTTGCCTTGTCCCCCTGCCTTTTCTCAATGCCCTGTGCATTGTGTTGCAAACAATGATGGCTTGATACCCCCCCTTTAAACAATTCAAAAAGCATTTGCTGATTTCAAGTGGACCTGCAACAGAGACCATTAAAACAGAAGGAGTGTTTTTTGGTTGGTTCCTACAACTAATTTTCCTTTCACTTCCACTCCCTTTCACAGAAAGCATTGAAAATCAGCTCACCTAGCAGGCCCTATATGTGCTGCCCTATCATCGAAGTTCTCCATGTCTTGGTAGCCAAGAAGCTGTCTCCCTGCCTCCTATTTACTCTATGGTGCCCACGCACATTTCACCTGAGCTCTGAAAGCCTCATGTAGGCAGTGCTGTAGCAGTACTGCCAGTCCTTACTAGCCTAAATACATGAAAGCACTCAAGACAGATCAGTCAGTAAGAGGTTGACACGACGATAAGCCACATCCAACAACACACAGCATGATGTGCAGCTTGAGGAAGTGATGCTGGTGTGAGAGAAAGGATAGGATCCTGTGCCTGGATAGGAAGGATAGGGCCGCTAGATCTGTCTATATTGAGAAAATGCCGCCATTGTCAATCAACCGTCTGGATCTTAGGGCGGCAATGAGTCACAGCAAAGCTTGAAAGAAAGAGAGAAAGGGTTAGAAAGAGGAAAAAGGAGTGTTGGCAGACAGCATTGCTAGCGTAGGTTTAGGACACATCAGGGTCATACAGTGACACAACACACTCCCTTCCTGTATAGCTAAACCTAATCTTCTGCATGTTGTGTTGAGTTGTCACTGTAAAAACAATGCCTTAGTCCTAGATATTAACAAAATAAAACATACTAGACAATAACTAAATAACTTGATTTCTAAAGTTAGACTGCACTTATGTGCATGTAAACTGGTTACTTAACTGTTCTAGCTGCTCCAATATTGATTGTACACTTTGATTATCCAACCTCACTTGTAAGTTGCTTTGCATGAAAGGATCTGTGCTAAATGAATTAACAAGAATGCAAATGATTACAGTGTAGCTTCAAACACAGTATAGCACATTTGATTGACCTATTTCCATGGGGGAAAAAAAGGTGCATTTTCTCCAGCCAGTGAAAATACATGAACGTAACATGACAAATGTGCTCTAAAGGCACAACCTACATTCCTGAGCTGGGATAAGCAGAGAGACCCAGAGTGGCTTTTGATCAAAGTCCAACATTTGTTTAGCTGACAGTAGCACGAAACCAAGGAAAAAAGAACAGAAATGAGGGGTGAAAAGGAGATGGATGTGTGTGTGAGTGTAGGTGTGTGTGTGCGAGCGCGCGTGTGTGCGTGGTTGTGTGTGTGTGTGCGTGTGTGTCTTTGTGGCTTGTTTGACTGCCTGAAAGAAAAAAGCCCTCTCCTCAGGGCTTACTCAGCTTTGACAGAGTGACTGCCACCACCTTGTGATCTCAGTGCACAAAGCACATGACAGATCAGACACACACATGCACTCTCTCACACACACAAACTCACTCACACTCACACACAGGCACACAAACACACACACCCACTCACTCTCACGCAAACACAAACACTCACTCACTCTCACACACATGCACACAAACACACACACACACACACGCACGCAGAGTAAAATTCTCACACTGCTCTTATGCCCCTCTCTTAAACCCCCTTCTCTTAAACCCCACCTTAACCCCCCCTCTCTTAAACCATATCTTTTGATACTTCAGCAGGTGGAAGACTTTAATGTTTAATGATCAGACATCATTCAGTTCCTTTTTATCAACATGTTCCAGCCTGTTAATGTAACCTTGTACCCTGACATTACCGTCTCACATCCCCATTCATGCTTGCAAGGTTTCATAGTTAATGTTGGTCTGGTTCTTCAAATTCAACCACACTAATATTTTCTACTTGTGAAAATTCTGATATGTTGACATTACTTGGATGTTTTCTCAATGCCTCTGCGCTAAGGGATTGCATTTTGTGTATTTGTGTCATCATTTCTGAGACCTCTGTATCTACTAGGAGACAGCTCTCACCATGAATTGGGTGAAAGGCCATTCTGTCAAACATTGACTCGCTGGAATAGCACACTTCCCCTCCATGCTATCTAACTGTGTCACTTGACACAGCCAGTAAGCACACATGCCTATCTCCTCCACCTGCCAATCAGATAACCTTGACACTTGCGCCGCTATGTGAATAAGATGTTTCTTAGATGGCTGATTATGAGGAACTGCATCACGACACTACATGCACTCCATGCACTTCAAGAGGGAGGAAGCCTTGGGGAGGCTGGGTCCCTGGTGGGGTGGGTGTCAGTGTGGAAAGCAGCAGGCATTTTCCTCCTGTCCCTGGGACGTTATTGATGAGGTGAGGTAATGGATCTCCCTGCAGTGCTCACAGGGACACTGGGGATAAATCAGACAGTGGGTGAGACCTAACCAGCCATTCCACCTCTCTCCACACTCAACTGCCATTTCATTAGCCTTATTTATGGGGGTGATGCACTCTTGTGGACCCTCCCACTTTCATCTTCTCATAGAAACTAACCAACAAAAAAAAAATGCTATTCTTCCACTGCTATGGCAACCATACGTATGCCCTGGCCCCTTTCCAACTTTCCCCTTCCCCTTTCCTGGAAATTGTCAGCCTCCCACACATATCTTCCCAGGAACTAGTGGTGTTCTCTTTGATGGGGAAGAGGCTGCTTGTGAAGACCGCAGCAGCAACATTGGCCAAGAGATGGATGGATGGTATGTGCTTTCTCTTCAAGGCCTGGCCCCTGGCTTTTAATGTGTATCCAGTATAGTGTGTGTCTGCTGATGTGCTCTGCAGGGAGACAGCTCAGCACTTCCAACCTTATTTGAACTGACTTGGGCAGCAGCAGCAATTCCCCTTACACAGTATAAACTGCGGTTCAACCTGGCTTCGTCCCTGAGAGCAGAGTGAAGTCCTTATCACGTCCTTGTGTTTGCTGTGGAGGCATGCAAAGATAATGGAGCCCTTATCTTCACCACAGGGTCAGATGTCAATTCCTCTGTCAGTCATCTAGCCAGAGATGTCTTCCGTCGCTCTAAGCTCTGTGGTTAAATGGCGGGCAGGTGCTGAGATTGCGCCTTCGCCTTCATTGCCATGGCAGGAGTCATGCTGTGTCATTCCATCATACCTTCACTTTGAATGCCATCCTGCACGACAGGCAAATATATATATAGGGAAAATATAATCAAATTAACAGACTTTGTGTGTGGTTTTTGTGTATATCTGAGCTGCCAAGCAAGCTTTAATATTTAGCAATATACTTGTATTTCCTCCTGAAAATACTGTCATACTGAGATGACTGTGCTTCCTCCTCTCCCCTAGATGACGAGGCCTCGGTTGGAGATGAAAGACCACAAATTATTATTAAATCATTTCCTCAAACATCATTTTTCATCAGAAAGAGGATGTGAGAGAGAGAGAGAGAGAGAGATGTGTGAGTCTGTGTGGCAGATGTGTGTATTTATTTTCATTGCCTGGTGGACACATATCATGTCTGTCATACAAGAATATGTCCATACATGTTCAATCTAGTCAACTCTGTGTGACACTGCGCTAAGGCTACGTCTGCATTACTAGTCTGCTCAGACTCAGGTAGGATAATGTCGTACTCGCCCATCAGCCTCTTCAGTCAATGATGACAGAAAACGAGATGCAAGTGCAATTTTATTTGCAATTTTTTTAAAGATGATGTGCAGTTTGCCTTGCTCCAAATTAGCCAAATGTATGACTGTAGCACAGAGTGCAAAGAGTTGGGGGAGAAATAAATAAGCTGACTCCACTGAAAAGAAAATTGTATGTTGAATACCAGTATATGATTGAGGGACGCTTCGTTGATCTCATCTTGAGAGCACTGGGTTCGTTTTGACATGTCTGGGAGAAATAAGACCAGTGTGGCAAGCTGGAAACCGTTTGAATGGACATTTTATGAGCCACAAATTAAAACAATATGTGAAACGAATGCCCTATGGTGATATTGTGTCGCTGTTGAGAGAACAATGACTCCATAAAATTATCCACCTTTAGTCTGTATTCCATTCTGCGTGCAGATGAGTCTGGACAGAAACCACTGTAAACGTTAAATGTTACTTCCTTCTAGTAACTAAATAAAGAGAATAGGTAAAAATGGGGGAGAAAAAAAAGTGTGTGTGTTTGTTGGCTGTGGGCCATGTGTAGTCTGACACAGGATGTTAGGCTGGAATTCTAGCAATGTAGAGCGTAGTTACACTATTTGGAGTGTGCTGTGGTCGCTCCTACTGCTGCGGTTCACTTTAGTGCTGTGTGCAAGCGGTTGCCAGTAATGCAGTGCCGTGAATGAATCTCGGATCTGGATCACACTCGACTGATCTCTAAGTAAATCTCTATTTAACAAGCAACTGCAACTGGAAAGTCACACAAACACACACATATACACACACACACACACACACACACACACACACACACATTCCTTCTTTGTCTTCAGCATCTGTGGGGAGGGGAAAGACTGCTTGCCTGAGACCAGTCATGACCATACTAAATGGCAGCGGTGGCAGGATGAATTATGTCTTGACTAAAAATGTACATCACAGCCAAAGGATGGACCCGACATGTAATTATAACCATGTTATAAATAGAACATGCCAGACTAGAATCAATCAGTTCTAATACCATACATTTCAACTGTAACCCATTACCCCCCGAGTTAGCTTCATTAAGAGGCTTAAAGCAAGCAAAGGTGCTTTACACTCCTTTGAATCTAGAATTTGCATGGACTTTGACTAGAAGGTGGATGCACACATGCACATGCACACGCACACACACACACACACACACACACACACACACACACACACACACACACACACACACACACACACACACACAGGCTTTACTGCCCATTGCTTTAATAAAAAGAAAAACTTTGATACATATATTTTGTATAACATGCTGACTCTTCCCTGAATACACTTCAAATAATACTGAAGATAAGGGGCACGATGTCATTGAGAGAGACAGATAGATGATGCCCTTTCCAAAATAGATAGAGCTTTGAAGAGGTGATATTGGTACAACACTATACCAATTTAAAATACACAAACACTAATCTAATGCTACTGAGAGTTGATTAACCTGGGCAACTCTGTGTCTTCTATCGTCTGCTGCTGTTTTGATCACAATCTACCTTCATTTCTTTTCAACTTGGCAGTCTACCCACAGTTTGCAGGTGGATACACTGCAGACAGTATACGACACATCTATCGGTTGAATGCGTGGGACCTGGTTTTGAAGTATTCTCAGCTGCTGCTCTCTCTCTCTCTCTCTCTCTCTCTCTCTGCTGCATTAGCTTTCATCTCTGAGCCATTGATATTCCCTCAATGAATCGTATCAATACAGAGAAGGAAATGCAACATGGTTGTGCCCCTTGTAACAAGGTTCCAAATTCATATTCTGAAAATCACACACAAAAAAATACCCTGCTTGTGATTTAGCTAATTAGCTCTTAAGGAGCGCTCTCATATGAGTTCAGTGAACAGCCACTCTGGGCTGTGTCTGGAGCCCTGGTTCACATGGGTGAATCTGGTGCCTGTGAAGCACAGATGTGGACATCTAAACCAGCATGTGAGAGGTGCTGGTGTTTTATCAGCTCTCTGGTTAATTGGGCATCGCTGAAGATGTGGATAGATTACCCCTGATACGAGGCGAGGTCCAGTGCACCGCAGCTCAAGTAAACATTTCTTTCCTGTGCTGTGATGGTTGGATGGAGAGATGGTGGAGAGATGGAGAGGAGGGTGGCGGCTGTCTCCCAGACCCCAGAGCAAAAAGAAAAACAATCCACCTGACATCAGCAAAATGTAGGTCACGATATGCATGACTGAAATATGCCAGGTGTTTGTGAATTCCTAGTACAAAAAACACAAACTGGCAAAATCTCTTACATCCTCTCTCTCTGTCTCGGATATGTCTAGACTGATTGATTTTATTCACACATACATGGACCTATATTGTTCTTTCTGTAGATCCATGTGTTGACACGTTCCACGTTATTATTTAATGGACACAAGAAAGTATTTTCATGTCAGTAAATGGGCTGCCACATGGACAAATGACTTTGGAGGGTGGCATCGGCTGTGCTGTTTGAACCACAAGGAGAGGATTCAGACCATTAAGAGAGGACACTGGTCTCATCAATTACGCTCACAGCGTGTAATGTTGTCGTCTCCCCAACACTATTATTCATAGTTAAGCCAGTGTATTCACAGCTTGCACCTCTCCCTGGGCATCCAGCAGCACAGTCTGCACAGATGGAGACGTCCTTGAGGGTCAGCACTTGAAACAACCCTTTTTCTAATCTCACTTCAGAATGAATCATAATGTGAGTGAGGTTTTTGTTCTCCATAATAGCTTCACACTAAACTGTGAGAGCTAAACAAAGCGTCCACGATTCAATAACACGAACGTAAAACGAGAATCGCAGGCAGGGCCGTCCCTAGGGGGGTGCGAACTGTGCGGCCGCACAGGGCCTCGCGCTCATGTGGGCCTCGCGCCTGGCCAGTGAAGTATTTATATATGACAATCGCGCGCCAGCACCCCCCCCCCGTTGACAATCGCGCGCTAGAAATGGTGAAATCGAGTCCTCTCTACGTTGGCTGACATTGCTGTGGGCATGGTGTGTATAATGGGGAGTGGAAACGAGCGGCTCCTGGAGGAGGAGCGAGCAGAGGGCAGGCCTATCGGAGGAGCCGCTCTGAGGAGGACGGCTCAGCCTGGTGTGAGGAGCAGCAGTACACCAGCAGGCTAGCGTCGAGACACTCATCACGCACAACCGCCGGTGGAGCAAATGCAAACGAAAACTATTCGTACATGTGGATTATTTCGGGACGACGACGACGACGTACATTTTTTTCATCGAAGAGGCAACTAGCGAGCAGGTCTGAAGTGGTTCTCAGCGACCGGAACATCAGCGTAAGAAAAGCCGCCGTGTGGTATCTCTCACCCCGTAGCTAAGGCTAGCATCCCTCCCCGCTGTGGTTGCAGGGCTCCGTGTTGTTGTTGGGAACCAGACGCTGGGATCAGGCTATTCGTTGGAGCGGAAACGTCCCCCACAGTAGCAGTCCCATTATATTTAGAAAAAACACACTTTAACCGATCGCTTCGGACACACGGTTATAGTTAACGTTGTTGCCCACGCACTTTATGCCTTGTCACGCCAACAAAGCGCCTGATACGGTGTTATTTGTTTCATTAAAAATGAAGAACACGTGCTACATGGCTAATGTGGCTAGGTTATGCTACAGCTAGCAGCGCTAGCTGTGGTCCAGAGAAGTGGCGCTAGCTTATTGCTTAATATCATGAATCATCCGGTGATGATAACCGTGACGTGTAGCGTACTTGTGTCGTCCCCGGACGTATGTAGCTAAAATGTACATTGAACGGCTTAATCTGATCGGTTATCAATAAAGTTGGCTATCGACGCGCTAGCTGCATTTGTAAACATTGGTGTGAAGTCACAGTTGGCTAACGGTGAAGACAGGGATGTGGGCTCATAGTGGAGGTTCACCTCTCACAGCCTGATGTCGGTCTGTCAACTCATCTCCACAAATGTCATTTAGTAGGTGGTTTCTCTTAAATTCTGGTATTTTTCTCTCGTTTTTAGTTATTATGGAAATACCACTTACCTAGTTTAACCGCCTGTAAGATGTATACTTAAATTGTGTTTAGTGTATTGCCGTGCAGTACATTACAGTACAGTACATTGTTGTTAAACTTTAATTGCTAGCATCAGCTAAAACCCTCACAAGACATCAGCATGTAGAAGTTACAGATCGAGATCAACTCATTAAACGATTCGATTTTTATTAAATAGGATTGAAAACTCAAAACTGCCAACTTTGCCAGATATCCATAGTAAAAAAACAACAACATACAAATCATTGCCTCAGTTGCATAATCTTTATTCTTGTGAGGGGCAACCAGCCTTTTAACCTCTTGGCATGTAAGGTAGTAGTTTCTCTAGACTAAAGGTCACATCAAGTCTTGTTTAATTGCAATGTGAGGCCCTGGGTAGTAACATGAACATTTGGATAAGTGCAGTTTCAAGTTATGTATTTGAATTTTGAACGTATTGGCATTTCAGCGCTGCATAGGTCTAGTCAACTAATGTGCCTGATTAATGGTCTTTTGGAATGAAACATGTTTTATAAGGCTTATTGTATTTTATCCTCAACACAAGCCGGGGGACATGGCATGGTTGAGAAAATACAAAGACAAACAGACTCTGTATTTCCTCAACCGCTCCTCTATTTTCAATGGGGTCAGCTGCCACCAGGCACCACTAAGATCTAATTTGTTTTAATGTTAATCCACGATGGTGTGAGATTAGACAGTGCAGCTTTCTTCAAGTCCTGGGTATCATGTTGTACTAGGTGTGTGGGATGGGAAGGGGTTAAAGGAGCATGAGGAGCTGTCTCTCCCTGAGCCAAGAGTGTAATGAGGGCGATCCCAGGCTCAGTATGATGCCTTGTGGAGACCGTTTTACTACTAGTTCAATTGCTGTTCAGATTACGAAACATAATGCAACTATGAATCTGAGAGCTGAGGAGCGTGTCCGTTTTTATTGTTGGAGATTAATGCAATGAATGCAGGAGGAACCTTGCAGTACCAGTAAATCATGACAGTGATTGCTGCTAGAATTAAATATGACCTGGCTGTGGGCTGTCTGTCCTCAGCTGTCACCTTGCCATGTCTTTATTTAATTTTTTTGTATAAAGTGCAGTGCAAATGTTATTGCACATGCACAGTGAAAGCATTTGTCTGCTTGAAATTCACATAATAATAATAATAATAATAATAATAATATGTACTTCAGCCTCTGGGCTATGTGTAGTCTGAAATGTATATCGGAAGATTAAAAGGGTTGAAGAGTCTTTACTACTAAAACAACATTTACTCCCAGCAACGAGAGACAAAAAGCTGCTGATGAAAAAGCAGGGCCAGATAAGTGGCAGGCCAGAAACTGCTCAACTGCTTAAGTATCTTGGAGCAACCTGGGTCCAGATTGCAAATTCCAAATTGATGTTATTCTCCAAGATATGGAGTTTGATGTTTGTAAAACAACAACCACATTATGCTGTTTATGTTTGCACCTGTATGAATGAGCTGAGTTGAGTTAATGGTACATTAACACAAAGTATACAGCTTTGTGTATACAGCTTGGTTGAATATAATTTGGTCCAACAGTTTATACATTTGTTGCGTGGAGTTGATGTATATGTGATCAAAGTTGAAGTGAAGTGACGTTTGGAGTTACGTCAGCTGTCACATGAGTCGTAAACAAGGAGCAAAATTTGTTGCAGGAGGCAGAAGCACAATTTGTGTAAAATGTCTGCAGTGTGGAAATCTAACTATAAAGGCAGGAATCTCTGTCTGCCGTCTGCATGCCTCTCATTCTGTCTGCGTGCCTCCCATTCCGTCGATTATCTGGATGGCCGTTCGTCGAATCCACTTCACATTCGGCAGATTTTTAGTATACTAGTAGTTTTACTATAATGCTGCACTAAGCAGAATTGTGATTTTTATTTGTTGTGACTGTGAATGTTAAAGTTAAGTTATTACACCTTCGAAGTGGAATTGTGATTATATTACTCATTTTGAGTGTTCTAGTTTTACTACAGTGCTGCACTAAGGGGAATTGAGGTCTTTGTCATTTGTTTACTTGGTTATTTTGTTAAAAAACAAATAAAAACCAATGCTGCACTAAGTGGAATTGTGATAAGTGGCAGGAGGTAGAGCGGGTTGCCTAGTAATCGGAAGGTTACTAGTTCGATTCCCGGCTACTCCTAGCTAAGTGCTGAGGTGTCCCCAAGACACCTAACCCTAACTGCTCCCGGCGAGCTGGCTGTCGCCTTGCATGGCTGACCCGCCGTAGGCGTATGAATGTCTGTATGAATGGGTCAATGTGAGGCAATAATTGTAAAGCGCTTTGATTGGTCATACCTCTGAGAAAGTGCTATATAAATGCAGACCATTTACCATAAGAGCCATATAAAAATATTTTTAGTTTGTTCACTTTATTTTGTAAATAAAATAACTAAAATAAAACATGAAGAAACAGCTTGGATGCAGGTATTTTTTTCTTAATGCATTGCAGAGCTATTCAATTGTCAAGCATAAACATTGGATTGATTTAATAACTTTAATGTACTTGAAGTGTGCACTGTGCAACTGTATTATCTGGGATAATGCAAGTATCGGATCGGGACATGGTATCGGAAAATACTCAATATTAAATGACTTGTCTCGGGATCGGGGGCAAAAAAACTTGATCAGGACATCCCTAGTTTTAGGTAATGTGTGCAATAGACTTTTCGAAGATGCCACTGTTTAACTTCCTATCAGCAAGCACATGATTCTCCCTCTCTCTCTCCCTCTTCCTGTTTGCTTCCTGGTGATATTATTGTGGCCGTGACACAAAGGGGAGCTGGTACGTTGGGACTCCCTGCCCAGGGGTTAAGGGGATCTGGTGGCTAGATGGACCCTGGGCCTGTCACTCCCTGGTGCTCACACTGCGGCAGTAGGATTTATGGAGAGGAGTTTTCATTACAACAGAATGGCCAAAGGTCTGTCTTTGTTTGCGGGGGGGGTACAAGATCCTCAGCTGGACCTCGAAATCCATACATTTGAATAGGAGACGAGCAATTCAAGTACGCCCTGTTTCAATTAAAATATAATTTGAATAACATTTAATTAATCATTTTTATATACTGACACTAGGGCTGTCCCGAATACCATATTTTGGGCTCCGGAGCTTCGGTAGTAATCGACAGCGAATATTCGAATATTCGGGGGGGGGGGTGTGAAAAAAAAATAAAAAAATGCCAATTGCCTTAGCCCCAGATGTTCCCACATTACTCCTTATTAGGGATGGGCATAATTAATCGATGATCGATCATTGATCGTTAAGAAATGTGTCGATCAATTTATGTTGTTATCGATCAAAAGGACGTTGTGTTGCATACTGTGAGTCTTGAAGCGGTGCGGTGATCGCGGCTTTAGTTCCCCGTGTCTGATCGCTGTAATTCGGAGCGTGAATATCGGTTGAATATCTAATATCTTTCTAACTTTAAAAAACACTTTAGTATTTTTAAGACGATAGTCGCACATCCCTCGTAACTACGCCGTGAAGGTGAACCCTCCCGGACTCCGCTATTAACATGAACCGCTCCGCAGGAGGAGCCGCGCACGTCCACACGCACCGGACACCAAAATACCAACACGTGTTTTCCATTTGCTTGCTGTTAAATAAAGTTGTGTGCAGTTATACGGTTAAATACGATTATTGATTAATGACCGATCGCGTACTGCGGTCAAGACAGCCGTCTCTCGGTTTCGCGTGGTCAAGCCAGCCGCTCCAACATTTTAAATACTTCCATAACTGACATTTTAACAAAACGTTCAGCCTCATATGTTTTCTGACTAAGGTATTGCTTTTAGATAGTTCATGCAATTGTTTCTAAATGTGTGGCTCATCTTTTTGTCGCGAGCCTTTTCCGAGCGCCGGCTGCATATTGTATGGGCACATGTCGGCCTTTTTCCCTTTTTTCAAAACAGTTATACAGTTTAATGCCCACTTTTACTGCCTTGTTTGATTATTGTTGGCCGATAAGTAGGCTACTTATTGTAATTGGAATACAGACTTAGTCTTGTTGAATCTCCAAACCTTTAAGAGCGCATTGTTCGGCTTTTACGAGCGCCGCATAGGCCTATAACCAGGGACGGGCTGCCATAGGGAGGTTCGGCCGATTTCAGGCCGATTATTTTGTATTTTTTTATTTTGTGTATTATTATTTTTGGGCCGGTCCAGATTATTGGGCCAATCCAGGACTGTCATAATACGGTCGTAGGTCCGCGGTGCGCTACAAACGCTACAAACTGAAGCCTGACGTTCACTGCTGTGAGTGATGTCACGCGCCCAAGCTGAGATGGTATATATTTCCACATCTTAACAGTCAAGTATAAATATAGTACAAGAATGTGCTGACAAAATGTATTTTGCGGTTCGCCTTTAGTGATAGCCTACATTTAGAAAAAAAAAAAAAAAAAAAAAAAAAAAAAAACGAATATCCGAATCCCAAAATTGAAAACCGAATACCTACCCAACGAACGAATATCCGAATAGTCGAATATTCGGGTCCAGCCCTAACTGACACATGATCAACTTCTATGGTACAGAATGTTCCGCAGTTGAATAAAAATCTCATTAATGTGGAATTATGCTTACTTTCTTCAGCACAGAAAGTAAGGGAAGAGGTTGCATTTAAGTAGATGCAAGGAAGGCAGTAACAAAATGTAAATGGGCTGCAGAAACTCTTGGAATTTTAAATGGCTGTGTCAGTAGGACTGACCTGAGATATTTACTGAATTTAAAAGGGAATATTTCAATATTTCACAATATATTCCCAATGCTAGGTCAAACAAAAAAAGGAAAAGTATTTGTACCATCATTACTGTCATAATGTTGTCATTACGGGCTCCATACAGACAGACATGGGACATTTGAGATTTGTTAAAGGTGTGGCAAAAATATGTTATTATATTAAACATCATTCTTGTGTCAGGAAAGTTTCAAGAAAATTATATAAATATTAGTGATTTGCAGTCCCTTTCACATTTCTTAATATTGTTTGGACATCCTTTACAAAACAAAGCTGGAATATCGGATGTTATGCCAGAAGGGGTTTCAAACGTTCTCACTCCAACAGTATTGGAAGGACATGATATTGGATGAATTGAATATATTTGGGAAACTGTACAAAGAAAGTGTTGATTTGAAAAGGGGCGTGTGTCAAATGCGTTAGAAATGATTATGTGAGCAGAAAAGCAATTTCTTGGAAAAAATGCTGTAGTCCCAGCAGGGTTTCCTATTAATGTATTAGACCTTGGTGGCCTGCCGCAGACAAAAATACATTATTGCATGTTAGATTAAAAGATACTGTTAAAATGCAACTGTAAAAACGTAGTTATTAGGCCTTTATTTCTGTTTACTTGATAAAAATCCATCATGTACTTTCAATGTTGCACTCATCCTGAGCGCTTACATGTAGAAGGCATCTTTTGCATTTACGGCACAAAGAAAACACATCAACCATTGCATGTGTAACTAAACCAGGAGGAATAGAGCTTTTGTTTACCCTGGTAGTTATCAGTAGCTATCCCCATTGGCTATCCCCATTAGTGGAAATGGCGGACGGTGGTACAACCGAAGTAAAGCAAATCTGATGACACTACTTATGTCTGTGTGCTACCTTTTTGCATTGAGTAAACTACCTGAATAAACCTCATGTTGCCACTCGCCAGGCTATCCAGTCAGGCTACCAATCCAGTTCGCTTTTCTCAACACATAATAAAGAATTTGTATCTGTTTTCATGTCTCCATTATAGAATAAATGAATGAAAATAAACTCACGGTTTTCCTCCTATTGTTTTCTTCTACTCCCCCTCCACCCCGACGCCAACCCCTGCTGCCGATTAGCTTGTTTGTGCGAAGCAATACTCAAACTATGGTGCATTGCATAGTAATGCAATGCACATCATTACAATAGCTTTTGCCTGTTGCCAAATAAAATAACTTCAATTTCACTTTACCTCCTCAGTGAACATGCTTCTTTCTTTCTTATTTCCAAAATGTTGATCGCTTCTTTCACAGAGATTTCCAGACCAATGTGCATCTTGTGTTGTTTGTGGTTGCTAGGCTTTAAAGGAAACGGAAAGCGATCCGGTTTGTCTTTGCGACAGCGACGCAAAAATAATACGACTTTGAAATGCTAGGATGGGAAAAGTTGAAAAGTTGTCTACAGCCCCGTTTAATATATTTATTAAAACAGAATTGTATTCAAATGACACAGGAGGAACAATAATGAATTTGGGAAATTGTTCTCCTAAGTCTTGATAATCAGGGGAAAAAGAAATAAACATTCTAACTAGGGCTGGACCCGAATATTCGACTATTCGGATATTCGTTCGTTGGGTAGGTATTCGGTTTTCAATTTTGGGATTCGGATATTCGTTTTTTTTTTTTTTTTTTTTTTCTAAATGTAGGCTATCACTAAAGGCGAACCGCAAAATACATTTTGTCAGCACATTCTTCTACTATATTTATACTTGACTGTTAAGATGTGGAAATATATACCATCTCAGCTTGGGCGCGTGACATCACTCACAGCAGTGAACGTCAGGCTTCAGTTCACCTTGGCCGTTAAAGGGAAGACAAAATGCCGAAGACCTCAGCTGTGTGGGAACTATATGGGCATAATTAATCGATGATCGATCATTGATCGTTAAGAAATGTGTCGATCAATTTATATTGTTATCGATCAAAAGGACGTTGTGTTGCATACTGTGAGTCTTGAAGCGGTGCGGTGATCGCGGCTTTAGTTCCCCGTGTCTGATCACTGTAATTCGGAGCGTGAATATCGGTTGAATATCTAATATCTTTCTAACTTTAAAAAACACTTTAGTATTTTTTAAGACGATAGTCGCACATCCCTCGTAACTACGCCGTGAAGGTGAACCCTCCCGGACTCCGCTATTAACATGAACCGCTCCGCCGGAGGAGCCGCACATCCACACGCACCGGACACCACAATACAAACACATGTTTTACATTTGATTTTAAATAAAGTTGTGTGCAGTTATACGGTTAAATACGATTATTGATTAATGACCGATTGCGTACTGCGGTCAAGACAGCCGTCTCTCGGTTCGCGTGGTCAAGCCAGCCGCTCCAACATTTTCAATATTTCCATAACTGTGACATTTTAGCAAAACGTTCAGCCTCATATCTGTTTTCTGACTAAGGTATTTCTTTTAGATAGTTCATGCAATTGTTTCTAAATGTGTGGCTCATCTTTTTGTTGCGAGCCTTTTCCGAGCGCCGGCTGCATATTGTATCGGCATATGTCGGCCTTTTCCCCTTTTTTCAAAACAGTTATACAGTTCAATGCCCACTTTTACTGCCTTGTTTGATTATTGTTGGCCGATAAGTAGGCTACTTATTGTGATTGGAATACAGATGTAGTCATGTTGGATCGTTTCCAAACCTTTAAGAGCGCATGTAGGCGCATTGTTCGGCTTTTACGAGCGCCGCATAGGCCTATAACCAGGGACGGGCTGCCATAGGGAGGTTCGGCCGGACGATTTCAGGCCGATTATTTTGTATTTTTTATTTTGTGTATTATTATTTTTGGGCCGGTCCAGATTATTGGGCCGGTCCAGGACTGTCGCACCCCCCCCCCCCCCCCCCCCCCCCGTCAACAATCCCGCCCGCCCCCCATCAACAATCGCGCACCTCAGCTTTTATCCGCCGTTTAAACAGTAACGTTACACATGATAAAAACGTGCAATTACTTTGCTTGGAAAATAGTTGCAACTGATCCGAATAGTACCAAACCTCACACCAAACCCCCCCCCCCCCCCCAAATATTCGAATATTCGCTGTCGATTACTACCGAAGCTCCGGAGCCCAAAATATGGTATTCGGGACAGCCCTAATTCTAACTAACACATATCAAAAACTATTTACATTTTTCCTTCCATTTCCATCAGTTTTTCTCCAAAAAGTCAGTTGTGCCATACCACAAAGCAGTTCCTGTCTGCATAGAGACAAAGGGCCAAATCACACTCCTTCCCCATTTAGGGGGTAGAAAAGCAGAAATAACTCGGGCTTCTTCAGAAAAAATTACTCACTGGCCTGTGTGAAAAATAACTTCTCAAAACAGCTACTCTGCCTTTCCCGAAGGCAATATGGCTGATTATTCGTTCATGATGGCAAACATTTATTTTTTTTGGTCAACTTTTTAGAAAAATATGAAGAAAAAGAAGCCTGTCCCAACACTGATAATAGTTAATGGTTATAATAAAGAATAGATAGATATTAAGCTAGGGCTGCAACGATTCATCGAGTTACTCGATTAACTCGATTATGAAAATTCCTCGAGGCAAAACATCTGCCTCGAAGCCTCGTTAAATTCCTATGACGCGCCTATGTGCAGGGATCTGATTGTTCCACACGGACCGTTGTTCAGGAAGCACACCAGCGCGTGTGTTACTATTGCGCGCACCCCCCCCCCCCCCCCTCCGTCGCCCCCCCCCCCCCCCCCCCCCCCGTCGGTCGTAGGTCCGCGGTGTGTTACTATTGCACGCACCCCCCCCACCCCCGTCGGCCACCCCCGTCGGTCGTAGGTCCTTGTTGTGCATATTAATAAATTAAATTGCTTTTCCTCTTTTTCTCCCTCTCTCCCTCTTTTTCTCCCTCTCAGCACTTCCCAAAAGAGCATTTTTTTAGAAATGCTTGATCATTTTACAGCCACATCATTTTCGTTATGCATTATTTGTTTTGGTTGTTTAAAAACGCAATTTTTCATTTTTCTTCGAGGCAAAACATCTGCCTCGAAGCCTCGTTAAATTCCTATGACGCGCCTATGTGCAGGGATCTGATTGTTCCACACGGACCGTTGTTCAGGAAGCACACCAGCGCGCCCCCCCCGTCGGCCGTAGGTCCGCGGTGTGTTACTATTGCGCGCCCCGTTGGCCGTAGGTCTGCGGTGTGTTACTATTGCGCGCACCCCCCCCCCCCCCCCCCCCCCCCCCGTTGGCCGTAGGTCTGCGTTGTGTTACTATTGCGCGCACCCCCCCCCCCCCCCCCCGTCGACCGTAGGTCCGCGGTGTGTTACTATTGCGCGCACCCCCCCCCCCCCCCCCTTCGGCCGTAGGTCCGCGGTGTGTTACTATTGCGCGCACCCCCCCCGCCGGCCGTAGGTCCGCGGTGTGTTACTATTGCGCGCACCCCCCCCGCCGGCCGTAGGTCCGCGGTGTGTTACTATTGCGCGCCCCGTTGGCCGTAGGTCTGCGGTGTGTTACTATTGCGCGCCCCGTTGGCCGTAGGTCTGCGGTGTGTTACTATTGCGCGCACCCCCCCCCCCCCCCCCCCCCTCCGTCGCCCCCCCCCCCCCCCCCCGTCGGTCGTAGGTCCGCGGTGTGTTACTATTGCGTGCACCCCCCCCCACCCCCGTCGGCCCCCCCCGTCGGTCGTAGGTCCTTGTTGTGCATATTAATAAATTAAATTGCTTTTCCTCTTTTTCTCCCTCTCTCCCTCTTTTTCTCCCTCTCAGCACTTCCCAAAAGAGCATTTTTTTTTAGAAATGCTTGATCATTTTACAGCCACATCATTTTCGTTATGCATTATTTGTTTTGGTTGTTTAAAAACGCAATTTTTTTTATCCGATTCCTCGATTAATCGATCGATAAAGTGCTAAATTAATCGATTACAAAAAGAATCGATAGCTGCAGCCCTATATTAAGCCCAACGCACATGGCCATATCAGAACATATGCGAAATAACATTTTTTGAATTTCCGTATGAATCTGGTTCTTGTTTGTGTCGCGGTACAATATTGATATATGCTTTGGGTTTAATGTGAAAATGCAAACTGGCGGTGGATGGTTAGGCAAGTCATTGAATGTGCGAGGGAGACAGATGAGAGTAGAGGATGGATGGGAGATCCATGCACTTTACCTCCTCAGTGAACATGCATATTTCTTTCTTATTTCCAAAATGTTGATCGCTTCTTTTGCGGAGATTTCCAGACAAATGCACGTCTTGTGTTTGCGGCTGCTAGCCTCTGAGGAAACGGAAAGCGATCCGGTTTCTTTGCGACAGCGACGCAAAAATAATTCCACTTTGAAACGCTATGATGGGAAAAGTTGAAAAGTTGTCTACAGCCCCTTTTAATATTTATATATTAATATTTCTGGCGAATCATACAACCCACCGATTATTCGACCATGAAAAATGTGTTGTTCACATCCCTACTTTTCATTTATGACCCTATCGGCGAATCATACCACCCACCAATCACATCCCTCCTTTTCACACGGAAATAACACCACAACATCCAGTCAAATGTCAAGTTTATTTCTTAATATCGATATATTTCATTTATTATAAAAAAATGAAAGAATAAATTAATTAAATCAATAATTCCTCATCGGTCAGGCGGGGTGGCGGGTCAGATAGGCGGGGCGGGCCGCTCCCCCCAATATAATGGTAATGGAAACACTGCATCCATGGCGTCTGTGGCAACTGTTAAGCGAAGCTCATAGCGCGGGGGTTTTAGGTTGATGTTCGATATGCCAATTTCAATAATAATCAATAGCGTGTTGAACAAAATGGATGGTTTATTTCAGAAAAGTTGTGCTTTGAAGACAGAACATTTACATTTCAGCCTTGACTAGCCATCGGGGACACTTATTTACAGCAAACTACAGTGGAGTATGTAGGGACCATTGGCAAGTGCTAGGGCTGGGTATTGTTAAAAAAATGTTGTTACCGGAACCGTTACCTTGACTTCGAATCCGATTCCTGAACAATACTTTTTTTGATACCAGTTTTATAAAATCCATTTTAACAAAAAGAAAATAACATTACACATGACATTACGGTACAAATCAAGTTTTATTTTTCAGTACAAAGGAAAGAAATATAAAAGATAAAATGAATCAGTGCAAATATTTTTCAGTGCAAAACAGTTGGAAGTCAGTGTCTAATGCTCACTGCTGCATACTTTATGACCTTTACATCTTAGAGAGGCTTCACTCAGCAGTTCTGCTGAAAAATCATCTGATTTGACAAGCCAACTCCTGGCATTGTCCTTACACCAGGCTGAACAGGGGCATAGGCTAATGTGAAGAGAAAAAAAAGATAGCTGAGCGGTTTAGCCAGCCGACCCAATCGATAAGCACATTTTAACAAGCCAGCCTATATGTGAGTTCAAGTTGATCAGTTACAGTCAATCTTAATGCATTTCAGCTTTTGATTTTGTAGCTAGCTATCTATAGCCATAAACTAAAGCTACACACAAACACTGTCTAACGTTACGTGAGTCCCAGTTTTGTGCACCGCACCAAAACAAATATAGTTAGGTTGATACTGAATGGGCTTACATCTTTAATCATAAAATAATCATCACATTTTTTGCCGGGCCCTAGAGGGTTCAGAGTCAATCCACCACAGTCTCTAAAGATTCTGTGGGAAACAATATTGTGCAAGAATGACAATAACATCATATAAATAGATACACAATGATGGATATACACAATATACTTCATATATAATAGATATAGACATTGATTGAACAATTGACAATTGCGTCCATATTGAAACACGCAAAGAGTGGCTGAGCAACGGAGAGAGGGACACGGCGGATTAGCAAAGATTAAAAGTGGCTCTGTGGTAAGTGATTCACTTGACTCCGTTATGCAACACCGATGACGGCATGTTATAGGACATTGCGCTTGTGTGTTAGTTGCCACTGTGGGGTGGCGTTATATTTAACCTGACGATTAGCTTGGTTTTTTTGGGAAATATAGTTATGAAATCTTGTCTCTTGCAATATCTGTCTGGTTTCTTGTGTGCCAGTTTGTAGCAGTGCATTGGTGTACTCTAGGAAGCCTTTTTGAAAAAAAGAGAGGACATGGGCCTTGGGGGTGATTAGCTCAGTAGGGGAATGCGAGGGAGGACTACCAGTGAAAGGTATGTAGAAGTGGAATGTTGTTGTGTACTTATGTCCGCAAACAGCCCCCCTGTCTTGACTTTTGCACCAGATTATTTATTTTTGGCACATAGTCTTGTATTGAATCTTCATGGGGAAGAAAAAATGCATGACACAATTTTCTTTTAACCAAGGCGATGCAACCTTAACCCATTTATGCCTAAAACGCCTGCTAAAACACCTGCTTAAATCCTATGCTATTCTGGGAAAAAGATCCTCATTTCCTGAGGGTTTTCTGACAAAATAGTAAGAATTGTCAACGTCTACATAAACCTTAATATCTAAGCCTCTGGAGCACCTAGAAAGATGAAATAAGAAGCATTGTAAAGGTAAGAACCACATGTTTTATTAAGACATGCTCCCTGAGCACAACTATAACAGGAAATATATTTATTCCGGTATACAATATTTATTCATCATCCACTGGTAGTGGATGAAGTGTCATAACCCCCCCCCCCCCACACACACACACACACACACACACACACACACACACACAATGTGAAGCGCTTTGGGTATCTTGAAAAGTGCTATATAAATGCAATAAATTATAAATTATTATTCAGCTATATAATATACATCCTATATTTATTCAGATATATTATGCATCATATTCAGGTGTATATATATATATACATCAGATATGTATTAAGGTATCCTTATTTATTCTGGTATATAGTATATTTATTCAGGTATATAATATATATCTTATATTTATTCAGGTATAGCATATATTTATTCAGGTATATAATATAAATCATATTTATTTAGGTATATCATATATGTATTCAGGTGTATAATATATTTATTCAGGTCTATAATATACATCCTCTATTTATTCAGGTATGTCATATTTATTCAGGTATATAATATATGTATTCAGGTAAATATTTTATCAGAACTATATATAATATTATAAGAGGTATACATAATAAGTGGTATATAACAGGTATATATAATATCAGCGGTATATAAAATATATGGATCGGTTGTTTCACCCCCGGTGTACGAGAGAATGGCTTTGTATGCCGACGTAGAAAATTATCGGTTCTCCAGTCCACCTGGAATCCCCGAAACTCATCCTTCTCCTCCTCTTCTTCGGTGTCCAAAAAATCGCACTGCTGTGCCCGTTCTAGTGGATGATCTGGCACAAACTCATTCTCCTCCTCCTCCTCAGACTCAAATCCCTCGAAATTTAGATCGATATCACTGCCATCGCTATCAAAAACGCGCATGTCGATCGCTACTCGCTACTTCCTGCTCGCTAAAAACAACAGAAAAGCATGTGTATATTTGATTGATTTACGTGATTTTCAGCCAATCAAAGTGCATTTTGGTGGTCACGAGATCTTTACCAAAGCCTTAAGACCCACCCCATGTGTATTTTAACCAACCAAAGTGAGTTATTTGCTGCATTCGTCATGAAAACAATCACGTGTACAAAATGCTGCGCCACGCAGCAGCCGGCAGCAGAGCCAATGCTGCGCTGCGCTGCGCAGCTCCCGGCAGGAGGGGCAATGTTGCGTCACGCAGCATCCGGCGCCAATGGGTTAAGGCCCTGACACACCAGGCCGACGGTCGGCTGTTGGCGAAAGTCGTGCCGCGGTGAGCGTCTGTGACCCTAGTTTTTGCGGTGTGTCCTGCACCGTTGGCAGTAGTCGCCCTCGTCGGCGGCTTTTCCGGACGATTCAACTTGTTGAATCGGGGACGGAGGCCGTCGGTGAGAGAAATCACTGATTGGCTGTTCAGCTTAAGCGAATCAGCGCACGAGAAGAGAAACGGAAGTTAGCATAGCAGCAAACGACTTTCGTCAAGAGGGCACGCACAAAAGATTGTTTCATTTTTCAACTTCATCTGATCATTCATCATATTCACATATTCTCGATTAGAAGTAGCTACATTACGAAACCGTCTGAGCGAAAGTTGTGTGAGAATGGTAGGCAAACGTTGCTTTGTTTCATGTTTGTATATATCCGCAGTCCTAGGTCTTCTGGTGTCCCTTTTTGAATGACGAATACAGACTACCGCCACCTGCTGGTATGGAGAGTTATTTCCTCTCACGCAGGCGCAGAACATACGTGCTAGTTGGCCATTGGCTGTAGTCTTTGCGGTGTGTTCAAGTGCAACTCTTTGGCCAAGACACAGGCGACGTGAGGCAACGGAACAGTCGGCCTTCGTCGCCCTAGTTTTTTGACGTCGGTTTGGTGTGTCAGGGCCTTTAGTTCATCACCTGCTATTCACTTTTCCACATGGTACGCGCCCTATATGGCAAGGTTTACATGTCTATCAACCTGAATTCAAATTGGGGTTTATGGAGCAATTGGACAATGATTAGCAAATCCATATTGGCTAGTGTTTGCAGTATAGATTATTGACTACAGAAACGCATTGTTGACATTATAATGTAGTTACAACTATAGTAGTTACCTATGATGTTGTCCTGTGATAAAGCAGTACATTGTAATGGATGCCAATTTTCAGTTGTCTTTGTCTTTCTAAATACTTACCTGTTACAACGTTCCATGAAAGTATTTAAAAAAATATATTTTTTTGAAATTTTATTTAACTTTTTAGATACGTCATATCATCGTACAGAGGTACATACACAACATAACATTAAAAAATGATAGTTTTGTGAATCCCTCCCACGACACAAAGTATGCAGTCGTTGATTTGAGGAGAACATTAATGATCAACGTATAACATTAGGGGGAAAGATACAAGTAGTAAACAACACAAACAAATGAAGGGAAAGAAAAAAATAAACTATTGTAATGATGCAAATAAGTTTTTTAATTAATTTAAAGTGTGTCAAAGAATAAAGGCAGAATTAATGAATGACCATTAGCATACATGGAATTCGATTTGTTGATTCAATTGAATGCCAGATCAGAATTCCTCGTTTTTACTTTTCCACAAAATGATCCCTACCTTTATAGTAGGGCTGCACGATATATCGCAAATCTATCGTCATCGCGAAATCAACGCTTGCGATGGACATACCGCAAAGATTTCTTAATTTGCGATTAAATTAAGCCTACATTTTTCGCGCATTCACACACAATGACATTATATTTGACCAATCCGATGCTGTCATGCTGCCCGGTAAGCCCGCCCCCCACCAGTTTAAGCACATGGTGTTTAAGTTGTTGAGGGAGTGTTGTCGTGTTTGTTTGACCAGGTGTATTTTAGTTTAACTAAATTGTTTTTAGCCTTTTTGGCCAATAATAAGTGTTATTACTCAGGCCAACACAGTTAAAGTCTATATTGTTTCATACTATGACACATTTACGTTTGTGTTTATGAAAGTCCGCCTTTATTACGCAACTGCAGCGCATTTGGAAATGTCAACAAACAGATGAGCGCAACGCTTATGTCATATTTATAAAATGTATTTTAATCACACAGCCGAACCTTTGCAACATGTGAAACAGCCCATTGGCTACCATGCATAATAAGCTGTTTTAAATTGCACATTTCAAATCGCGCAGACGTCACCGAGTCCGAACCCGACCCGGCCCGTCGGGTACCGTCGGCCGCTGGATACCCGACCCAAGCCCGACGGGACCCGAGGGGTCGGGTCCCGTCGGGCTTGGGTCGGGTATCCAGCGGCCGTGACGTATGAAACGCGATGTTCCGATCGGTGATTCTGTGAGCGATCGCGAGGTCTATTCAAGCCGCTTATCCCAACTAGCTTCACCTGACGTGATTTAGCCACGCCTATTTATCCTGGCTTGGCAATCGTGCAACCGAATAAGCCAGGATACCGCCAAGTAGGGCTGGGCGATATGACCAAAATCTCATATCCCGATATAGCTCATTTTATATCCCGATAACGATATACATCACGATATGGCACATTTTTGTAAATTCAATTAATGAATAGTTTATATAAAATTGCAATGTGGAAATGCAGTTTGAAATGATATACTCAACAAATAAAGGTAGTAGTTACTAAATATTTGTTTTATTTAGAACCTTTTTCAAAGCAAGCCAATAGAAAACCCTTTAGAACTGTGGTGAATATTGTGAATATTTGCCTAACAGTAACACATATTGGTATTGGCCTATTGGGTATAAAAAATAACAAATTGAACACTTCTGGAGTTTTAAAGAGCATAGTGCAGGCCAGGGCCAAATACAAAATTTAAACTTCCAAGTTTAAAGTGCAGCAACAAAATCAGGCTCACAATATAATTATACAAAATCTAACAAGTGAAAAACGAAAATCACTCCTTCAAGTTTGAAAGGTAGCAGCAAACACAAATAATACAGGCCTACTGGCCTAGCCCCTAAAATAAATGTTGGTTACAAAATACCAAATGTAAACTTCCAAGTTTAAAGTGCAGCAACAAAATCAGGCTCACAATATAATTATACAAAATCTAAAAAGTGAAAAAAGAAAACCACTCCTTCAAGTTTGAAAGGTAGCAGCAAACAAAACTAATACGGGCCTACTGGCCTAGCCCCTAAAATAAATGTTGGTTACAAAATACCAAATGTAAACACAAAACCCTTCCAAGTTAAAGTATAGCTGCAAAAGGATCACAGTATATTATACATATATATAATATGAGGTATAATATATAAAGGTAAACAAAACTACTTCAAGTAGCATGGATGTGAAATGAATTATGAAAACATCCCAACATTTGCCAAATCTCAGGCTTCTACAGGTTGAGTGCTAGGAATACAAGCTGGTCAACTCTTGCTGGTTTCAGTGCTGACCTCTGGCATGACACAATGTTCCCACTTGCACTGAAAGCCCGCTCTGATGGGGAACTTGTGGCAGGGATGCACAGATATTTCCTCGCTAGCTTGGCCACATGGGGAAAATGTCCCTCATTCTTCTTCCACCATTCCAGTGGATCTGTGTCTGGACCAGCGTCCAGTAGGAGATAGAGGTTGAGCTCATTTTCAATGGATTCTCTGCTTGAATGAGGGGCCGCTTGGCTTGGCTTTGCAGCTGTTTTAAAGTAGCTGCTCAAACTCTTCTTTTTCTTCTTAGCAGGAACCTCCTCTGGCTCATCCTGATCTCTGGCAGTTGCAGCTGATGGAAGGGGGGCTGCCTCTGGCTCTGCTTGTTCGGCCACCAGCTTCTGCAGCTCTGCAGCAGCTCTTGTCTTGATGTAGTCCACCCTCTCTTGTTTGATGCATGTGGTTTTGAACCGAGGGTCAACAAGAGAAGCCATGTCAAGCAGCTCCTGGGTTTTCTTGTCATCATACTTCTCATTTAGGTATTTTAGTATGCCCTCTTTGATGGTCGTGGTGAGCTCAGTGTCGCCATCCTGATGCTTGAGTATCTGGTTGTTGAACAGATGGAGGACGGGTTTCAAGTAGGAAACACTTGGGTAGAGCTCCCCAGACAAGGCATCTGTAAACTCCTTGAGAGGACTCAGTGCCTTGTTCATGGACTCCAGAACGTCCATGTCCTGCCAAGTTGGGACCAGGTGACGTGTTTTTTTGTCGGCACGGAGGACCTGTGAGAGAGCTTTCTCCTGCTCGATCACCCTTTCAACCATCGCTTGCATAGAGCCCCACCTTGTAGGGGTTTCTGTGATCAGCTGATGACGGGGCAAGGGTGGATTTTGCTCTGCTTGAGCTTTGGCCAGCTCCCGTCTTCTTTTCCATGAATTGGAGAAGGCAGCCACAATCTTCTTGCAGACGCCGACTGCTCGTTCCACCTGGTGTACTTTCACACCCCTCCCTGTGGAAATAAAGGAGAAGTAAATGTAACAACATTCTATACTTTTTAATATATTATACTGTGTAGTTCAGGACAGGTAAAATGTATTAATTAATTACGTTATGAATTTTATTTTTTCATATATATATATATATATATATATATATATATATATATATATATATATTTGTTTTGTATAGAGGTCCACACTAGGGGACTTACAAAATGATGGATTGGATGGAGGAGTATTCTGTATTTTTAGCTTTTAACTGGCTTTTAAATGCTCAGAAATTCTATTTGCCATTATGGCTGTTACTATAACTAAAATGGTTCCATCCATACATTAATCCTCTAAGGCAGTGTTTCTCACAGTGGATTTCAGGGACTATGTGGGTTCCTTTAGGCCCTCTAAATTGACCCATACAAGTCTGTAACTCTGACAGTAAACAAATGGAACCAAATGGACCCGTTTGTGGGTTCCTTTAGGGGGGGGTCTAAATGGACCCATACAAGTTTGTAACTGACAGTATACAAATGGGTCCATTTGGTTCCATGTGTATACTGTCAGAGTTAAGGGGAGACCTTGACATTTAAGAAACACTGCTCTAGTCTAAGGTATTACTGTGTAATGAAATATATTTATAAGCATTTTATTAAAACAATATATGTATTGGCAATTTTCACTTATACAAAACATAACAATATGGCTCTTATGTTAATAAAATGCCTATAAATGATCAAACAAGAGCAACACCATCACATAAAAACTAGTGTTGCACCGATACCATTTTTTGGCCCCCGATACCGATACCGATACCCGGCTGTGCAGTATCGGCCGATACCGATACCATACCGATACCACGCCGGAAAAAAAAAAAAAAAAAAAAAAATATATATATATATATATATATATATATATATATATATATATATATATATACACAAGCTTTTTTTCTTCTAATACTAAAGAACTGCATACTCACTTGGATGTAAAATCATTGCTATCATGGCTTAATTACTAGTATAATTAGATAATACAGTATAACTAGAGATAATTACTAGTATGTAGCGGGGGGATGCGTCGTCTGTGATGCGGTCACTGTCTGTCCATTTGAGCGATCTCCCGCCTGTGAGCAAGACGCGTCTCCCTCTCTCTCCTGCTTTTTCCCCTCTTCTCCTTGTTTGTGTCCGCATGGCACCCCGGGGAGCGGGGGGGGGGGGGCATGGGTGGTGACCGGGTGCGTCGCACCGGCAGGCGGACCCGCTCACTGAGTTTCCCCGCACCGGCGCGTCCGCAGGCGGAGCAACTTTTCTGTGCGCCGCGCGGCTGAACCGCGCGCCCTCCGCGTCTCCGGTGCTTTTTTTTCTTTCTTTTTTTTGGTACTTTGTCGTCGTCGCTTGTCGGTCGGTCAACATGCGCGGCCGGGCGGCCGGAGTGGGCCAATAGGATAGCTGCTTGGCACGGCATGCACTGAACACGTGTGATCACACGCAGCAGTGAGTGAAGGGAGAGAAAGACGCAAAGCGCTGCGTTCCAAGTTTCATATTAGTATATGTAAATGGTATCGGCGCATTATTTGTTCGTACTCGCCGATACCGATGCCAGCATTTTAGCGCGGTATCGGGGCCCCTCCCGATACTAGTATCGGTATCGGTGCAACACTAATAAAAACATACACATATAAAATGAATGACATTATGAAAATAAAAAGAAACAAAAATGTATATGCATTTTTAGATCGATTTAGAGTTACTCACCAATGGCTAGATGAAGACGGTGGCCAAAGCACTGCAGGCGTGTCGTTTCATTCATCAGCTCAAGGGCAAGGATGTTGTTGCTGGCGTTGTCTGTGGTGACACATACGAGGTGATCCTGATTCAGTCCCCACGACTCAAGAGCTTCACTGAGACCTCTGGCTATCTCTTGTCCAGTGTGGTCTTCTGGAAAATAACTTGTCTGTAAACACCGACTGCGGAGGTTCCAAGCTTGGTCGATGAAATGTATCGTCAGGCTCATATATGGATGTGTCGTTCGGCTCGACCACATATCTGTTGTTGTAGCGTAGAACATCCCCTTGTGTATCTCCTCCTCCACTTTGGCCCGGCACTCATCATATAAAGCAGGTAACACGACCTTATTGAGGTGTTTTCGGCTGGGCATTTCGTATCTAGGATCGAGTGTTTGCACCAACTCACAAAACCCCCGTTTCTCGACCGTGTAGATTGGAGCCATATCTTTACAGATGTGCTTAGCAACGGCAGTAGTTATCTCCTTCCATCTGCGGGAGGTATGGCTATATGGTGTGCCACGGGTAAAAGCCTGTTGCAACGTCTGCGTCTGGAGTTTCTTCTTTTCAACGTCAACGTTACTCGACAGTGCTTTTGCTGCTTTTTCTCGTTGACTCTCTCTGTATTCTTTGTCATGATTCTTTCTCAGGTGATAAAATAAGTTAGTCGTGTTGGAGTCTGTTGTTGGTACCGTGCAGCGGCATACTTTACAAACTACTGTGGTCTGGTCCGTGTCGGTCTTTTTAAATCCAAACCACATCCATGCGACAGAAGTTCCCCCTCTTTTATGTACAAGCTCCTCGGTTTGTGTTGGCTGTTCATCTTGTTGTTCGTCTTGTTGTTGAGAATTAGTACCGCTGTTACCCTGTTCAGTTACGTTTTCCTCCATGCTTGTTTTTTTTTAGCAGCGTACCTGGGCATGCCGTTTGGCGCGTCGGTGACGTAAATACTGCCGTAAAGCGTGTTTTGCGACATAAACGATAGAGCTTCATGTTAAACGATATACATTTTCTATCGTCCAGACGATATATATCGTCATATCGCCCAGCCCTACCGCCAAGCAGAATAGTCCAAGCCGCGCTTACTCAATTATCCTGGATTTATGTATCCTAGTTTTGTGCAATACCCCCCAGGTGTATTTTAGTTTAACTACATTGTTGCACATGTTTCCTTGTGCTAGCCTTTTTGGCCAATAACTCACCATAATGGTGTATTTTTGTTTTTATTATTGTTATTTGATGTTGTTTTTCATGGCATCATGTATGCCTCAGAACCCATTCTGCAACACCTTCTTAGCTCAACAAATTAGTGGTCAGAAAAAAATGTTTATTATTTAAATTTATTATGAATGCTTTAAGCAGTTTTATTGTTTTTATTTATTTCATCTTAATTTTGTTGACCATATAAGAAAATGTTTCAAGTGGGCAATTTTCCCAATAAAAGTTATGTTGCATTGCATGCATACGATGCATTTCTTTTTTTAATAGTCTAGCAGCAAGTAGAATGAAGAAAAACATTAAATATTGAAATATCGCAAGTTATATCGTCATCGCAGTACTCAACAATGTTATCGCATATCGCATATTTTCCCAATATCGTGCAGCCCTACTTTATAGCTCATAGGCTATATAAATGTTGATGAAAGCAAGGTATAAAGTGCTGGCGGATTTATTTTTTACTCCACGACCTTATAAAGCAAGTAAGATGAGCACAAATGAGTAAGGTAAAATTATGTCTCGACATACATGCAGAATATGGAGAAAAAAACATGAAATACGATGCTGTTGCTGTTCTCAAGCTAGCTGGCAAAGTCACTCCATCACCCGGTGAAACTACTGGTCAAAATCAACCTATAGCCAGATATAATGCTGATTTAGTAATTCCTTTCCGCTTATAGGCCTAGCCTAGCCTGCTAACACAAAGTTACAAATAGCAAGGTTATGAAGGTCATAATTCATCACTAGTCTATTACTCAAGCATGCCTCGTAGCCTTATACTGGATTTATTAATGTGTTTATTATGAATGAAACTAGAATGGGGGGGAAAAAAGTGATTTGCAGATGATTGCTTCCACCCTGTGGCAGAAGAGGACGTGGCAGCTCATGGCACATTGGAAACAGACGCTATATGATGCGCTCTATCTTAATTATACAAGTTGCTTTTTTTGACGGTTGAACCACAAACGGCAACGTTTTGGGGAGAGGTTTTAACAGTTTGAAAAAATGGATACTGCCCAACGCTATCACCCACTCACTAAATCACACCCATTGACCTACACTCCCGAGGAAGCATGTGAAATGGATTATTGGCCACTCCGGGCGATGTAGCCTGCTGCTGTGTGGAACAAACGGGAGTTACACACCGCCACACGGTACAGAACCTTCTCGGCGCTCCTGAATTATTAATCAGCAGAACGGAGGAAGTAGGTCAACCTAAGCCAGCCATTCCTCTTGCTCTTCCAGCTCCACTTTGAGCATAGGATTTTAGGCAGGATTTAGCAGCCATCGCTGCGTGCCCCACAAAGACTATAAGGTTGATCTGTGCATGGTTGATACCATGCACACCCGCCGCCCGCCGGCATGCTGTCAGGTTGCTCCCCCTGGGGGATTGGATGTGTTTTGTGCAACACCATGCAGTGATCTGTTGATCTGCCTATATTGCTCTGAATGGTGGTGTCACTGTGTGTTTGTGAACAGAAGCGGTATCTTTCATGCTCCCCTCCCCCTCCCTGTGTGTTTTGGTTTGGTGCCTGTGCCTCCATGGTTACGAGGATTCATACTTGGCTGTTGTGGTGGAGTGTGAAGGCTGCACAGTGCCCCGTCAATAGGGAGGGGGAGAGAAAGGCCTTATGTAATCCACATAGTGTGGCTGGGGTGGTTGGCAGCAGGGGATCAGACAGGAAATCCAATAGCTGCTCTGCTGTCCAGCCTGGATACAGCTGGCGGAACCACATCTGGACAAACAGTCCAACCAATCACTGGCCCACTTCAACTCTCTCTCACTCTCCATCTCTCCTCTGCTCTTCCCTTCTCACATGTCACTTATTTATTTTCTCTCTATTTAGAAAACCTAATTGACGAACATGATTATTTTCGTAAGTCTTCAGGGAATTGGATGTAAACAATGGCTAACTTTCACTACTTGGTTGAGTGATGGCTTGCCTTAATGACACTTTCTAGGGCTGTACCCGACTCAGTTTTCCCAAGTCGATTAACGAGTTGCCAGGTAATATTATGATCAATACAACCATAACATTAGAAGAGAACCAATGTACAGATCTAACATGAAATTCATCTCATGACACATTAGTTCCTCTTTTCCATTATTACTGTCATGACATTCCTTTATGTTAAGCCTCTATCATGTTTTATTCGGTTATTATAATGAAAAAAAAAAAAAACAACCTGCGATGGTTCGACTGAGAGAATTCGAATTCGAAGAACACTTTTCCATCTGCTTCTTGCTATCAAGCACCAATGTGGACTGATCTCTAGTAGGGCTGGACGATTAATCGAAATGTGATCAAGATTTCGATTTTGGCTTCTCACGATCATGAAAACACTGTAATCGAAGAAAAACGATTAATGTGCCGCCGCGCAAATTAAGGCCGCAGTATACTCGCCGTTCCCAAGCTGTCGCGCGACAATGTGACGTCAAAATGACGTAGATCTCGCCGGCGAGATCCGACAAAGCGGAAACATTTTAATGCGCCTGCTCATTTCCACCGGGGCCGTGCGCCGCGGTCACCGCTGCTGATCGCTGCCACTCTAATCAATGAAAGCATTTCCACCGGGCCGCCGCAGAACGTCTCAGCAGCGTCCCAGGAGCGGCGCGCCGCGCGGCAGCGCTGTCATTCCGTAGCGTTCTATTTTGGCTTCTTCCTTTATATGTTCTATGTTATTGTGTGGTGTAGGCCTATATTTTTTCGCTAATAAACCGTGGTTTTACGCAAGTGCTGTCTACTGTTGTTGTGGTCAAAGACGAGTGAAATTACGTGGCTGAAAAACTATCTAAAAGCGGCAGTAAGTTATAAAATACAATTATATAAAATAATCATTAAGTTATTAAGATAGATGCTTACAAACACTATTCATATGAGAACTGCTGCCATACACTGGACTGTTGATGGCTGACCAGGTGTGGCAGTGATGTAGAATAATAGCAATGTAAAGTAATAGACATAATGCTGTATAGTGAGAGACATCCCGGTGAACTAAACCTTAACTGAATGCCTAATGATGTGTAAGAAATCAAAGACACGGGTACCAGCATAGACGATGTCTATGGGTACCAGTATTAGTATATCTCTTCTTCTACTGCGTAGAAATAGCAAAGTTGGTCGCCTTTCCTCAGTGGCGCCACCTCTGTTCAGGAGAAGACTGCAACTACTGTCGCGGCCACCAGCGCGAGTATAAATAGTTACGGCGCTCCCGTGACGTCACATTGTCGCGCGACAGCTTGGGAGCTATTATTTTTATTATTATTTTTTTTACTTTTTTACTTGTTACTAATTTATTACTGGTTGTTTTTCTAAAAGTTATATGTCAAGTTGAGTTTTGGTGGTGCAATAAACTTTTTGAAATCAATGAATAATCGTGTTTATTAATCGTGATTTCAATATCAATCAAAATAATCGTGATTATTATTTTTTCCATAATCAGCCCAGCCCTAATCTCTAGTTGCATACCTTGATGGTGTGTGTACCTTGATGGTGTGTGTACAGTAATGTGACTCCGAGGTTTTAATACATGGTTGCACTTTCTTTAAAAAAAGAAACATGCTCTAGGCATTTACGAGCACAGAATGTTATTGCTACGTTTGTACTTTATGCAGTAATTAATACCACATACTTGTAAAAAATTACATTTGTAAGAAAATGTGCAGGCTTTTATTATTTTATTAATTTCATCATGAAATGCTCCCCAAAACAAATCCAATGAAGGGGTGTGATGGGCTGTAGTTTGAGGTAATGATTGTTACTCTTTCAGTTAAAGTATAGTGGTGTCATTGCCGTGTGAGTGTCCCACCACCCAAAGAACGGCAATTCCTGTGGGTGGTGTGGCTGTCCACTCACCCTGTCTAAAGGTTAGCAGAGGCTAAGCTTGATCATCATCGATACAAGAGTCAGAGATACGGCTGAAATCATGTGCAGGAAATTAAGTGACAATTGTGTTGACCAATCAACAGTCTGCAGTGTTTCTAGCTCCACCTTCAAGTCCCGGTTCAAGTGTGCTAGGAACTTCAACAGGGTTTGCGAAAAACCTATTTATTATTTTATTCATTTTTTTTTTTTCCGTACCATCCACAATTTTGGCCAATGTAAACGCGAAAATAACCGCTCTGATGTGTTGAACTGATCTGAACTGAACCGGACTGCTTGGTAGAAACGAGGCTTAAAGGTGGAATGCTATTAAAAGTGACGAAAAGGCTACTAACAGCACAACAAGTTCCACACAACCCGAGGCAAGTAACATTAATATAAGCAGCTACTTCCAAAGTGAGCTCGCCCACAACCCTTCCCAGTCGACAGTAATAACTAGGGGTGGGAGAAGAAATCGATTCAGTTAAGTATCGCGATTTTTTTGTTTGACGATTTTTAAATCGATTTTTTTGTTCAAAAATTGATTTTAGTTCCTCTAATGGCAGGAAGTGAAATAGTAAAAGCCATAGAGCATCCGGTCAATTTAATTTAATTCAAAATAAAAACATCCTCCCGATCGAACACGGCCACACATCTTTGTCGTTTATAACTGAACTTTACCTGTATTAACTTTGTCTAGGCTACAGCACAACACATTAGGACATAACAATAAACAACACTAAACACAATTAAACCAGACAAAAAAAGAATCGGGAGAAGAGCATATTGTCCCAGCCCTAGTAATAACTCATGCAATAGTAGCTATTTTTGTTAAATTATATTATTATTATTATTATTATTATTATTATTATTACATTGATCAAATTCTTTTGAGTCTGAGCAGAATTTGAACCATCTTATATCAGATTGTATCGTTACAAATGTATATCGTTTTTGTATCTTAGACCATGTATCAAATCCCCTGAGAGGGAAAGATACAGACCCCAAATATTGTAAGAATGTAATCATTCAGTTTTGGCATATCACAAATATGCCCAGCAATACATTTTCAGTTATTTTGGCAAGGTCACTGAATGAACATGAAGAAATGTATGCATCATGTTATTAAATCATATTATTAATGAACAGTTGAGCATAGGTTGTCCTGTTTATTTGGCATGCCAGAGATTCCAGATGTCCAGATGATTGCAGTTATAGAATTTTGTCTTTATCTGCCAGAGTTGAAAATGTACCTGCCAAGCAATTGATTTAATATATAACCCTGCGTTACTTTTGGTGGCAGGTGTTAATGTTGGACCCTGTTCACATGATTTCAAGATTGGAAGATTTTTGGGATTCCTCTTGTAATTTAAAACCATCCTGGATGGCAAAGTTAAATCACATTGACATTGAGCCAGCATTGAGCCAGCATTGAGCCCAGTGCTATTTGTATGGGCTTGTTGTAAAGGAACTGAATTGTTAATATCCTACAATATGGGGGGGGGAAGCTAATATCCTGTATCATGACACACCAGTGCCTAGCCACTATAATTGTGTCAAACCACAGACCACTTGCCACATTTACGCAACAGTTTGCTAAAAAAGAAAATTTTGTGGTTGCATTTTGTGAGCAAAAACCATATTGCGTAGCTCACTCAATAAAGATCTTTACATCTGTATTCACATGCGTGTTACTGCATTCCACTTTGGTACGCTACAGTGACAGTATATGAACCAGGGGTAGGAGGGTGAGTGGGTGCATTCTGTCCTAGCCTTATTGTCCTGGGAGCCCACTCTTGGCAGTGCAGCGGGGACCGTACTGTGGTTTGGCAGGGTCTTGAGTGCTTTTCCTGCTGTTTTCCTGCTTAATGTAAAGAAGTTTCCACTCTCCTCCCCAGATCTTTTCACTAGTTATGCTGCTGCTATTTCATCCTCCTTCTCCTTGTGTTCTTCATTAGCTTCCCTCTACCATGCTATTCTCAACATGTTGGCTAGGAGGGGATCAGCTCACCAGAAAGATGTGGGATTTGGGGCTTTTGTCACACACCAAACCATCATCAAAGACTGCATACGCTACCATCATCTCGGGCCTATTCATGCCTCTGAAAGCAGAGGCGTTATATATCGGGAAATGCCTGATATATAACGCCTCTGCTTTGTATTGAAGATAATTCCCTTTTTATCCTTTCAATCAAACGATCAGCACAGAAAGACTGTTTGAGTATGATTTCCGTCTGTGCATCTAAAAATGCACAGATGGCTCTGATTTGTTGTCCTTCCCTCCCTCATGCAGGCCACGAAGAAATTTTCGAAAAGTTGTGCAGTGGGCAGAGACAGTCTACAACGACAAGTGTAACTGCACTTGAAGAACAATAAAATTGTATGCGTCAAAAAACCCACATCTTGGGGTCTGTTTGTATAAGTGCTGCTGTTGGGGTGATCTGGGAGAAGTGAGTGGGGGAAATGAGAGGGAGTTGGTGAGCTTGGGAGAGAAGGGGGAGCTTCCTTGTCCTGTGCTTCTTTTTCCAGTAATGAGGATCCAGGAAGATAAATCCTTATGAGAGCTGACAGGGTGCCACATTCCTAGGCTGTGAGTCCATAGTCCGTCCTCCAGATCTTCAGGGCAGGTCTTTCTCTACCTCTGATTCTATTCCCACAACAAAAGCTTTCTGCATTTCAGAACTATTACCTTACGTTTCCCCATTCCACCTTATTACAACTGCCTGCAACTCTACAAATTTCAATGGCACATTCTCTCTTTTAAACCAGACTGAGCTTAATGCCGTCACAAGATGAGTTCATTTTCTTCTTCGTAATCCACTCAGACACCTCAACACAGTCATTTTCAGTTTACATATTCTTGTCAGCACAATTATTTAAACGGATGGTCATCAACAGCGTTTGTCGTCACTGTGGTAATAATGTGACTTGTGCATCTGTGAAATGATGTTGTGTGGTCCACACTTTGCTGTTTTAGGTTGTCACTAAAAGCAAATGCCGCAACAAGAGTTGTTGCACTGCGGCTTTTGACTAAGCCGCAGTTGACGCTACAACACCAAGGGGGACGGACATGACCACAGCCCTTAGTGAATGGCTTTTGTGATTTCACACTCCTCTTCGTGTGTGTGTGTGTGTGTGTGTGTGTGTGTGTGTGTGTGTGTGTGTGTGTGTGTGTGTGTGTGTGTGTGTGTGTGTGTGTGTGTGTGTGTGTGTGTGTGAGGCGCTGGCTTCCACAGCCGTCCTTCCTAAAATGGATGGGGGTGGTTGGGGGTGTGAGGTTATGCGAGGGAATGATGTATCTGCTAGCAGGCAGGAGCAGGCTGGGGAGGAAGAGGGGAGGGAGGAAGGGAGGGCTGGGAAGGATAAGCACGCTAGAGTGAGAGGGAGGTGACTGAGTTCACTCTTAGCGCTGGCAGCAGGCCAGCGGCTTTGCCTGTGGGTGTCTGTAGCGGTGCCAGTGCATGTGTGTTTAGCCTCCTGTCTGGAAGGCCCCCTGCTCGCCTCACTGTTTATGTCAAAGCGCTCTCATTGTATTGGCTCTCATTGTGATTCTCTGCTGTCCCCCTGCAGATCTTGTGACTGCCCTCAAACCTGTTTCTCTCTCGCTTTCGCTCTTTATTAATTTATTTATTAATTTATATTCTATTTTCGTTTTACTAATACCTGCTCCCTTACCATTGTATTTCTCTATTGCTCTCTTGCCTTCCTTTTGTCTTGTTGGCCTATTTCTCTCATCTGTATTGTATCACATCATTGTAATAACCACCCTATGGCCTTGCAGAATGTCTGTCTGTATTTTTCACTTTGCTGTTTACAGACCTCCATTGTTCTTATTCTGGATGCTGATGCTGATAATCATGATAATAATAATAAAAAGCATGGCCACGTTTAGCCTTTCCTAATGCAGCCATTTGCCTACCAGTGAAATGTCTGTGTGTTCCTGCCAGCCATAAGGGAAAGAAGAGCAGATAGTGGCTCTTTGTGTGTATCTAGGAGGAATGAAATTGGAACCAGGACAAAGGAGACTGGCACACAGTTGCTCTACGGTAACTTGTACTGCCCTGTAGGCCACAATCAAGTCTGGCTGTATTTACTGCTGTAGCCGTGTAGGCTCCACTATGTGTGAAGAAACTTTGGCATTGACTTTATTTTATTTTCATTAAGGAAGGACCAGTTTAGGTGGATCAATGGTTTTGGAGTTCTCTCTTATTTCCCAAACATTTTGATTTTAAAAAGGGGACACACACACACACACACACACACACACACACACACACACACACACACACACACACACACACACACACACACAATGAAGAAATCGATCAGTGTGTTGGCTTTTCTCTTAGTCAAGCCTGTCAGAGTTTAGTTCACCATGCCTGTCCGTGCATGCCACCACTCCACCATCTACGCTGTTGAAACCCTAGAAACTAGTGTCATTGCCGGGAGGCCCAGAGAAATGGCATGCGTCCTAATGCTGCATTTGGCAGCACTCCCTGGGACACATGTCACAAGCACAATTCTACTACTACCGTACACACACACACACGGACGGACACACACACACACACACACACACACACACACACACACACACACACACACACACACACACACACACACACGCGGACACACACGCGGACACACACACAGCCTTTTAGGAACGCCCTTCCACATCAAACCCAAAAAAAGAAACCTTTGTGCGAACACTGACATGAAAATTTGGAATGGAATTTTTCCAGGCCACATTATTCATTAATGTTTAGGTTGGCTGTCTCCTTGGTCTTATGTGTGGCGTGCGGTACTCCGAGGGGAACTCGATCATGTTAATAGGACATTTCCGTCAACCGCACTGTGTAGTAAACTTAATGAATACCCTAATAGGATTATGACCCACTCGTCCTGGGCGTCTTTGTTTTTTTACGGTCCTGGGCTGCTGCTCTCGCATACGGTGGGCGCCTGACTTTTGCTTACACACAGTTTTCACGCCATATATGGAGCACTCATAGGGGCCAATGTTGGGTTTGCACCATGTCATGAGTTAAAACGGTGCACGGCCGTCCCTCAAATTGACCATTAGTTATTAATGGTGCTGGATCCCTGGTGCTTTTCTAGCCTGGCTTACCAACCACTACAGCTGTCTGACTCAGCTGGTGCCAGGCCACCAGCAGACCAGTCGAGGGGACAGTGGTCTCATTCAGCAGGACAGGAAGAGGGCAGTCTATATAGCAGGTGCACCGATTCAGCCTGGCAGAGTACAATGTGACATCCGGGGTGGACACACACGCGGACACACACTCACACACGCGGACACACACGCGGACACACTCACACACGCGGACACACACACACACACACACACACACACTTCTAGCCAGACAACACGATCGCCGAGCAAGCGCCACACTTACAGTTTTATGGGTTGTTGTTAAAAAGCGATTAGGGTTCTTCTAGACTATATCGCTGTGTCTCTGCATCTTGCTCAGCCTTGCTCTTCCTCTCTGTCTGCAGGTTGCTGGCTCGGGTATACGGCCGATGATGTACGGCATCTGCTCTGCAGCCCCTCCCACTTCCTGCCTGTAGAGGAAGCGGCTGTGCCAGCATGTCCTCTCATCCCCAGTCGGTGCCGCAGGGCCGGAGAGCCGTGGACACACGCCACCTGCCAAACCCCGCTTCACTGCCCCTACAGCTGCAACGGGCACACACGGTAAGCAACCTGCCAGCGCGACTCTCCGTTAGACAGTTTGTATAGGTCCAGGAAATGCAGTCAATGTGTTGTTGATGGAGCTGATATGTTAACTGATAAACTAGCGTTTCTATGCTATATCATTTCTCAGCTACTTTATATATGGAAAAGGTGCAATAATCTTTTTGCCAGCAAAATAAATGATATTCCTTTGTAAGTATTGGGAGGCTCAATGTGCTGTCCACAGCACTCCAAAGAATATGAATGTAAAGGTCCTGTCGACCTTTTTTTTTTTTTTGCTTTAACGTATCAATATGAAGTAAATGTTGATTGCACAGTGTAATGGCTACAGAATAATGACACCATCGGCGTTAAGATTGGTTCCCTTCGCTTCCCTATAAGCCTCGCTTTCACTATGCAGCTCTGTCTGCCACTGGTTACGATCTGCCGGGAAAAATTAAGGCTCCATTTACGGCACAAAGAAAACGCCTCAACCATTTCAAAAAAAGTAATAGGCTATCCGTGAACTTGCATTTACGTTTCAGCATAGCTGCAGAGATGCCGCCGGTACATGCGCTCTCTTTGATAAACAATGAAACTGCTCGCGCTACTGAGGAGCAGACTGACCAATTAAAAGCTCACAGAAAATGCTATGGACCAATGATGGTAGCTCTACAGTCAGACCTGAGTAGGAGGAGGCGGGACTAGTTGGTGAGCGAACGCAACGGAAATTCCGATGTTGCATGTTTGAAAACAAAATCCCGGACGATTTCGAAAATCCGCCCATGGACATGTCCGGGCAAAAAAGGACGTCTGGTCACCCTACATTAAGCCTTTGCACACCAAGTCCGTATTTTTCGTCATCACGTTTACACACCGACTCCGAAACTTTCGTCTGTCAATAAAGTTTTCGGAAAAGGTTCGATTTTCTGCGTTTTTTCGCATAAATCACAGACTTTCGGGAAAAACAATCCTTCCTGCGTATGAACGTTTAGTGTTCAGCACGGAGAGGATGGGCTATTCACAGACGGGTCCGAGAGAGCGAGACAGAGCAAAAGCAGGGGGAGGGGCTGATGCGCTGCGTGCAGCTCTACGATTTTACCGATTTTAGATAGTTAGAAAAAATTAAATCTATGTGGCTGTCAATGTTGATATTGTGGCGGGCCGCCACAAATAAAACAATGTATGGGAAACACTGACTTGTGGTCCGAGTCGCAGTTGGGTTGGTTGGAAACGTCAGGCGAGTACGGGTCTTTTATAAGTTTAACCCCACTGGCAAGTGTGCGTGTCTGTCTGTCTGTCTGTCTGTCTGTCTGTCTGTCTGTCTGTCTGTCTGTCTGTCTGTCTGTCTCTCGCTCTCTCTCTCTCTCTCTCTCTTTCGCTCTCTCTCTCTTTCTTTCTCTCTCTCTCTCTGTGTGAACGAGAATGACAGGTAGAAAGAGTGCTATGCGGAGATGAATTAACAGAATATTTATGTTTCCAAATCGCGTTGGAAAAAAAAACCCAGAATCAATTCGTGCCACTCATTGGTCTATGTATGGGAAACACTGTAGGTGTTTGGTAAACAGGGCGTTATCTTGCCCCACTAAAGAGGGCTTGACACAAAATTCCCTCTATATTCTCTTACAGTGAGGTTCCAGTGTTGTGAACACAGACCTGCACCCTCATTAGACATCCAAGTTTAAAGTTCTCGTTGTCGCTGTGGGACTTTATCAGGAGCCTCACTCTCAGTTCCACCCACAAGTCCATTACATTCCACAAGTATCCAGAGTTGTTTGAGCAGCAATGGCAGAGCCGGCGCAGCTTCTTAAAAGAGGCCTTGTGTGTGTCAAAGCTTGTTCAGCGGCCTCTTTCTTCCTGGGCAAGAGAATCCACAGGGTACCCCCCCCATGTCTGACATTACAACAGCTGCACCTCCAGCTAATCAGTCCCCTGGCCCTCATCATCACATTCAGCAGGAGATGAAGGTGGACAGGCTGCATTCTTCCAACCTGTCGTGCAAGGGCTACAGTAGCAGCTACGTGCATTAGCTCTCTTGTTTTTTTTGGGGGGGCCTCTTGGTTTTTCTTCCTGAGGAAATTGAAAGGAGAGAGAGAAGAGGGGACTGAGAAGAAAAGACCACCCGAAGCAGGGAATCAAAATAGACTAGGACTAGGAACCATTCTCTTTTAGGAATTCCTTCTGATTTCTAAAAGGAGGAATGGTTGGATGCATGCATGGGTCTTCTCTGATGGCCTGCTGGGACTTTGTGTTGCAGGAGGTGGGACTGGTGGACTACCACTCTCATGCCAGGGACTACAGCTCTCATCTGGCCCAGCCTCATCGCCGTCGGCCCTCCCTGCTCCCGGAGTTCCAGCCCGGGAATGAGAGGTAGGCACAGTCCTTTTCATCTTATTCAGCTACACATCTGCATCTTTTTAGAGGTTTTGGTTACTCTTTGTTAGAGCTGAGGGGAAGGTATTGCATAACCTATTAGACCAGTATTGTTTTATACAAAGGAATCTGAGTCCACCCAAGGATTTGTAACATGTACAGAAATATCAAAAAGCCAATTTTTATGTTTATACTTTACATATATTCCTCTGCAAATTGAGGTAATCTTTGGTCAGTAAAGGAGCAAATTAAATGCCTGTGAGCTTTATTGAGGTTTTTGCGAATTTCTGGTTGATTGACATTACAGATATTGTGGTTTTATGGTATTACAAATAACTAGGAAACTAGACTACACTACAATCATGCAGTGTCATACTCATGGTCTATATTCTATGCTATGTTAAATTTGACAAGGCTTCTCAAGCTGTTGACCAGAGTAATCCTTATACAATTGGCACATGAAAGCCATTCCTCTGTAATGCAGTGTCTAACGGCTTTGCAGGGTAATGGAGTATGTATCCCCTCCCCCCATCAATCGGCCCACAGTGAGTCAGGCACAGCGTTGTATGTATAGTACCTTCCCTCTGGAGACTTGGGTGTTGTATCTACCAAGTGCTTTATTATTGATATAGTCATGTTTTTTTTTGAAGAAGCATCTTGATAAGAGCCCATCCATTATTTATTCACATGACATCAATTTTGCATTGGACTGCATGGGCCACAAAGATTTAGTTCTCACCATGTGATAGGTATGGAATTATTTTGTACATATGCTTAGGATGTCAAGAAAATAATCATCCCTGTTGACAGATACCCCTTTTCCACCAACACAAACCTATTTCTAGTGCTGGGCTGGTGTTTGTGCTGGTTTAAAGTTTGTTCAACTTGCGAACCTTCTGAGAACCGTTGCTTTCCCACAGGCTAGAGTGCCACGTCATTATGTCACTGTATACATCTCTGCTTTCCTAGAAACGCTAGCCTCAACTTAAAGCACAATAACAACAATAGTGGACTACATCATCTCTTTACAAATGTTGCTCCTGGCTTTGCTAGCCTACATTGGCATCCAAACACGACTGGAACACCACATTTGTGCTGCTCATCTTGATTGCTATGGACGACGATTACGATACGTGTAACCAGCTGTTCATAGGTTTGCCTAACTGGGTTTCATAAGAAAATAATAAATGCACACAGCATCGAGTTGAACCTCAGTCAAACACTTCATTAACAATCTTTTACTCTCTCTCTCGCTCTTCCCCCTGGGCTCCCCGCCCCTTTCTCCTACAGCAAAGGGATACGATCAACAGGGACAAACATAAAATCTGTTATGATAGTAATCGATGCATAGTGAAGCTTTGTTTTTTTCAAAATAGCAGTCACAACATTTTAGTTAATCTTGTTGGTCATGATAATCTAACCCCCAGCCCCTGATGTAAGCGGTTCTTGGTTCAAGACCAGCGAAGAGTTGGTGCCGCTCGTGAACCACTTTTCCTGGCCGAGAGCCAGTTCTTTGGCTGTCAAAAGGCAAAGAACTTGCAATTAGGCACAGGCTCCGAACCGGCTCTCAAACTGCCTTGGGGGAGAATGGGTAAGAGGTGCTTCTTTCAGGAGGAGCTAAATGAGCCAAAGCAACCCTAGCCTCAGGAATGCTATCAGGATACTTTGGCAGACAGCAGATGGTGGAACATCCCAATAACGGTGTACATTTACATTTAGGGCATTTAGCAGACGCTTTTGTCCAAAGCGACTTACAATAAGTACATTTGTCAGAAGAACGTGCAACAATATATCGTTGTACAGTAAGGATTTCAGTGTGTGGCCAACTGGTGTTTGGTGGCCGGGTCTTCAGCTATCCGTCATATGGGATTATGTTGGTGTTGCCTTTTGTTGTGAAGAGCAAGGATGGTGCTGATTTAGTCTGCCGGTGGCTCACACTAGCCTTACACAAGGTCATGACATTTTGAAATAATGTGAGGTGTGTGTTGTACTGGGTAGTGTGGTACTGGGTAGCCATTCAGTTATCAGCTAGACATTGCTGTTTTCTAACTGGCACTCGCAGTACAAAGTCAAATGTAAGAATGGTTTCAATTTGGTCAGCTTGCAATGAACCCTCCTTTCCGTTTTTACAGTGAGATGTGAGGGACTTTTTATGGTAGTCTTTAGTCAAGTATCAGGCCTCAGAAATTCTGTCACCGATCTTAAGAATTCGATTTGAAAGCTCACTAGGGCTGCAACTAACAACTAATTTGATAATCGATTAATCTGTCGATTATTAGTTTGATTAATCGATTATTAATCGGATAAAAAGACAAAAACGACATTTCTATCCTTTCCAGTATTTTATTCAAAAAACAAATGTAAAAGGTATAAAGTGCACTTCAGTTTGTAGCTAACTGTTTTTAACAGTTAAACAAAAACACAATATATATAGGTTTTGACACATTTCACATAGCAGGCCTTTCCAAACAAAAACAAAAAGTCTTCTGTTTAAAAAAGGGAGGTGATTTGGCTGAAAACAGTTTAAATAACAAAGAAAAACATAAAACACGAACAAATGTGTTTAACAGGCTTTGCTAAATGGCTCTTCAACAACAGGCCATGAGGTAGAATTGGAGTATGAAAGAATGGTTCTGCAGGAACACCCTCACTCTCGCTGACTTACTGAAGTCACTTAAGAAACTGTGCATTGCAATGCAAAAATGTAAGCATGTCCACATGCTCTGGGCTAAGGCTGGCTCTCTTCTTGGAAGCGATGTTGCCTGCTGCAGAGAAGAGACGCTCAGATGGTGTTGAGGTACCAGGAATGCATAAGTAGGACTTCGCTAACATGGCCAAGGTGGGATATCTATTCTCTTAGCCTTCCACCAATGTAATGGATTTTCCTCCTTGGGAAGGGGCTTCTCTCCAAAGTATGTGAGGACCTCGTTCCTCACTTGGCTATTGAGATCGTCACCTTCCCCCTCTCTTTGCTCTTCTTCACTGCTGGTTTCAGAATCAAGGAGTGAGTGAAGTAGAGAAACATGAGTTGTAGGTGCAGGAGCAGCTACAGTAATGGTGGAGGTGACAATGGTTTGCTCATGGACACCATCACGCTGCTGCTGATGATCCTCTTTCACTTCGAATGCCTGTGTTTGCACTTTGGCTTGCACCTTAAAGACCTGCTCAGGTGTCAGAAACCTCAGTTTTCGGAACCTCGGGTCCAGGGCGGAGGAGAGGATCACTGTGTTCTGTGCTGTCAGAGAAAGTAGTCTCCTTCCATCGCTGATGAAGCTGCTCTGTAGCAGTGACTTGGAAAGCCTGCACTGCCGCTGACTCGAAGACAACACTATGGGTGGACTTCACTAGCCCCTTCACAAGTGGAGGTACTGCAGAGATTGACGTGTATTTCTCCCCACTCATAAACAGTGGCACATTCAAAGGGTTTAAGGGCTGTGGAAAGCTCTTCAAGTAGGTTCCACCGGTCGGCTTTTAAGTCAAGGTACCGTTTGCCTCTCTGTGTAACAGTCGAGTCGGAAAGTGTGGCAGTTACAGGCCACCTTTGCTCAAGCAGTCGGCTAATCATATAGAATGTGCTGTTCCATCTAGTGCTTACATCCTGAACAAGCTTGTGCTGAGGTGTTCCCATTTGTTGCTGTTTTTGTCTCAATTTGTTGCAGGCTAGCTCACTTCTTCTGAAGTGTTCCACGAGACACCTTGCAGCCCCAACTGCTTTTTCAATGCTTGAGTGCTTCAGTGAAGAATTGACCGCCAGCTGCAAGGTGTGGCCAGCGCAGCGGACTGAGGGCCACCCATGCTTCTCCTCTAGTACTTTAGCTGCAGCCACAATATTGGCACCATTGTCATGCACAATAGCAATAATTTTGCTTGGGGGAATTTCAAACCTGGCTACTATCTCTTCCAACCATTCTGCAATGCTGGATGCTGTATGTCTTTCCTCTAGTGGCATGGTCGTAAGGTAGATTGACTTCATGTTCCATTCGTCTCCAATGTAATGGCATGTAATGCCAAGGTACGCTTCCGTGGCTACACTTGTCCACACATCAGTGGGGAGAGCCATTTTGCTCTGGGTGGCTTTTATGTCACTCTTCACTGCTTGGAATGTCTGCTCGTACTTCCTCTCCATCAGTTTGGTAAAATGGGTCCTCGAGGGAAGAGTGTAACCAGGGTTGAGGATGTGAATCATTTGTCTGAAACCTTCATCCTCCACCATTGATAGTGGCCTCATGTCAGTTACCAACATATTCAGGATACCATCAGTCAATGCAGCTGCTTGCTGTGGTGTGCAGACCTTCCTTTGAACAAAGTCAGTAATGTTGGGTTGTGTCTTTCTGAAATGAGAGAAGCCATATAATGAACGTACATATTAGCACCATTTACATGTAACTCAATACATACTTTGTTGATTTAATTAATAATTGCTGATGTAAAAGGCAAATAAAGACAATGCCACCACATAAACTAAATTAAATAAATGGACATTGGGGATGCAGCAGGGCTGGACTGGCCATCGGGCATACCGGGCAATGCCCGATGGGCCGATGCACATCTTTGGGCCGGCCCAGGACTGTCATAAAAAAAAAAAAATTGTAATTGTCCCAACCGGAGGCGGCGTCGGCTGTCAGACCGGTGTGTGTTAGGATCGTGCCCCCTCCCCCGTCGGTCGTAGGTCCGGGGTGGGTTACGATCGCGAGTAGTCGCACTCTCCAAAAAGTTTCTAACACTTTAAAAATTAATACACAGCAGTTGCTGCTGCGCTCCGTTAAAACAATCAGATTACACCTCGATAACAAAAGATTAAAAACACGTACACGGACACGACGGATCAATGTACCCGGGCTATGGATTTATAAAGTTACGTACCGTGAGTTCCCTTCATTCATGATGGCTCGTTTCCTCTTCAGGTGCTCCCGCAGTGAAGTTGTACTACCGTGCCATGCGAGGTCAACGCTGCACATTTTGCAGCTAACCGTCTTCTTGGATTGCTTTAGCGTAAAGTGTTCCCACACTTTTGAAGACTTTGGTCGTACACTTTTCTCCGTTGTATTATTGACCTCCACACGTTTCTCCACTAAACTCACGTTATCTGCAGTGTTTACCTCCGCCATTTTCCAAACGTTTACTCCAGGCAAGGTAGACGACGTCGTCACGTGAGCTGCACACGGCACGGCATTGGCTGGCTTACTACTACCTGAGACATTGCCGCAGCGCATGCAGCGCATCCAACGAATCGATGACTAAATTAATCGCCAACTATTTTTATAATCGATTTTAATCGATTTAATCGATTAGTTGTTGCAGCCCTAAAGCTCACCCTGTGTTCTCTGTAACTCACTCTAAATGGCCTGGACAAACCTTTTGTTTGTTTCCCTTCTTAGAAGCCAGCCAGTCCTTGTACGTTTTAAATAATTCAGCAGACGAAAATATTCAACAGAACAATGAGAACTCTACTGTCGGCTAAAATGATACATGTTGATCATTGTAACAGATGTCATGAATCTTTTATGTTTACCTTTACTGTTATGACATTGGATGCCGTGGTACAGGCTTTGTATGAGGGGTGCAAACGTGTGCTCAGTGAATAAGTACTCAAGCAAACCATAAACGATTACAAAAATATTTGTTTTACGATAATTCCCGACAACAAAACTGAAAGTTAAATGTATAGCAGCATAGCGCTACTGTTGTGGTGTATTTAAAAAATCACACATCCCAAGAGCACTGTATGTAGTTGGAAAGTGTTTTTTTTAAGTTAGAAAGATATTAGATATTCAACGCGATCACAGGTATGAGTCCCGTGTGTCTAGCAGTGTATATTTCTGCCCAGGGCTCCAGACTAACTTTTTACATTGGTTGCACTGGTGCGCCTAACCTTTTCATTTAGGTGCACCAGCACATAATTTAGGTGCACCCAAAAATGTTCACCACGCCTTTTGCCTCCGCAATAATACATTTGAAGCGTTTTGTCAATTCCATACACATTGGTAATTTCTTAACACATTATGTAAATTATTGTAAACAGGAATAAAGGTGCAGATAAATGTTTTTTTTAAATTTAAATCACTGTACAAACAAGAAATCACAATAACCTCAATTGTGATGTTTAAAGTGCTTGACAAACTCAAATAAATCAATCAAACTCAAATAACTTAACAAAAGTGTGCACTGCCTTGAACAGACATCTTTTTTTCAAAGTGGATTTACATTTAACCCGTTCTTTTTCATGAGGATGATCTGGGACTTAAATTTAAAATTTAGTAAAAGGTAGCTCTTGAGAGATTATATATATATATATATATATATATATATATACATACACACTCACCGGCCACTTTATTAGGTACACCTTGCTAGTACCGGGTTGGACCCCCTTTTGCCTTCAGAACTGCCTTAATCCTTCGTGGCACAGATTCAACAAGGTACTGGAAACATTCCTCAGAGAGTTTGGTCCATATTGACATGATGGCATCACACAGTTGCTGCAGATTTGTCGGCTGCACATCCATGATGCGAATCTCCCGTTCCACCACATCCCAAAGGTGCTCTATTGGATTGAGATCTGGTGACTGTGGAGGCCATTTGAGTACAGTGAACTCATTGTCATGTTCAAGAAACCAGTCTGAGATGATTCGCGCTTTATGACATGGCGCGTTATCCTGCTGGAAGTAGCCATCAGAAGATGGGTACACTGTGGTCATAAAGGGATGGACATGGTCAGCAACAATACTCAGGTAGTCTGTGGCTTTGACACGATGCTCAATTGGTACTAATAAGCCCAAAGTGTGCCAGGAAAATATCCCCCACACCATTACACCACCACCACCAGCCTGAACCGTTGATACAAGGCAGGATGGATCCATGCTTTCATGTTGTTGACGCCAAATTCTGACCCGACCATCCGAATGTCGCAGCAGAAATCGTTTTTCCAATCTTCGATTGGTCTTCTGCTGCTGTAGCCCATCCGCCTCAAGGTTCGACGTGTTGTGCGTTCAGAGATGCTCTTCTGCATACCTCTGTTGTAACGAGTGGTTATTTGAGTTACAGTTGCCTTTCTATCAGCTCGAACCAGTCTGGCCATTCTCCTCTGACCTCTAGCATCAACAAGGCATTTGCGCCCACAGAACTGCCGCTCACTGGATATTTTCTCTTTTTCGGACCATTCTCTGTAAACCCTAGAGATGGTTGTGCGTGAAAATCCCAGTAGATCAGCAGTCTCTGAAATACTCAGACCAGCCCGTCTGGCACCAACAACCATGCCACGTTCAAAGTCACTTAAATCACCTTTCTTCCCCATTCTGATGCTCGGTTTGAACTGCAGCAGATTGTCCTGACCATGTCTACATGCCTAAATGCATTGAGTTGCTGCCATGTGATTGGCTGATTAGAAATTTGCGTTAACGAGCAGTTGGACAGGTGTACCTAATAAAGTGGCCGGTGAGTGTATATATATATATATATATATATATATATATATATATATATATATATAATAAGCAGTGTTACATTTTATTATCCTTTCTGACTCCTCCAACTGCTTCTGTTTGCCGCTGCTCTGCTGGCTGTTGCGTACATAGAAGACTACATTACCCACAGTCCACACGGTGTGATGTCAACTGCCGGTGTTCGCTAGTTTTCTATTCAAAGTGTATTTTTAATATACTGAACGTGTCGTGTGTCCAAATTCAACACTGCACATTTCTGGGTCCCGATACATCCGCAGAGTGCGACGAACGGCCGTCTAGAAAATGGACGAGATTATCGCAGACGGCAGACACACAGAGTCCTGCCTTATAGTTAGTTACATTGCAGACATCGCGTCCTGCCGCAAAGTGTGCTCTCTGTTTACGACACGTGTGACAGCTGACAAAACGAAGTTTCAGGCCACCGGGCGCGTAACGGCAGCGTAGCGCTGCGAGGCAGCTGGATTCGTGGGATCACGCGAGAACTACAAGACCAAGGCGCGAGAATCAGGAGACCGCGATAATTTGTGGATGTCAAAATAGAACAAACAAATAAAAGGTTACTTTGCCTTTCCGAAGTTGACTTGCAGTTGCTTTGTCTGTGAGAAGTTGATTTGCTGTTGATTTGGTCGTTTTTCCTAGATTGTTGTGCTTCTACCATGAGTTGGTAGGCTATATAGTAAATGTTTGCTTTTGTGTCTGGTTTAATTGTGTTTAGTGTTGTTTATTGTTGTTATGTCCGTATGTGTTGTGCTGTAGCCTATAGACAAAGTCAGTTATAAACGACAACGATTTGTGGCGTTTGTTCGATTGGGAGGGTGTTTTTATTTTGAAAATTGACTGGATGCTCTATGGCTTTTACTATTTCACTTCCTGCCCGGTCAATCTGCTCTGTTGAAATTGACACGGTTCAGCAACGGCTCGCGTCAAAAACAGAACGCTACCGAGTGGCAGCGATCAGCAGCGGTGACCGCAGCCATTACGCGGCGCTCACGTCCCCAGTGGAAATGAGCGCTCTACACAGACGGACCTGCTTAACGTCAGGCGCACCGGTGCGACCAATGAAAATGTTTTGTCGCACGCGACAGATTTTTGGTCGCACTCTGGAGCCCTGCTGCCGAGGAGATGGGGCTTCAAAGCAAAGCTGTTGGTCAGCAGCACTCCTCTCTATAGAGCTATCGTTTGGTAATATTTCTACACAATAGGCAAATTACAAAGTACCCTGCCCTAAACAAAAGCCTAACTAAAACACAATCAAACCAGATACGTCTCACGTTTCAAAATGTTATAACATTAAAATAACTGTTTAGAAGTGTATCCCGCTTGCTCTACAACAGTAAAAAGCAGGTAAAAAATGATGTGGTCAGTGGAGCTCCGGTGTGAATGTAACACACCTAGATTGTATAAAATATAGGTTAAACTTACTTTCGATATGTGTACATTGGTGGAAACTATCGCAGACTTTTTGTGGGCACCTTGGCGCCCCCAAGAAACAACTAAAAAGCTCCTACAAAGCAGTAGTCCAGGAGTACTCGTTGAGATTTGGGCTGGGTATTTGATTATTTGAGTTTGAGTTTTTTGGTATTTCTTTCATCCCTACTATATACTGTATATGTAAGTAACAATCATGAACCATTACAATCTATTGGATGGTATATATTTTTTGTCCACCAAAAAACTAGGTAGAGGTAATAAAACCATAACATTTTAATGGAATGCAATCCCCTTAATGTCCATATTTGTTCAATTTATTTCCTGCCTCAAGGCAGTGTCTCTCACCATGTCCACCTTTTCCCATCTGTCTGGGATCAGAAGAGTTGCTTATGAAGGAGACCAGTCGCCTTTAGACACTAGTCTAGCACGCTACACAAGCCATCATAGTTCAGTATTATTGAGTGTAGTTTGACCCACTTTTGATTTTTAATTGTAGTTGATGTTCACAGAACATGTTGGATAATACTGTCAATTTGTTATTTCATGGATAAGCTGTTCTGTTGAGGTATTTATAAAATTATATTTTATATATACTTTCACTGGGTTCAGCTAGTGGAAGATTTCATCATTTCATACATTTAGAACTAGCAAATCAACATTTTGAAGCATGATCCTGGTTGGGGTGATGGAGGGCTTCTGGATTAATTGACACAGTGGTTATTTACAGCCATATGGCTCACAATTGCAATGGCTGTGCCTGCTTTTGGTTCAATAAAGACCCATTACCCAAATCATTACACCAGAGCCCTTGGAAATTGGGCTTATAGTATAATTGTTCAAGATCAAGAACAATTGCCTAATGGATTACAAAGGCCAAGGGAAGGCGGTGCTTTTAATGCTGTGTTGGCAAATTTCTTCCTTCTTAAGATGACATGAAATTGTTAAGTGTTATCCAAAAGTGCTGTGAGATACTGCTTTTTGTAACTCAGAAATTACAATCTACATCAAAATCTGGGTCATATCTGACCATCTTCCCAAAACTGTCGGCTTCCCTCATGGAAGCCATTTGAGCCTGCAATTGTGATGGAGGGCTATACAAACTAAGTTGGCATGACTTGATTGCCTCATGAACCAGAAATAAGGCAAATTAATAACCAGATTCACCCCTCCCAAGCGATGGGGTTCCCTGCCCCCTCCCCCCCCACACACACACACACACCTCAGCCTCCCCAATGTCTATACACAGCTGCCGAGTCTCTCCTCTGGAGGATGACAGCAACATTGGCAAAGGTACATAACCCTGCAATGCTTCCATGATAATGCCACTGCAATTGGCACACATGATCTCTGCTCTGCTTCTAATGGGTCCCGCAACAGTGAGAAAGAGAGAAAGCTGTTGTTGGATGTTGTCGTATCTTTGCTCCCTCCTCCTCTCCCCCTCCGCCACTGACTACCATCAGTCCACACACACATCTCCCCTCACCCCTGACAAATCCTCCTGAGGGATCAGATTATGCTGCACGCTCTACAGCGAGAACGAGGAAGGGGGGAACTGGGAATGGAGAGATGGAGAGAGAGAGTGGGAGAGGAAGAGACGGCTTGATGTCAGTATGTAAGTGCCAACCCTCTATGGAAATCAGGGGAAGCGTATAAGTGAATGAGCGTGAGGAAATGTGTGTATGTGTGAGTGGGTGCTTTTTCACACACCATCTGGGCATTCATCTTTTTTGCCACCTATTTTCTTCTTGGCTTTGTTTAACCTATTCCACAGAAACACCTTCACAACTAATCTCTGTCTATGACACCTGCTGATCTGCGGAACTGCATGTTCCCAGTGGCACGCATGCACTGCCATATCTAGTCTGTGGGCAAGATCAGACAAGAGGCTCCCATCATTAAAACGCCTAAAGCGGTGCTGGCACCCTACTAGACAGAGCCAGGCTCCATGCTCCTCTTGGCATGTTGGGAAACCACACAGTAGGTCTTTTGTGGGCCTGGACCAGCAATTATGGTTGTGTGTCCCAGCTTTTCCTCTTCTCTTAAGCAGCCACTTCCATTTTGACGTTGGCAAGGACGCCGTTGACATTCTGCCGTCTGCCTTGGGGCCAGACTTGACACCATTTCCCTCAGAACAGAGCACCATTTATAAGATAAGCCCTTCTTGATCTGAGGCAGCCTATGAAGTTAACATTCGGTAGCTGTCATTTGACTTCACAGTAAATGCGTGCGTTTATTCCTGCCAGTGCATGTGGCCTTCTTTCTTTCTTTTCCCACCCCACCTCCCCTCCAATGAACTTGTGACTTCCACACATGTGACCTAACATGTGCATAATGTAGTTTAGAGCAGCACTGGATGTACAGCACACCACATTCTATCCCATTACACTGAACCAGTTCCCCAGCCCTCCTGTGATCGTGTTGCTCTGATTGTTTTGTTGCTCTTATTGTATTCCCGCCACCCAGATCAGTATTACTCCTTATTAATGCTAGTCTTTAGGGTTTTTTCATATTGACACAATACCTCCTACTGCACATCTAATGAGAATACACAGGTCATTTTGCTGTCAGTGGCCATTAACTAACCATTAGATACAAAATATGGTTGGGCGAATTTTTTAAAACCGTTAAAACATCTCCCCAAAACATTGAGAGTGCATCTGATAACGTCTGTTTCTAATGTGCCATGAGCTGCTACGTTCTCTTCTGCCACAGGATGAAAGCAATCATCTGCAAATCACTTTTTTCCCCATTCTTGTTTCATACATAATAAACCCATTAACAAATCCAGTATAAGGCTACTAGGCATGTTTGCGGAATTGACTAGCAATTAATTCATGACTGTTAGCAGGCTAGGCTAGGCCTATAAGCCGAAAGGAATTATTAACCTCTTCATCACTAGGCCTCTTTCTCAGGTTTTTGCAGAAAATAACATACCCAAAGTGAATATAATATATCTCCACAACTACAAGGGTTATATATCTAATCTTGGTACCAAATGAAAGATAACACCTGTGAGATTGTTATGCAAGTGAAGTCAGCAATGTAGATACTACTAGGTATGAGTGAATAAAGCTAGAACACAGCATAAATGGAAGATTTCATTTCCGCCTGAATTTCATTTTTTAGAATAAATACAACCTAGTGCATTATCAGTTAGTAGCCCTATACCTGGGTCAAGATTTGATGCCAATAAAGGGAAGTAGACCAAAGATAGAGGATTTAGTAGCCATAGGTTTAGGCTAGGGATGCCAACGATTAATCGACGATCGATTACTTGGTTGTTAAGAATTTGGTCAAACGTGAAATTTAATCGATCTACTAGTTGTTTGAATGACTCACATTCGCAATCAGAGGGCGCAATATAACTATCTTATGCCATCTCGGGGTCTGGAAGAAGAGAGCTGCAACTTTGGAAAATTAAGCGGGCAAAGTGAAGTATTGTGTGGGAGTCTGTAAAGTCAACACGGGGAGATTCCCCAGACTGGCAAAGCGGGCACGCCATTACTTCTACATAGCCGCAACATCAGTACCATCCGAGCGGGTATTTTCAGCCGCTGGACTGATTGTGACCCATCTGACACCCGAACATGTCAACATGCTAATTTTCCTCAACAAGAACAAGTAGGCAGAAATGGGGACACCGAGTCTGAGTTATTTGTTCTGGTTGTTTGGTTCTATTCTCTCGTTGCAGTGTCACATTTAGTTGTTTTTGAGTGTCTTTCTTATCTTCTTATCTGATCTCTTATCTTTCTTTTTAGAAATACATATAACATATAGTCTTAAAAGACTATATGTTAGCATAGCAGAAATTATTTTTATGAGCACGCTCTGCATGCAATCTGATTTTCAATTAACGTTATATTCAATGTGTGTCCAGGCCTAGCCTCTACATCTTTGTGTTTCAAAAGCTATGCAATGCAGAGGATATGCAATATGTTGCTGTGGAAATAAAGCTTTGATTGAGGAAAAACGCATTTGGTATTGTTTGGTATAAGCAACATTTTTATGTTTTTTTAAAATTACGATGAATCAATTGATTGATCGTTAATGTTACCAGTGATCGATTTAAGGAAAGTGCCTACAATTTGCAACCCTAGTTTAGGTGGAGTCTCCAAATAAAAACAATAAATCCAATGCAAAAATTACAATTTAAACATGATGAGACACAAACAGGTGAATATCTCGAGAACCAATTGTTCAATTTTGATATTTGATATTTTAAAGGTCAGGGCAAACTCAATGACACCAAGCCAAACCATCGCAATTGCACCTTTCGGCCACCAGATGGCGATAAAGACTGTTCTGATTGAAGGCAGTTGACCTATTTCCTGTAAAATGCTCTTACCTACTATACCTGATTGTAAATATGATTGTAAGTTTTCAAAATGGTGCCCAGACACTAGATTATCTGTTTATGGTGGTTTTATGCGATCAAACACAACTTTGATGACAAACAACGGTAAGACATAATTTGTGGTTGTCACTAGAAAAAGTGAAGTTTGTTCTTGATGGTTTGGACTGTTGGAATCAGCAGTGTCAGTTTTCATATGATGTATAGTCTGTGTAGGCAACATGATGTGAAAAAGATTGCTATTGCTTTGCATTTGCACATGCACAGTTGATGAAATACATAACTCTTGTTGTTTCATGCCTATTATTTTGTTTGGGGTTGGAATTGTGTTTCTTTTAGCTAACAATGCTATGATAGACTAGAAGTTGAGAATCTAATCATTCTATTGGTGTGTCACTTGACTCCTTTCTCACATGTTTAAATGCCTTAAGAGGTCTTTGCTTTTGCAAGGGAGGGACCGGATACGGGTCATCTCGGGATGAAGAGGTTACATTATATCTGGCTATGGGTTGCCTCAAACAAGGTAATTTTGACAAGCAGTTTCACAGGGAGATGGAGCAATGTAGCCAGCCAGCTTGATAACAGAAATTGCATCATATTTCATGTTTTCTCTCAATATTCTGCATGGATGCTGATATATTTTGAAACATAATTTTACCTTACTCATTTGCGCTCATCTTACCTGCTTTTTAAGGTGGTGAAGTAAGAAAGAAATCCGCTGGTACCTCATACCTCACTTTCATCAATATTTATATAGCCTTAGTTTTGTGCACATATCGACCATAAAGCCATAAAGGTAGGGATAATTTGGGGAAAAAGAAAAAACAGGGAATTCTATCTGGCATTCAGTTGAGGATTTAAAGTAAACAAATCAAATTCAATGTATGCTAAAGGTCATTCATTAATTTTGCCTAAACTCTCCGTCTATGAATAAAGCAATTTTTCCAACCTTATTCATATTTTACTCTGAATGTCTGCAATCGGATTGTAATTGTTCATAGCGTGATAGCTGTAGCTGCCATTTTTGCGCTTTCACTATCATAGGTTCGTGCCTACTGCTCAAGCAAATCCCACTGTTTGGCTAACGTCAGATCAAATTCCCTCGCCTCAAATGACAGCAGCGGACAGTAAGCACAGCCCCAGATCAGTGGCAGTTAGAGAAATTTCAAAAGCGTGAAAAAATGAAACATGCACTTATAAGGAGACATATTTTGAGACGTATTGCTACATCATCATAATTTTATACAATCGTGATATACCATTCTATCAGAAAATCGCCCAACCCTAATGCAAAAGCCAAAGAAGAGCTGCTTCAGCCTACCACTTGGTACTATATTTAAGAACATTTACGGCAGTGCTTGAGTGAGTCACAGTTTCCACTATTTTGCTTTCCCTCTCATTCTGCCTTCCAGTGATGAGTGCTCCATCCAGTCCCCATTTCATGTTTCTGCTCCGATGACGGTCCTCTATGGTCACTTTGGGCTGTTTGAACCAAAACACACTAGCTTTTTCCCTTGCAGACTGAGGCAAGCATTTGATCAATGTGTTGTCTCAACAATACTGATGTCCAGACGACACTGATTTTAATAATTTATGTTGTTGAGGACAAGTAGCAGACTGCACTAATTCCCTGGATTATACCTACAACTACGACCGTCTTCCCTCTACCAAATGACCAGCCCTTTTTAAAAAGTTTAAATTCCAGTTTAATTACAAAATGTATTTGGGAACCTTCGTTAATAAGGCCCCTTTATTGGTCCTTGCTTTGCCTTGCATAATCCTTGCTTATGCATGGATTATGTATTGATATGCATAATCCATACTAGTCTTAAAGCCCCTTCATTATGTTTTCTGTTTCTTCTTTCTAACTTTCTAACATCCACCTTCTTTCTCCCATACAGAGGCCAGGAGCAGCACACCCGCTATGAACACATCTACCTGACAGACCCCAACAGCCAATCGGAGGTGGAGTACGCCGAGATGAAACGACCTCGTTTGGAGATGGGGCCGGAATCTCTGAGGCACTCCACCCACCGCCCCCCACTTCCTCTGGGAGGGGCCGAGGACATGGCAAAGGTCAGGCCGCTTCACTTATGTTTTCTACGCTAATCGATTTGTTTCAGATCCGTTTTTTTGGAAAATTCAGTGGAAATCTGATTTCAGATCATCATAAAATGAATACATTAGTTTCTCTTGGCTGCGCATCAGACAAAGCCCCCTGTTTAAGCTCTCGTAAATTGTGAAGGGGGTTTCCCATTATATTTAACATTTTATGGACGTTTAATCAGTGACACAGAAAAAAAACATAGTTATAGTCGACTATGAAGAGAACATTTACATTTACATTTAGGGCATTTAGCAGACGCTTTTGTCCAAAGCGACTTACAATAAGTACATTTGTTAGGAGAAAGTGCAACAGTAAACCACTATCAGTAGAGTAAGGATTTCACAATAACGAGTTTCAAGCACACCTAATTGCTAAGTTAACCGATTGCTAGTATACAAAGGAGATAAGTGCGAAAATACTACGCGCAGAATATCAAAGTAAGATCCTGGACATACAAACATAGAATGATTGCAAAGAATGATTGCAAAGAAGGGTTAGTTATAGCCCTGGTTGTCATATCAATACACTCGTGGCCCGGCTGTTTGCGCTTACTCACCCGTTGAGATAATCACCTGCTTCCAATTTAGCCTGTGTTCATTTTCCTTTTATTGAGGTTACCCAGTGTTATTCATGTCACTAGACATCACATCACAGTGGGATCCGAGGTAATGTAAAACAGATTGTACTGTCCATTACTTTAGAATGCGTTTGTTGGCTATTGATTGGAACTGACAAGAACTACCAAACGGGAGAATTTGGTCTGTCCAACAATTGATTTTTGGGAACAACAACTTCTTATGAACTATCTTCTTCAAGGTCCAGGCTTATGACTAGATCACATCTACACCTCATATAATGTGGTAACCACATAACATTAGCCAATTTAATTGCGATGGCTCGATTGCGGTAACGTATGGTGTTGCTCTCACTTAACATATGTTCTTAGGCAAGTGTTACATTAATTAAATAAATAGCACACCCTCATAAAGGTTATGATGAAGAATAATCATTCATTTAATTTGCTATACGGGAAAGCTGCCATCGCATCCACTACTATGCTCAAGCACACGCCTTCCCAATAATGTTATATTAACGAAAAGAGCTGTAAACATGATGACAGTAAGGTCAGCGGTCTCCCTCTCTTCTCTACTACCCTTCTGGATGCCTTACAGAGTGTATTGTTAGATATGGCTCTCCAGCAGTCAAAGGGAGGGCTTGGCACTGTGGCAGTGTTGCGGTAACAAGGCAGTGGGCAAAACCAAGGCAGTTGTGAAAAGGCAATTAATAAATAATAGAGCTGACCTAGATTAAAAAAAATAAAGGGTCTGTGATGAAAGGGGGACGAGCGGCAGATCAAAACGGTGGGCTCTCCGACGTTGAGGCGCTGATGGGGAGATGTTCCCGACATTACACAGAGCACTCAAGCTGCCAGTGGAGGCAGGCAGCCAAGGAATGGTAAATGGATACACAAATATAAAGGAGGCTTCTGGAATCACCCCCAAACAGAAACACACACACACACACACACACACACACACACACAAATACACTGAGAATCTGAAGATGGGAGAGAAAGGAGTGCTTTAGACCACTGCATGCCAGTTTGCAGTCACTGTATTTGAGGCGTGGGCCAGACAAACGAGGGAAGGAGAGATGAAAGGGCTGAGAAGGAGGTCAAGGGTAAAGCCAGAGAATCCCAGATAAAGAGGGGAGAGGAGGAGTAGTAGTAGTAGTAGTAGTAGTAGTAGTAGTAGTAGTAGTAGTAGTAGTAGTAGAGAGGCCAGGAGCAACAGGAAAAACAGAGCATGGGCCAGCTACTATTAGACGGCTTGCTGTCTGAATGGATAGTTTGATCGTGAGTCAGGGCACATTGTTTACACAGCTAACACAAAAGGGAATTCCCTTCCACACACACACACACACTACTCGCTCCTGAGGTAACTTCAGCTCCAACTTTGATTTAGCCTGCTTCTTCTTGATTCATAATGGAGAACAGGCCTAACATGGCTTAGTCACACAGCAGAGAAGACCTCCTCACTGGAACAATAAGGGGCCTTGTTTTCCTTCCCGAAAGAGGGCTTTATTTGTGCCCTGCTGTCTGAGCCTTGCTTGTTGATTGGCCATGGCCACAGTGAATGGGGGACTGGGACGAGCCGTGGGCACGTGCGTCTGTCTGTGTCTTGGAACAAGAGGCCAGAGTGTCTAAGGGGGAAGTAAGAGGATGATGACGGACTTTCTGTTCTTCACACCTCTCAGCTGTGGCCTCCCCATAATGGTCATTGTGTGGGTTGGCGCTGTCTATGACTGTGGAATAGTGAGGCTTTTGTAGCGCTCTGTGAAGACTGAGGCCGACTAGAGCATATGTGTGACTGATGTGGAAGCCAAGGGGTTGCGCTCTGAGCTGGGTCTAGGTATTTGTTGTGTGCCTGTGTTCTCCATGGGTACTGTTACCCTGGAGCCCGGCCTGCCTGGCAAATAAAGGTTGTATTTTTATATCTGCAGTCATAACACTCGAGCGCCCCGTATCTCGTGATGATCTGGCACGAGGTGTTCAGCCATCAGGGACAAACATGGTCAGCAGACCTCACATTCTAGCAGCCAATGATGAGCCACTATGTTGGTAGTAAAATTCACATCACCCAGAAGAAGCATTAATTTGCTGGGAAAAGCCCCCAAATGAAGATATTTTAATTCAAAAGACATTACATTATTGTGGCAGATGAGTAAAGCATTCACAAACATTGAATACCCTGGTAGAATATACTGAACTACATCTTTATTTTGTAATCACTACTGTGACCTATGGTCTAACTTAAGCCATGTTTCCACCCAAAGTACCCAGAACTTTTAGTCCCAGAAACTGCTTTTCAAGGAGCTAAAAGTTTCTTTCAGCCTGTTGTCTGTGTTTCCACCGCGTTTCTTCCCAGTCCTAAAGCCCGATGGACTGATGAAAGACTGATGTTCATGCAGCAATCCTACGTGATATTGTAGTTTTGCTTTTTGCGTCATTAAAATAACACTGTAGAAATAAAAAGGAAAAACGATAATTTGATGTAAACGCGATTCTGCAGCAGTGGTCTCCGCTGGCACTGATTCAGGCAGGGAAAGATAGGCACTCTCGCATGGGAAGAAATGGAAATGACACAGCCCACCACCATATAGGAAATCCCTTACAAACCTGTTGGCCATTTCACTACAAGAGAGAAACAGAGCATCACCCGATACGCCAATCTTGCAGATCTGACGTGCACCAGAGTCAAAATCAAAGACATGAGTCACAAAATGAGGAAGTGCATTAATTTGCATTAAAAAAACAAAAAAACGCTTTAAGGTTAATTGCAAGTGCTGACACGTTGACAGCCCTACTTAAAATTGTATTTTAAGATTTGTTACCTTTATATATCACAACAATGTGGCAGTGTTTTCTGGAAGCTCAAGGACAAGAAATCTATGTAGGCTGAATGTGAGTGAGTTCTATACTTAAGGACAGAAAAGTTGCTTGTTATTATTTTCAGCCCGGCTTTCCTTCTTTTTTTTTTTGATGAGGGCAAAGCGCTTTTACACATGGGGCGGAACTGCACAGTTTCATGTTCAACGAGGCTACTTCAGAATGCTGCCAATGCATGCATTTCTCAATGCAACAACTCAACAACCTTCTCATCCGTTTGTCTTCGCTGTTTAGAGGTTTTGTGCATAAATAAGATTAAATGATCTTTGTTATTGGTTCCATGTACCGCGGTGGAAACAGGATAACCAAATTGCTCTACCAGTGGGGACAGGATGTAGAGAAGTTTGTCTGGGAACTGGAGGGGTTGCTGGTTGGAACCTTGGATCCTCCTTGCTAAAGTTCGGAGGAGCCCTCGAGCAAGACTACTTTCTACTCCCAATATGCTGGTTGTCTGATTGCATGACTAGGTGTGTCACGCGTAACATGGAAAGCCCTTGGCGTCTTTGTAGTTTGTACTTGGAACAATAACATTGGAAAGATTTATTCAATATTATGGGAGGGGGGTGCTGAATGTGTGCACAAGCAAAGAGGTAGAGGACCAGAAATGCAAAAAGGTGTGTGAGGCAAGATGGGTGGAGAAAAAAAAGAGAATTCCAAGCCACCGAATTAGTTGACTTTGAGGCATTTTTGTCGATCACGAATCGGTTGTGCTATGTGACTTGCGTTTATCTTTCTCACACTATGAAAAGGTTCAGATGTGGAAATATTTTATTAGTCATAGTCTAGAGGCAAGTAAAACAGAACAGAATGTAGAAAAGTGGCTACAAACTGCACTGCTATACAGTTGAAAGTCAGAATGTGCGCGACTAATTGAATAGTCGTTGTTGCGCTTGGTAGTCGGCAACAGAAATGGTTTAAATGCTTTTTTTCTCTCTGAGAAAAACATTTCTGCCAATATATGAACCGCGAAAGCACGCCATGCACTATTGATAGGAATATGCATATAAGAATTAGACCATGCTTTTAATAGGCCTAATTAACCAACGTTAAACATTGTGTAGTTTCCCAAAACATCTAATCATTCATTTAATAATTTAATTTAATCTGGTTCACAATTCTCAACAGCGCTCTTCACCCCAGTAAGAAACTGTGATCATGTCAGGTGCGATGCAGTTTGCGATGAGTTGGTCTTTTTGTGACTTCGTTTGAATACTAGTGACTTAATTTAAATACCAATTAGATATACAGTAGAATAACCATGGATGTATGAACAAGCTTGTGCTCCTGCTGAATGTTTGAACTCTGCTGCATACACACCGCGGCACTCATTTCAACAATGTGCTCTGGAGGTGCATTGTTGAAATGTCAATCAATTCAGTACTTTTCACAGTAAGGAAACCATGATCTGTCGGATTATATTTACTTATGCATTACCTTTCTTTAGGCCTACTGAGTTTGAGTGAGTGACTCCTCAGGTGAACGGCTTGCTCCCTCAATAAGCGGATCGATAAAATGAATGAGAAGAGAAAAAAAAATTAACCATGATCATTGTTGTCTCTTGACAGATGATTTATTTTGAATGTTTATTTAGATTTAATCTTTCAAAGCTAGAAAACTCCTAACCATTTTCACCAGTTCAACTCGTGCAATGCAGAACAAATACCGTATTGGTCCGAATATAAGACGGGGTATTTTTCCTGGAAATACGTCTGAAAAAGTGGGGTCGTCTTACATTCGGGGTCTAGACTTTTAAATGTCAATATACATTCACAACAACAGATGGCGCTTTTCTACAATTAGACTTCACTTCGATGGTTAATGCAGTTATTTAAATTTTGCTAGGTTACATAGTTGTTTTGTCACCATGGGATGGATAGCCTAATTGGTATTAGAAATACCATTAGACTACCGTATTTTCCGCACGTTCACAATAACTCTCAACATTGTTCAAATGTTAATGAGCGTATTCACAATAACTCCCAACCTTGTTCAGTTGTAACACGTAAAAAAAACACAGTCTGATATCACTAAATCAAACGTTGGCGTATTCACAATAACTCCCAACCTTGTTCAGTTGTAACACGTAAAAAAAACACAGTCTGATATCGCTAAATCAAAAGTTAGCGTATTCAGTTTGAAGTCCTGTGTTAATCCATATATAAGGCGCTCCGGATTATAAGGCGCACTGTCGTTTTTTGAAAAAATTAAAGGCTTTTAAGTGCGCCTTATAGTGCGGAAAATACGGTACAGTTTATTTTCATTTTTATGGTATTTAAATACCGTAAGTCGTTCATTTACAAATGTGATTACATTTGCTGGTAATTGTATTTAAATGTGACAATTTCATCTAAAATATAATGAAAACATGATTTTATTTAAAAGATGTAAAAAACTTTTTTTCTTTATAAAAACAAGATTTGGTCTTCAAAAACTCTTTTTCCAAAAATGAGTCTTGAAAAAGGGGGTCCGCCCTTTATTACGACAGCCCGTTATTACGACAACCCTCCATTACGACATCCCGTCATTACGACATGCCTCTATTTAGACATGCCCCTAATCCGATCTTTTTTGGTACCGCTATTACGACAATTTGGTACCGCTATTACGACAATTAGGCCTACTACAATTTGGTACCGCTATTACGACAATTAGGCCTACTTTTCATAGAAAGTGCAATAGAATAATAATAATAGTTATTAATATGACAATTAGGCCTACTTTTCATAGAAAGTGCAATAGAATAATATTAATAGTTATTAATATAGAATAAATGTAGGCCTACCTCTATCATCCCGCCCGCATCCGATCTTTTTTGGTACCGCTATTACGACAATTAGGCCTACTTTTCATAGAAAGTGCAATAGAATAATAATAATAGTTATTAATATAGAATAAATGTAGGCCTACCTCTATCATCCCGCCCGCACCCGCAATGAGCTTCCATTTGCATCGCGAGTGCAGACCTCTACTCCAAACAATGTTTTTCACAATAATTGATATCGGCACACATTTCAGTCAAAAACTAGGTGATTTTGAACCGGCCATGTGAATAAATGTTAGGCCTACACATTATGTAAAAGACAGGGAGCTCTCCTCATTTTTATTCAGCTCTCAGGGGGAAAAGGTTGAAACTCCATGCATCAAACAAACTCTGTGCGTGCAGGCCAGCAGTCTACTTAAAAATATATAAGAAGAAGCACAAATAAAGCTCTAGGACCTGAAATTTGGACTTGTTCGTTAGAAATCAATTTAATTAGAATTATGGACTGCCTTTGAATGAAGTTTAATCGGACTTTAAGTTGATTGAACAAAGTTTCAAGGTGTAGGCCTACCTTTTTTGCGCTGTGGAAGCCTAATTTAAGAACGGCGAAATAATATTTTTTGAAAAGGATACTCTGATTTTGTTATGAAGATTGTTGCTTTTGGATTTGATATGGATAGGCTAGTCCTATATATTACCAACTAGGGGCAGCCTCGAAGTTGGATGATTGGCTCTTTTTAGAAATTGTTTTCCCATGCATTTGTCACACCCATGCATAAGTTGCGTGTATGCTAAGTCCAGAACATATGGGTATAATCACATTAATTAATTAATTTAAAGTACAATGATAATGACAAATATTAATGGCCTCATGTCGGAATGGCAGGACGTTTGAAAAAAAGTAAAGTGCCGCTACTCAGACAATGGGGAAAAAAAATTGTCGCAGTAGTGGGACGCTTGGAAAATAATATTAATGCCGCCACTCCGACCACTAGACGTCAATGTCTAAGTAGCGGCATGTCGGAATAGCGGCATGTAACCTTGAAAAAGAGGGGGGTCGTCTTATAATCAGGGTCGTCTTATATTCGGACCAATACGGTATTGCACGTCGCAAAATGTCAGTTTTCAGCCCTTTTTGTTTATATTGTTTTCAATATTTCAATAACTGTTATTGGCTAACTTTTATTTATTGAGTTGTCATGTTTTGTGTGATAATGTGCAATGGTCATAATGAAAATGGCTCACTTTTCAGTGCATTTATTTGTTTATTAAAAAAGCTGATTAAGCATTTTTTCAGATGATGTTTGGCCTTACAGATTAAAATCTGCAAAAGAGTGTTTTCTTACTTTTAGACTAGTCATTTCCAAAATTTCCATTTAAACATCAGGGAAAAACATCCGTAGTTGAAAGTAAATATTACATTATAATACATTAGGTGTTACATTGAGTCTGTGTGCTCTTTTCTTACATTGGTAAGCAGCCAGCACTGCCACTCAGAGACTACTTCCGCAAGTGACTGACATCTCTGCCACTATTCACAAAGAGCTGTTTTGATTGGTTTATTACTTACTGCATTTTTCTGGGAGCAGTGGTTGCTTCTGATGAACGCATATCACAAAATATAAATTACAAAAATCTATATATCGGAAAAATAATATCGATAATTGGAAATATGGTAAATATTGGCCTGAATGATAATCGGACGACACCACTTGACACTACCTGCAATGTTTGTTTCATGCTTTCATACTTTCATATTTTTTTAATGTTGTATACACGATCCTGTTCTAAATAGATCCTTCAAATAGAGCTTTGATTTTATGCCTGAACCCGACCGGACTGAATGAGAATTATTTTATTTTTTAGAATATTTAATATTTTATTAATAATGTATGGGCTGTTGCCATCAACCCATTAACTAATGAAAATGTTGAGATTTAGAATTAGATTTAAAAACACAAAACGGATTAAAAGGCCAGACACACACACACAGACAATCAACTGTTGCCATCACATGGTGGGTTCTAAATGTAACTGGTGTTGTCAAGGGCATCTCAGCCCTGCTCTGCATTGGAGGGAGGTGGAGTGTTGGATGTCATCTCTTCTGTCACTTGGTGTAGTGGCTCAAGAAGTGCCTCTCTGCACTTCACAAGGACACTAGGCGATCCATGGGTCTCCGAGACCAGAGGGATTGTTCTGCCGCAAGCCACGCTGACTTTGACTGATGGCTCCGTCATGCTTCCACCCCCTCCCCGCCCTGTATTTCTTTTGGCTTGGCTCAGCCGCAGTCCTGTGCATACTCATCTTTACGTTAGACATCTGTAGCGCATGTCCTCTTATTCTTACCGTGCCAGCCTAGTGTATTTAAATCATTAAACCTTTTAATGCTCTTCCACATTCCTGCAATATTCCCTTCAGTAGCTGGAAGTTTTTTTTGGTTATTTAAAAAAAGGTTACACATTCCTTTCTACATCTCATCCATACAGCAGCACTGAGATCAGTCAGAGATACTTATTTCTCATCTGAAACCAACCAAACCAAAGAAAAGATTTTCTGAAAGTAACAATTCTATTCAGTACAAATATTGGAATATAAATTCATATGCTGGACAAAGCCTTGTACATGTCCTGACAGAGAGCTTTTACTCACAGCTGCTCCACGGGGGTGCAGTCCAGCCCGCCTCCGCCATATTAGTCCTCTTATATAACCTGCCGTTCAGCCATCTAAAAATAACCCAGAACAACAACAACTTGGCGCCATTACATACTCATTGATGCTGTTTGGCAGCCATAGTACACACGCACGCAAGACAAGGCAGGCGTTAACCAACCACACCGCACATAATTTAGTTTTTGGTTTCGTAGAAGATATCAGATGGGTGTTTTTTTTCCATCTACATCCTGCATTAGTGAGGTGGTTCAGGTTATATGATGCGGTTTATTCGGGCAAAGAGACGGGCTCTTCACATTTCTTTTTCACAGAGCTCGTAGCTTGAACTAAGAGCTTTATCTGTTGCTCCATACCACAACCCCATTCACCCCCACCGGCTTTGACATTAGACCGTTTAGACCAATAAAGAGTCCCAGACACGGTGAATAATCCCAGCAATGGAGAATGAGGCTGCAGTCTCGGTATCATTATTGTGGCCTAGTGACTGGAAGGCACTGGCAGAGGCTTCCATTACACACAGGACTTAATTACCGCATTGTGTCCTATCCTCCCCAAGGATCCACAGGCACTGTAAGAAAGAGAATCAGTGGTCTGTCTGCCGACTTGCCGATCTTTTGATGTCCACTAAATTCCCCCGTCCGTTACTGTGGTGGCGTAACATCTCTCTCTCTCTCTCTCTCTCCTCTCTCTGGGCTTTTCCTGTTTTAAGGAGCGGGGCAGTTCAATGGGAAAGCTGGAGCCCATCTCCCCCGTGAGCCCAGCCCAGATGGACCCGGACCTGGACCTGGTGTCCGCCCGCTTCTCCAAGGAGGAGCTTATACAGAACATGGACCGTGTGGACAGGGAGATCACCATGGTGGAGCAGCAGATCTGCAAGCTCCGCAAGAAGCAGGTATGTGTGTCACCCCCCTGCATGTTCCTCTACTGATGATCTGGTCTGCTGATGAGATTGAATCACAAATCAAAAATCACTACAATCAATATTTTGAATAGCACTATGTGGTCATGAATTTAAAACCCCATTGCAAAGATTCCGGCTGAGGAATGCCATGCTTGACGTTATCTACAATTGACTTACTAGTTTTACCTTTTCCTTCCCTTACTTTAATCTTTAAACTTTTTAATCATCATTTTGAAACTGAAACTACGAAGCTGTACTCAATCTATAACTTAATTTCATGCCGATGCAGTACTACTCAAAAGGTTATTGCCGGCAATATTAGGTTATTACCCAGTCCTACTATGGATGGATGGAGAGACTTTGACTCTATTTCAGTCTATCTGGAAAGCCCCTTCTCCTTCAAGAACACTTCCACATGATCTGTCACGATGCAAAGAACTATTTCTCAGTAGGAGGTAGCAACACTCCATTAGGAACCATTAACCATTCCAAAAAAATATCCTAAAGCACAAAACACACGGGCATGTTGGAACAGACACAAAATAATGTTTTTGAAAATATATGCGAAGAGAGCGGAAAAATAATCTGTGTGCTTTGCTCCGTTAAAACAATGCGATTCTCTTCCTTTTTTGGGTATATTAACCCGAAATTCACGCTCTATGTGCTTTGGGCTTAGGTATCCATATCCTGTGTAAATTTCCACTTGCGTAATGGGGTAATAGTTAGACATTTAAATATATTTTTTTACAATTCAGAGCCATCGTCACACTTGTTTGGCATCTGACTTGGGTTGGCTTATTAGGGAAATGTAGCTTGTCAATGTTCATGTATGTGTTTTTTTTCCCCCTGCACCTTTCCCTGCCAGTCGTTCATTGGCATCGGCTCAGTAATAATAGCATAACAGTAATAATCAGACAATATACGTGACATCCAGTTTATAGAATTTGGCAATGGTGAGGGGTGAGGACCAGCTCGCTGCTTCACAGATCTCCTGGATAGAGACACCTCTAAACAAGGCCCACAGACATGCAGCAATAGCTGGCAAATAAACACTCTCGGACTCAATGATAGGCCAAGTGGGAGAACCTTGTATTTGTATGTCATGCCTTGAAAAGAAAACCTTTCCATATTTCCTGTGAGGTTATATCGGGAAATGGAAAAAAAAGCGTCCTTCAGGTCGATGGATGTGCCCATCTCCTGGGTGCACTAGGAGGGCTATAAGGATGCATGTGTGAGCATCCGAAATGTGTATGTTCTGAGATATTTGTTCAGAGCCTGCGCCTTACTCGTGCTGGGCTGCAGCTCAGTGTGGGACAGAAGGTCGTCCTCTGACAGGCTAACCTGGCAGACCTGGTGTGTGTATCTAGGAGTCCAGTCCAGAGTCCCCATCTTTCATGGTGTGGAGAGATTTTAGCAATGCCATTTAAGTGTTAAATGTGTTGCCGTGTTAGCAGGCTCCGTGCTTATAAGGCTGAAAAACAACGGTGTGGTGGCCAGTTGCTTAACATCTCTGTATACTTGCATGGTGGCCAAAGTTACGTAGCGGAAACAGGCAATCTACTCGTGTCGAACAATTAGCGTGGAGGCTAATTAAAAACCTCAGCGCCCGGGGATGGAGTCTCTAAGCTAACTTTATCTGGAATATAGCCAGTTGAGAGAATGCTCAGTAAGAAGCGAGAAGAGGTGAATGCCCCTGTCCAGGGTACTTATAGGTGGGTGGTACCTGACACTGGTCTCAAAGGTGAAGGTATGGTTATATGTTAGATCTATCAGATGACCAATGAATTGGGTCACACCAGCCAGTCAAAGCATGGTGAGACATCGAAACAAATGCTATGAAAGAGGACTGTGCCATGTTATAATCGCTCTTGCACAGCGGGCCCTAGTGTTTTTTACTATCGCCTCTGGGCAGCCAAATTGTCTCTTCTTCTTCCTCCATGCTGATCCTTTTTTTTATTATTTGGTAGGAAAGTAGGTTAAAAATAATTTACGGCTATAAATAACAGCAGCTCCCCCCGGCGGAGTGGAGGATTATGGCGGGGCTTTTTACAATAGCTCTTTTTTTTGGACGCCTGCCACATCATGTTTAGTGGGAAACTACCCCTGTCCACTGGCCTTCCCCCGTGCCTTGCCTTGCCTTGCCTAGATTCTGCCAAGAGCCCTGATCCCCTTTTCCTCCACGGTGTTTTTAATAGATCTATACCTTTCCGTTTAAAATCCAATTGTGGCTTACACTGCCCCTCCTCTCCTGTCCATCTCAGTCGTAGCAATAAATCTGCGTCTGCAGTGATTAAGTGGTAACACAAAGAGTGGTATTAACATTATTTAGTGTGGTCTGGTGAACACTGGGTGGCTGGTGCAGGGGCCTGTAAAGGGGGGGGGAATGGGGAATGTAGGAACCCCCAACTCCCCCCACCACCACCACCACCACCACCACTCCTCTTCTGTGCAGAAAGGGCGGCCACTGTGGACCTATTACTGTAGATTAGCTTTCTGTATTAGCAGCAAGCTAATCGCAAGTTATGTTTAATGTAGTCTTGCATAGCCAGACCCATCTCCACACTTCGTTTTAGCACTGAAGAAAGGTCAGGCTCTACTCACTATCACTCTGGCATAGGGGAAAAAAACGCTCAATCGTCTTGGGCGGTGCTAAGCCCAGGATGCAGCAACATTGCCCTTGCAAAAAAGTTTTTTAACTTTGTACACATCGACGGTTGCACCACCCACCCGAGCTGCTGTTCAGCATCACTTGACAGATGCTGTGTGGACTTTTCACTGCTGGTTCTGCTCCACAGCTCCTCCCTACCCCTCTCCATTCACATCATCATCACCCTGGACCTGGCTGCCGCAGCAGGCAGCAGCTTTGTACACAGGCTGATATGCTAACCCGTTGATTAACTGGGCCCCAGAGAGTTACGCCTAATTCATAGTCACTGTGCGTGAACTTCGACAGCCAGCGTGAACCAAAAATGCATAATCACAGCTAGGGCTGAAACGATTACTTGAATAACTCGAATAATTCGAGGATAGAAATTCCTCTAATCAAAATTTCTGCCTCGAGTACTCGCAAATGTATATTACTTAATATAATGCACACTTTCACCATGGCAGAGAAGAGGGCTATGTATATATATTAGTGGTGGGCGATAACACGCTGCGATAACACGCTGTGATAACGCAAGACTCTTATCGCGCGATAAAAAAATATATCGCCGTTAATCTATTCTCAAAGTTGGGTTGGGAGCTGTGTCTATACCGGATTTCCACCAAGGAAGGTAAGCGCCGCGGAATGGCTGCGCTGCGGAACGGCTGCGTCCTCTGCCCGGCCCCCCTAACCCCCCCCCCCGTTGATCGTAGGTCTGGGCAGTGGCGCCTTAATGCACGGGCTTACCTGGGCTTCAGCCCGGGGCCTCTGCCAATCAGGGGCCTCTTAAAAAATATATATTTAAAAAAAGATGATAAACGTCCGTATTTGCGGTGTCATTACTGCCCCCCCCCCCTCCGTCAACAATCGCGCAGACTTATTTTTAGTCATTATTTAGGTAGCACACGCTTATTATGAATGCCTTCGACAGAATTCAAATGAGCCATTTTAATCTAGATTAATTCCAAGATTACAGTTAGATTAATCTACATTAAAGAAATTAATCTATGCCCAACACTAATATATATATATATATATGTCTGATATATAGCTAAATAGCCAAAATCAATCTTTACTTAGAATTGGGAATAAATGTTTTCCAGTACTACTGTACTGTCCTAAAGTTAGTCAGTGTCAGTGACTGGCTGGCTCACTTGCACATGAAGTCGCATTAGTTGTATAGTATAGTATAGTAGTGTGTATTAGTCCTCCATTTGAGGCCTGAATCTTTGATCTACCTAGATAATCTAAATACAGATTAATGCCAAAGGTGTATTGTAATTAGGAAATTGTAATGCTAGGGCTGCAGTCAATTTAAGAGGGAGGAACGGGATGGGGACAGGAGGAGAAAGAGAGTTGCAGCCATGTTGCATCACCTGACCTGAATACTGCGCGCTGATTGGCTGAACAAATGTATCGGGTTCTGTTCAAGTACAGCACTGACGTTTGATTATATATACATATTTTTTATATATTTGTTCTAATTGGTGCATTTGCCAACGTTTTCTTTTTTTTATATTAAAAACAGATGTTTGATTACAGTGCTTAATATAACACTTTCAAGAGGTGCTGAAATATTTTTTTTAAATATATATTTATTTGATATGCAGTGTTCTATGTTGTTTCTACAATGCCAAAGTTAAGGCTGTTAATGTTCTCGATTACTGAAAATTAAAAAAGGCAATGTTTTCTCATTCTTTTTATCCGATTAAACGATTAATCGTCAGAATAATCAACAGAATACTCGATTATCAAAAAAATCCATAGTTGCAGCCACGGCCCTCATGCAAGGTTTTTGAAGTGATTTGTTGAGTGTTGTGTACCCTTGAAAAAAGAACATGCGGACTGCGTGTCCACAGCATTGTTACCGCAAAACTGCAAACGGCAAAATTTTGCTTTAAGATCTATTACAGCTGATAGAAGCCTTCCCCCCACCCTGGCTGGAGTGTCTATGTGTGTGTGTGTGTGTGTGTGTGTGGGGGGCGTCATCTCTTAGTGACAGTGTGTGTGTGCATTCATATGTGTGTCTATGTACGTGCCTTACAGCACCAGTTGGAGGAGGAGGCTGCAAAGCCCCAAGAGCCTGAGCGTCCCATCTCCCCCCCTCCCAGCGAGGCCAAGCACCGCAGCCTGGTGCAGATCATCTACGACGAGAACAGGGTAGGACACATGCACCACACACACTTTCCAGTAGTGTTCTCAGACTCTGATTCTCTCCAAACCCTAAACCTTTTTTAGACTGTCACCATTATCACACGTGTTCATGACATCCATCATCTCCCGTTGTCTGTGATTGTCTCGCTAGAGTGATGCAAGATGGTTAGTTGATGTCAGACTTTCACAGAACGCCTCCCTTCACAGCAGGGCTCCTCTGCCTTGGATAGTGGCGCCATAGACCTGCTGTGTGTGTGTGTGTGTGTGTGTGTGCGTGTGCGCACACAAAAGGAGCATGTGTATATTATGGTTCTGTGAGAATGGTGGGCAGCTCTAAGTGTCCTCATATTTCAAGGACAGAAACACTGCCCATAAGGAAGCCTAGACACGCGTGCCTTGGTTACAGTGAAGCCTGGTGTTGGATCCACTGCAAAGGGGCTTGCTGTGCCTGCTAATGTAGCCATTACCGATGCTCTTAGTCCACCTAGTGGTGAGAGCCACACCTCTCCTTTCATGTTGCAGGAAACTTTCTCTCTCTGTCTCTGGTACTGGGAGAGAGTTTGCCCTAGATTCAAAAGAAAAAAAAAACCTTTGATGGAGTCCCTCCTGGGAGACAAAGGGAGTAGGCCTTCACTAGTTCACACTGATCCACCCCGATGGTTGATTCGGTGCGTTTTCACAGAAACTCACTTTTTTTTAGAAGACACTCAAGTGGAGGTATCCTTGATAGTAGGCAGTGAAGCAAGGCCCAAACAGTGCCCCCTGTGCTTGCTGTGAGTCTCACACACTACTTTATTATCAAGGAGTCAAGGAGTGGACAGACTAGAGCAATGTACACTTCCATTTGGGTGTAGAGCCGAGGTCACTAACAGGCGGACCGCGGTCCGGGTCCGGACCCAGACGCCGTCCTATGCGGACCCAGACCTATAATCAATAAACTATTGAGGGATTCTACATTATGACGGGGCGCTTCTATTTTAACCAGCGCAGCTTTTCTAGTCTTTACGGCATTTGGTTAGCGGACCTTACAGACCAATTGCATGCGAGTTAAGCGTCCCACGTGACGCTGCTCAGCCAATCAAATTTGTGTAAACAAAAGCGCGACTCTGAATACGGAAATGAGAGAGATGAGAGGCAGGTGGAAAGGGAAGTTAGCGATACAGCGAGATTACACGGATAGACAAGTGAGCCGGAGACAGTAAGAGAAGACAGAGAGACGTGTGAGCGGGAGACAGGGAGAGACAGTACACATGTATACTTCAATGATTAGTGACAATAAATATTTTTGAATTGTACTTTGTTTAATTTAACAGTCAGTTACAGATGTTGATACAACTATGAGGCTACATATATATATATTAGAGTTGAGCCGGATACTCGGCTGAAACGAGTATCCGGTACGGATAAAGCACTTTTGCCGAGTACGAGTATTATACGAGTAATACGAGTCAATATCTGTGCTCGGATTGAATGAAAATCCTCATTGGGTTCTGTGATAGGCTACAGCGCCCCTCCCCCCCTCCCCTACACAATGCAGATGTGTTGTTGTGTCGCTCTGATCACTCACACACAGAACAGCTCTCTGTCTCTCCCTCAGTCACTCAGGTTCGCGGGTCGTTTTCCGTTAATGTTCAGGGTTTCTTCAGCTTCAGGTTTGTTATTACTTAGGTTGGTACTTACTTATGAACCAGTAGAGTTCTGGTAAACGTGGGTTCGTTCAGACGTGGTGCCGACTCGCGTTGCGTCTCTGCCTGTCAGAGATTTTTTAATTTTTTAATTTTTTTAACCGTCATCTGGCTGCCTGGCTCTAACCAGTGTTTTTTACTTCACGCACGGTGTCCGACACTTTCTTGCTGTATTTCGTGAAAGGGTTAAAAAATAAAGCTAGTAGTGGTATAAATATTGGAAATCAAGCTACACACACACACTCACACACTCACTCACTCTCTCCCTCTCCCTGCCAGTCGTCGGATTTTTTTAAAATTTTTTCAATGCTGATGCTGTCCTGTAAATAGTTTTCTAATCAGCAACAAATAACAATTTCTGATCAACCCATATCAATTGCATGCTTTAAATAACATACCAGTTAAAACCTCGCTCATTTCAAGACAACCCGACCCACTCCGAGTACAGATACAGAATTCATATGGTTAACAGATAAAGATAATGCTGTACTCGCTCATCCCTAATAAATAAATATATATATATATATATATATATATATATATATATATATATATATATATATATATATACACTCACCGGCCACTTTATTAGGTACACCTTGCTAGTACCGGGTTGGACCCCCTTTTGCCTTCAGAACTGCCTTAATCCTTCGTGGCACAGATTCAACAAGGTACTGGAAACATTCCTCAGAGAGTTTGGTCCATATTGACATGATAGCATCACGCAGTTGCTGCAGATTTGTCGGCTGCACATCCGTGATGCGAATCTCCCGTTCCACCACATCCCAAAGGTGCTCTATTGGATTGAGATCTGGTGACTGTGGAGGCCATTTGAGTACAGTGAACTCATTGTCATGTTCAAGAAACCAGTCTGAGATGATTTGCGCTTTATGACATGGCGCGTTATCCTGCTGGAAGTAGCCATCAGAAGATGGGTACACTGTGGTCATAAAGGGATGGACATGGTCAGCAACAATACTCAGGTAGTCTGTGGCTTTGACACGATGCTCAATTGGTACTAATAAGCCCAAAGTGTGCCAGGAAAATATCCCCCACACCATTACACCACCACCACCAGCCTGAACCGTTGATACAAGGCAGGATGGATCCATGCTTTCATGTTGTTGACGCCAAATTCTGACTCTACCATCCGAATGTCGCAGCAGAAATCGAGACTCATCAGACCAGGCAACGTTTTTCCAATCATCGATTGTCCAATTTTGGTGAGCCTGTGCGAATTGTAGCCTCAGTTTCCTGTTCTTAGCTGACAGGAGTGGCACCCGGTGTGGTCTTCTGCTGCTGTAGCCCATCCGCCTCAAGGTTCGACGTGTTGTGCGTTCAGAGATGCTCTTCTGCATACCTCTGTTGTAACGAGTGGTTATTTGAGTTACAGTTGCCTTTCTATCAGCTCGAACCAGTCTGGCCATTCTCCTCTGACCTCTAGCATCAACAAGGCATTTGCGCCCACAGAACTGCCGCTCACTGGATATTTTCTCTTTTTCGGACCATTCTCTGTAAACCCTAGAGATGGTTGTGCGTGAAAATCCCAGTAGATCAGCAGTCTCTGAAATACTCAGACCAGCCCGTCTGGCACCAACAACCATGCCACGTTCAAAGTCACTTAAATCACCTTTCTTCCCCATTCTGATGCTCGGTTTGAACTGCAGCAGATCGTCCTGACCATGTCTACATGCCTAAATGCATTGAGTTGCTGCCATGTGATTGGCTGATTAGAAATTTGCGTTAACGAGCAGTTGGACAGGTGTACCTAATAAAGTGGCTGGTGAGTGTATATATATATACTCACCGGCCACTTTATTAGGTACACCTTGCTAGTACCGGGTTGGACCCCCTTTTGCCTTCAGAACTGCCTTAATCCTTCGTGGCACAGATTCAACAAGGTACTGGAAACATTCCTCAGAGAGTTTGGTCCATATTGACATGATAGCATCACGCAGTTGCTGCAGATTTGTCGGCTGCACATCCGTGATGCGAATCTCCCGTTCCACCACATCCCAAAGGTGCTCTATTGGATTGAGATCTGGTGACTGTGGAGGCCATTTGAGTACAGTGAACTCATTGTCATGTTCAAGAAACCAGTCTGAGATGATTCGCGCTTTATGACATGGCGCGTTATCCTGCTGGAAGTAGCCATCAGAAGATGGGTACACTGTGGTCATAAAGGGATGGACATGGTCAGCAACAATACTCAGGTAGTCTGTGGCTTTGACACGATGCTCAATTGGTACTAATAAGCCCAAAGTGTGCCAGGAAAATATCCCCCACACCATTACACCACCACCACCAGCCTGAACCGTTGATACAAGGCAGGATGGATCCATGCTTTCATGTTGTTGACGCCAAATTCTGACCCTACCATCCGAATGTCGCAGCAGAAATCGAGACTCATCAGACCAGGCAACGTTTTTCCAATCTTCGATTGTCCAATTTTGGTGAGCCTGTGCGAATTGTAGCCTCAGTTTCCTGTTCTTAGCTGACAGGAGTGGCACTCGGTGTGGTCTTCTGCTGCTGTAGCCCATCCGCCTCAAGGTTCGACGTGTTGTGCGTTCAGAGATGCTCTTCTGCATACCTCTGTTGTAACGAGTGGTTATTTGAGTTACAGTTGCCTTTCTATCAGCTCAAACCAGTCTGGCCATTCTCCTCTGACCTCTAGCATCAACAAGGCATTTGCGCCCACAGAACTGCCGCTCACTGGATATTTTCTCTTTTTCGGACCATTCTCTGTAAACCCTAGAGATGGTTGTGCGTGAAAATCCCAGTAGATCAGCAGTCTCTGAAATACTCAGACCAGCCCGTCTGGCACCAACAACCATGCCACGTTCAAAGTCACTTAAATCACCTTTCTTCCCCATTCTGATGCTCGGTTTGAACTGCAGCAGATCGTCCTGACCATGTCTACATGCCTAAATGCATTGAGTTGCTGCCATGTGATTGGCTGATTAGAAATTTGCGTTAACGAGCAGTTGGACAGGTGTACCTAATAAAGTGGCCGGTGAGTGTATATCACAAATTCATAATGTTTGACATTATGATGTTCCGGACCTTCGCTTGAGGAAATTTTCTCTCACTGGACCTCTTGAAATTTTAGTTGAATACCCCTGGTGTAGAGTTTCAGGATGACCTATGTATTTTAGAGGATGTGAGAATAGCATAAAAAAACGAAAAGTCTTTATGCATTTATGTATAATAATTTATAATTTACTATATTTTTCTGATATGTATTTCTTACCTTATCTCGCTATACTTCTTACCTACTGCTTCACAGTGCCATTCATGTACAAAAAAATAAAGGTCACACAGCCATCCTGTGAGCAGAAAATATTATGATCACAAGACACTAATGTTTTGTTTTGCTGGCCAAGCAACCGCCACTCACCTCCGCAATATCGGGACCTATGGATTTGCGGTTGGTACGTTCTTCTTCTTCAGCACTAGCATTCTGCATGTTTTTCACGCGCCACATTTTATTTTATGCGCGATAATTGTGCTTTACCATGCCAACAAAGAAGGTGGTAACAATCGGCCCGCTTTGTTTGAAGGCCTCAGGTTATACACAGTTGACCCCCGCAGAGATTAGTGCACTGTTAGGTCTAGAAACGTATACACCGCACGGTAATACATCAGTATACAGAGTCGTACACCAGCGCTACTAATGTCTGTATCGCCCTCCCTTCGTCTGCGTGCGTGTCAGCACCTGGCTGTAATTACTCCAGCCCTCCCAGTGGGCCCCATGTCTTTGTCACCACGGTGTCGTGTGTCCCTTGGGGGCCCGTTGTCACCGGACCGGCTCTCCCTGACAGCGATACAGCCACCCCACTGACGGCCCTTTGTCAAAAGACCCCGTGTGGCTGGGGCCCCGGCACCCTGTGTTGGTGACACAAACCCCCATGCCTGCGTTTATTATTAATGACTTTATGAGCTGTTTGTCCGCGCTGAATTATAGCAGGTCCTGTGTAGGGATGCCATGGTGAGGACATTTTCCCACTGGTTTATATACTTGTGCCAGCACCGGTGTTAGCGATTACCCCGGACATTTTACAGGAACTTATGCTGAAGCTTATGCTGTGGAGAGCTTACTGTGATCATTAGGCCTACTTCCCCTTACTTTGAACAAAACCAAACTTAGAAAAATGGTTCATTATTTTTTACAGAAAAACAACAATTAAACGGGTGACGGCTTGGCACATATCCATTGCCGATTTTAGGGTTTTAAAACGGGGGGTGAAATTGGCATATATAAAATAAATGGCAAAAGTCAACAGGCTTTTCAAAATGCACAAAACAAATCAACAGAGAAAAAAATAGGGTTAGGGTTAGGGTTGGACCGGGCGAAGATCAAGTTGGACCGGGCGAAGATCAAGTGCAAGATTCCTTAACGAGAACAAGGCAGCAAAGGAGCGCTACTTCAACAAAATAAAGGAAATGAACGGGCTCGATCCGTATGAACACAAAGAGTGGTCAGGGATCTCAACGAGCTGCCACAAGTCACATTTCCAGATGTGTTTTCCTACCTTGTTTGTGGTGTGATTAAGAAAAGAAAAGGAAGATGGTTATAGCCTACCTATGTGGTGGTTTATTATGACGGCCTATCGCAATCAAAATGACGCGACCGGTAGACTCCTAGCGCTGATACGCGAAAAATAATGATGTAATCCTGTGGCCATAGCCTTCTCTTACAATGTACATTTTCTTCATTTTTTTCTATTAGTTCTAGTTGCTATAGTTCCATAACTCCACGATTTAAGCAAATCGTCAGTTTCCACCTTTTATTTCCTTTATATATATTTAAACTATGGCTGTCAAGCATTTAAAATATTGAATTGCAATTAATCGCATGATTGTCCAGAGTTAATTGAAAATCTGTTAAAGATTTACCGTAAAGGGACATTATTCAAGTTTGTGAAACTCTTATCAACATGTTAGAGATGTGAAGTTTACCATATCCACTTGTGGACCATATCCACAATCTCCTCCTCGGTCTCCGCCGGGCCAGGTTCCGGACTCGATGTCGGACGAGTGCGACGCTCCCAAACAGCGGCCCGCGTCTTGTTGCTGTAAGCGTTCCACTCGAACAAGGTTGGTATGGCGTTGGCAGTTAAAAACCGTCTTCCTTTTGCAGTGGTGCCGATCTGGTCCTTGGTGAAATGACGGCTGCAGACCTTTGTATGCGGAGTAATGGTAAACCCGGTTCTGCGGATCTTGTGAAGCCACTGTGTACGGTGGCCAGTATGTTTAGGAAACCGGTGGAAGCTGAGTTCGGTGTTATACCGACTCGATCCAGTACACAGTGGCACACAACAATGCTCATTTGAGCCCCCTACAACCTTCTGCAACTTATATCCATCCCTCATGTTATTTTTTTTCTTCTTTCGTACAGTTACAGCTCTCATTTGTTCGTTTTGATTCATATTCACCGCTGTTGTAGTGAAGCAGGAAGAAAACCGGAAACTCTTCTGCCGACAACCGGGGAAAACGGAAGTACGTCACGCGAGTTGTGCACAGAGCCTATTGTGCAGCTCTTCTAGACTCTCAAAAGTTATTAGACTGAATAGATCAAATTCTGATAATGAAACAAGTCTTTTGCAGGGGTTGTGACGCTCAAAAAAGTGTATCCACCGTTTTGCAGCCCATGATTTTGCGCTTTTTGGATCCCTGTTGGACCCTGAAGTTGTAATTACACGGTTTGACCACTGTGTCAAACCGTGCGCTGTTCCTGGGGGCTTGCACAGAAGAAGCACTCAACCTGAGTGCGAGTCAGAGCTGCTCAACTCGAGTTGACAGCCCAGTGTCAAGTCACCCACCCGCTGAACCAGTGAGTTCAACCCACTCCCAGTCCCCACTGATTCACACGATTAGGCCACCAATTTCCTACAGGAAAATTATCCATATCATTGTGATTAAAGACTGAAAGACCAAGAGTTCGCAAAAAACAAAATGATTGTTTTTAAATCTCTTTCTTTGGCGGGCGGCAGGCTCCAGTTTGGAGAGCGAGTACTGAGAGTGATTTGTGCAGCTAGGGGAGCGAGCGAGTGTGTGACTGATTCGTATGAGTTAGACCTTCAGCTCAGGGCAGGGTTGGGCTCTGTGGCTGGGAGAGCGAGTACTGAGTTGAAACAAGCGCCAAAGTGGTTGCTTTTCTCACAGTCTCACCTCGTCTGGTTAGTAGCAGGTAGGAGGGGTGAGTCAGTGAACGAGTTAGTGAACGAGTTAGTGAAGATGAGGAGTCAGTAAAAAGTTGTTCATTTTGAACGATTGACTCATGACTACCAGAGGTTGCGGTAGACTTTTTCGTTGTCTGTCATTTTGACTGACAGGGTCATAAAAATCCCGTCATAATCTATTTTTACCGGTCACTTTAATTTTTTAAATGATAATGATGACATGTTCAATAGCATTTAATTTTAATTCATTTTTAATTAATATTCAGTCCAAACAAGCTGAACAAATAATCCACACCGTGGATACACACATCAAGCAGAAGAACATGTAAGAATATTGGCCACCAGGCGATTCGCGTATAGTGGGGCTTCACTGACGTGAAGCCCCGCGGTCAACAATCAACAAACAGGACATGGGCGTGGGCATGACGTTGACCCTTCTGATTCATCACCACAATGCCGGCGGGAGCTAGTTGATCCACTAGTCAACACGTGGGAGCTAGTTGATCCAATAGTCAACACGCCCTCAAGCAAACGATTTTTCAAGGTGGCGCGATCACGCGGATAATTCGCATATAGTGGGGCTTCTAGGTCACACCTTCCTCGCGTGCCCGCTTGCACGTAATCAAATGTTTCAAGTGGGTTTGTTAAATGTTTCGACAAATGTCAACTGCCGTGACATTTTTCTTCTTTTCTACTTTTCTTCTTCTACAAGAGCCAATTAATATGCTCATCGCCACCAAGTGGTCAGGGTGTGAATTGCAATCTGTCAAAATGACGGATGGCCCTCAGATTTTTCTGTCACCGTTTTAAAAAAACGGTCAATGACGGAAAATATTCGGTTAACGCGACCCCTGATCACTACACCATGTGAGTGGACAAAATATGCTTGCTTTATGCAAATGTAGTGTATATTCATTATTGGAAATCAATTTACACAAAATAAATATTGTCCAGAAATCCTCACAGGAACTACATTTAGCATAAAATGTCCTTCATATCAATAGTGGGCTCTGCCCTGTAGCGCTCCACACATTTCTCAATGGAGTCCTCCTCATCATTAGAGTCAGGTTCTAGGGCAACCATGAGAACTGTTCTTTTCTTAGGCGGCTCAGATGTCGCTGGTTGCTCTGGCTGTGCAGGCCTCTCCCCCCTGAGCAAGGCACTGATTGAACCCACCTCAGCCCTCTCAGGTCTGCACAGACAATTGAGGTCCTTAATCCCAGGATCAAGTGTTGTCGCAAACCTTGTTTCTCCATGTCTGTTTTGAAGGTCTGCTTGAATTTGACAATGTAGGTCTCGTCACAGTTCTCCATCTCTCGCGATATATGGCACAAAGCAGGCAGCACCACTGAGTATGAAAAACGTTTCTCCTCTGACAAGTTTAATTATGTACCTGCAATAATAGAGAAAATCATTTCAGTTAGGAACTTGTTACATTCACTCACACAAGGGCTGAATGGCATTGAACATTAGCAAGAGGAACTCGATTGAAAAAGGTCTCTCAGCTATAATCCTGCCTTTGGACCTAGAAATCACTACTAGGCGGTGGGTAGGTGTTTCAAGCTAATTTTACACATACAACTTGGTGGCTTTGGAAGGTAATTTGTAAGTGCAATTATTTCACACAGGCCCTCGTCCTCCATAATGTTAATTGGCCTGCAAGCTATCTATTGCTGTTGAAAGCTTGCTGCTTGTAGGTTTGTCCATGGGTTTCCCTTGCACACTATCAAGCATGGTCTGCCACAAGCAAGAAAGTATTGTGTAATATAAACTAGGGATGGGCGATATGGCCTAAAATCCATATCACGATATACATTGCAGCCTCTTGCGATAACGATACATATCACAATATATAAATTATAATAAAACCATTTCAGAACAGGTTACATAGACCCTAAGTAAAGCCAAACTGCTAAATGTATTTAAAAAAGAAAGAAAGCAGTATGTAGACGTACATTTATTGTGCAAAACTGTAATCATACAGTAAACTGTAAACATAATGTTGCAGATAAATAAAAAAACTGGTCTTTTTAAGGAACAGATCACTGTACTGAAAATACTTCTGTGTAATGACAGATACTTATATAAAAACATTTCTTACACATAAACTTTCTTACCTGAACAGATACTGTGAATTAGGTAAATACATCCAGTATTAGGCATGGCTAGAAAAGTATTCCAAGTGTAGTGCACAGATGCTTCAAATGAAAACATAAAAGTGCAAAATGGAAGCACAATAATTTTTTTAAATAAAGAAAATCCTTCCAGTATACATAGTGTTGTGCTGTAGCCTATAGACAAAGTCAGTTATAAACGACAACGATTTGTGGCCGTGTTTGATCGGGAGGGCGTTTTTATTTTGAAAAGTAACCGGATGCTTTATGGCTTTTACTATTTCACTTCCTGCCCGGTCGATCTGTTCAGCAACGGCTCGCGTCAAAAATAGAATGCTACGGAATGATAGCGCTGCGGTGCGGTGCGCCGCTCCTGGGACGCTGTGTGGCAGCGATCAGCAGCGGTGACCGCGGCGCAGCCGTTCTGCGGCGCTTACGTCAGGCACATATACGTAAACTAAAGAAAACGTTTTCTCGTTTTCTTGCACCGGTCTTTTTCACGAGTTCTAGCGGCTCCGTTTCGCCTTCAGCCATGTTTACCAGATGACGCGTTGCAGCCCGTCGTTCTAAATGTCGCGGGTCACGGGAAGATTCAACATGCGTTATCACGATAGAGCATAGAATTAAAATCTCTATCGTGGGCCATTTTTTATCGTTTATATCGTATATCGTTTATATCGCGCATTACTAATATAAACTCAACAAAACAAACAGATTATTTGCAAAAGTCTTCCAAATATTACTTTTAAAACGCGTCTGACTGCAAAACAAATCAAAAAGATGAGTGAATACTCAGGTGCATGTGCACATTTGGCAAAGGAGGACATTGCAAAATATCCGGTGTTTTGCAGTCAAATGCATCTTAAAAGTAATATTTTGACTTTGGCACAGTGTAATGGTTACAGAATAATGACACCATCAGCATTTAGATTGGTTCCCTTGGCTTCCCTATAAGCCTCACTTTCACCATGCAATTCTGTCTGCCACCGGGTACAATTTCCCCTGGGAAACATGAAGGCTCCAATTACGGCACAAAGAAAACGCGTCAACCATTGTGCATGCAACCAAACCAGGAGGAATAGCGCTTTTGGTTATCCGGTAGTTATCAGTAGCTATCCCCATTAGTGGAAATGGCGGACGGTGGAACAACCAGCCAATCTGATGACACTACTTATATCTGCGTGCCAAGTTTTTGCATTGAGTATACCACCTGAATAAACCTCATGTCGTGACTCGCCAGGCGATCCAGTCAGGCTACCAACCCAGTTCGCTTTTCTCAATACTAAAGAATTTGTATCTGCTTTCATGTCTCCATTGTAGACTAAATGAATGAATAAACTCACGGTTTTCCACCTAATGTTTTCTTCTACTCCCCCCTCCACCCCAACGCCAACCCCTGCTGCTGATACTTGGTTGTGCTCCTGTTCCTAAATAAAACAACGCCAATTTCACTTTACCTCCTCAGTGAACATGCTTATTTCTTTCTTTACAAAGTGTTGATCGTTTCTTTCATGGAGATTTCCAAACAGATGCGCGTCTTGTATTGTTTGTGTTTACTAGGCTCTGAGGAAACGGTTTGTCAGTTTGTCTTTGCAACAGCGGCTCAAAAATAATACCACTTTGAAACGCTAGGGTTGGAAAAGTTGTCTACAGCCCCTTTAACGAAAATGTTTTTCCACAAGTAGTTTTCATTATTCAGTTAGTTTTCATTAATGATAATAACCGTGATCCCAATGAATAATATCGGGCCCAAAATATCTTTTTTTGTCATAATCGTGCAGCACTACTGTGACCACCCCCCCCCCCCCCCCCCCCCCCACACACACACACACACACACACACACACACACACACACATACACACACACACAAACAATTTGTGTGTGTGTGCTGAAGCCAGGCTGAGCACCCTGCCCATCTCAAGTCATGAGACTACCCATGTGGGCAAGGTTGCTTGTTTCTAGTGTAGACCTAGACAGCAAGGGGGGGGGGTTGAAGGTTAATTTGCCGTTGGTAGTTTTCGTTAATTATGCTACTTTTCTTGCATAAGAGAAATGGTACAGTTGTTTTGCACTTTTCCCTAAGGTATTCCCCATCCATTATTTTACATCTCCTGAAGTCCTGATTATGGCATTCGCCTGCGCTTCCACAGTAAATTATTTTTGGGAAAACTAATTGGGGGATTCAGTTATATTTGTGGCACTACCAGCATTTATCACAGGCTTTCCAAAAAGTCGACATTTAGCTAATGGCAAGCTTACGGCAGATCTATTTCAATGAGTGGGCGTGAGCGTGGTTCCACTTAGGGCTGGGCGCTATGTCGACTTTTTAAATCCTAATTGTACTCTGGTTTAACTAGTCTGTTGTGGTTGTTGAAAACAACCAAAGGAGCATTTTCAGAGATAGGTCTATTTTTATTTAATATAGGCTATATATTTTATATAATCTTGTTGATGTATTGTGCAGCTGTATATTTTAAAATGGGGAAGGAAACCCTGTCTTTGCATTTTATTTTGATCAGTCTGTTTTAATAAAAGTGCTTGTGACACATCTCTCTGAGGCAATGGCATACCATCGGTTACACCTCCGCACAGACACTGTAAACGGAATAACACCGTACAGTTTTCCTCGAGGGTTGCATCACCCGCCCAAGCTGCTGTTGAGCATTGCTTGACAGGTGCTGTGTGTACTTTTTACTGCTGGTCACTGGGTGGCGGGGGGGGGGGGGTTAATTATTGCAATGTTTAAAGGAGGGCAAAATATATCAAAAAGCTCTACATACTAATAATAACAGGCTGGTAATTATGTAGTACGTAGACTGCTGTTACAATGTTTTTGTTGTCCTTTTCTGGCGATCTGTCATCCAGAATAGCGTGTGTGTTTGAATTTGAAATAGTAGTGCAGCGCCCATTCAAACGGGCCGAGAACCGCTCATCCTAACAACTTAACATTCGACACTGCACTCAGCAATATACCCGCCAAGTGTGAAGTCGATAGGATGAGCAGTTGTCAAGAAAATAGAAGGACAGACATACATACAGACTCCTTCCATTTTAGTAAGACTGGTGCAGTGGCCGTTCAAAAGGTGCCTGTTCAGCACAGGTCGAAACCTTCACACTCGATACTGCACTTCCCTGGGTCCTCAGCAATACATCCTCCAAGACTCCTTCCATTTTAGTTAGATTAGGTGTGGCGCTGGAAAGCAGCATGGTGGCAGCGCCACCAATAACATTGTTTGGGGAGAACCCTGGGCGAACACTGAGGTCCAGAAGTCTACTCGGAGCCATGGGTGTGTGTCTCTTTGGGTCACAGCATGCTCATCCTGCTTTGAAAGTGCAACGTGACGTGATGGAACACAACATTGGGGAGTGGTAGCTGATCAGGATAGATGGAGAGGACGGGAGGGGGTGGCATTACTCCTGGTCGCTCATGTACTTACTGTTCTGTGTGTGTGTGTGTGTGTGTGTGTGTGTGTGTGTTGTGCTTGGCGAGGGAACTGGGGGACAGACTGAATATGGAATACTGAAGATGCAGTATAGCTTAGCACTCTGTATGCATGCACAGCTCCTGCTCCTCTTATTTTGTGAGGCCAGACATGCAAGGTGTTGAGGGCTGACTGGGTGTCTCACAGCACTGAAGATTAAGGTCGGGACGATTTCCGGTTTTGCTGGTCCAGTTCCGGTGTGCGAGCCTAAACCGTTTTGATTTTATGCCCTGAACCAGCATTTGCCATTATGGCAAATAAAAAAGTCTAGTTCCAACTTGTATTGTTAGTAATAAGCAATATGACAACGTGATTAACATATTATGTTTTGTTTATAAACTAATGGAGCCACTAGTGTCACCGACCATGCACAAGTAGTGCCGAGCCGTTAAAATCAACATCACATTTCAGTAGAGATGGTGGGGGGGGGGTGTTGTGTTTGTTGACAAAACGAGACATGGCAGAGTTAGTCTCAAAGAAAACTCCAACTGCGCCAATATGGAAACATTTTGGATTTGAAGCCGACGTAAGAGGTACGCCGACAAACATAGATGACGCAACATGTAAACAGTTGCGCTAGGCCGAAGTCTAATTTTATTTATTATTTTGATGTTTAAACTTTAGAAGTTGAATGGTTGTTGTGAGGAATAAAAACACGATGTGTCACTCAGTTGTTGATTGTTGATCGCTATACTCTCTTCTTCTTATTTAGTGTAGCACAGTGTAGTCGCATTACCGCCACCAACTCTGGAGTGGCACCTAGTGGTAAAATTCGGTATACCGATCTTGTCCGGTGTTTAGCTTAATATCGAACCACTTTGAATTTTTTTACACCGACCCAACTTTGCTGAAGATCCTCCACCCAAATGTCCCTCACTTCCAGCATCCTCACTCCCTCTCTCTTTCTCTCCCTCTAATCTCTTTTGCTCGCCCACTCGCTCCCACTCACTCTCCTGCATGCTGTGCTCCCTCCCTACCTCTCTCTGCTCTCTCTCTAGCTGTCTCTGGTCTCTCTTGCTCTATTGTCTCCCTACCTCTCTCTGGTCTCTCCCCAGCTGTCTCTGCTCTCTTTTCTCTCTCCCTACCTCTCTCTGCTCTCTCTCCTCTCTCCCTACCTCTCTCTGCTCTCTCTCTCTGCCGTCTCCCTACCTCTCTCTGATCTCTCTACCGCTCCCTCATCTCTCCTTACCTATCTGATCTCTCCCTACCTCTCTCTCCCACTCTGTGTGTGTTAAGGTGAGTAATGTTTTTCTCTTCTCTTTCTCTCTGGAGGAGAGCAAGCAAGAGCAAGGGGAGAGCACTACAGTCCTGCTCATCTTAAGAGCTATAATATTGGTTATGTCCATCCATCCTGCCAGTCCAGCCAGCTCTAGCTAGTGCTTGCACGGCTGTGTTGCCGTGGCAATACCACAGACACTGGTCGATAGCTTACGTGTTGCTGCTGTGTGTTCTCTTTCTGTAGAAAAAGGCGGAGGAGGCTCATCGGATACTGGAAGGACTGGGGCCCAGGGTGGAACTGGTGAGTATGGGAAACATCATTTGATGTCAACATGGTCATGTTTCTGGGCATTGTTGTTACATGATAATATTTGAAAAGGTTAGAAAAGTAAAGGTTGTTATTTTAGGGGTGTAAGCCCCTCAGGGATGTGGTCACGGTGTTCCCCCCCAGCGCCCATCCGTCCGAGATAAAGACTCAAGCTCCCTTGCACGCACGATAAAATGACATGAAAATGAGATGAGATGAAATGCCCATGAAAGCACTTGCGAAGCCTGCTATCGTGAACCGAGGTCCACAGAACCGCCATCCAAACCCAGCTTCGCCAGATAGAAGCACTTCGCTGGAAGTGCGCGCGATCGTAACCCACCCCGGACCTACGACTGACGGTCCACCCCTATTATTTTCTATGTACACCCCCACACTGGCGGCAGCAGGCGCCGCCAGACGATTCGACTATGAGATTGGCAGTCGAATCAGGCTCCTTCGATCGAATAGTCGACTATTCGGGGTCACCCCTAATATATATATATATATATATATATATATATATATATATATATATATATATGTATATATATATATATACATATATATATATATGTATTACCCCAAAAATCCCAAATAGCCCATGAAATAAGAAATAGTAATCCAACATTATTCATTGTGAATTTTTTGTTTAACTTATTCTGATATTCTTAGACAAGGACATTTAGTTTTGTGCCTCACAGAAGGAAAATCCTTGACATTTTTGTCCTCATCTCTCATTAGACTAATAATAATAATAATTACAATAATAGCAAAGTATATGGTAAATAATGACCGCAAGTTTGAGGATGGTATGATAGCTTGTGTTGTCCGTTCCATTCGTTCGTCCACCCCTCCCCCTTCTCACTGAAGCAACAATTTTTATTCAGGACAGCGCTACAATAAAGTATACCAAATATATTAAATATCTCTCAAATTGTTCAATATATAGGCCTAACACTAAATACAGTAACTGTGCGTTCTTGCGTCCAACAAAAAACACTACAGCTGTACTGTCCGCCATAATATCTACTAAACTTGGTATGCCTAATAGGCTACATTGCGTCACTTATAGTTCTGATCGTAAATATGTGACATGATAAATACATAGATATATCTTCCAAATGCAAGACACAGCTTGAGAGTAAACTAATGTCTCTCAGTCTAATATCGAAGTTATTGTATGTAGCCATGTATTCTCAAAGAATTAGCCAATAAAGTGCAAATGAAAGAAGAGAAAAAATAAATAAATCTAAGAAATATTTCAGCACACCACTCGCAAATAAAATAAGTAAAAAGAGTATAAGCACACCACACCATGTGCTGTCCTGGTCTGACGTAAAAATAGGCGGGGCTGTGTTGGGGGTGTCCTTGCATGATCTGCCTTTGCACGCATGTACCATCGAAGCACTGGTAGTCGCACGGTAGCCAAAATCGTATTGCAAATGCTCAATGATAGTTGTAGTTTGTTTGTAAGTTGGCATGGTGTTTGATGGTTATAGTAGGGTTACAGAGGTAGGAACAGATTCGACTTATTCTAACAGAAAGGTCAAAGAATGATTCTCTGGCGTGATTCAATTATATTGCATTACAATTAAAGCTGTAATATATAGTTGATGTCACGATACAGTATGACTAACCTATCTGTCTCCTCATCTGTCCTCCTCCAGCCGCTGTATAACCAGCCTTCAGACACCAAGCAGTACCATGAGAACATCAAAATGTAAGTCTGTCACGCACACACACACACAGACACACACACATCCTCTTGCTCAGTTGCTCACATGCATCTTAAATACCTTTTGGATTATTAGATGGAGTTAAAGTAGAACAGACTATTTAAATGCAAGTGTGCTTAGCTGTTCCATTGTCCAAAATGACCACCTGCCACCAGCCAATGGCGGATAGATTTGACCATTTGGTGGGTAAAGAAAATCAGGGTTACATAGTAAAACAAATGCTTGGCCTTAGACTCTGGCACGTAAAAAGACAAAATTCTCAAAGTACATTTTAGACCCTGCAATTCTCTCACTCAAGCAGCTGACATGACTTGCAGTCGATGATCATTTGAACACACTTTGTGTTCAACAGTCTACTAGGCTTAGTCAGAAGATGGCCTTAGATTGTCAGCCTTCAGTTAGTTTCTAGGCTAACCTCTTCTAGGCTGAGAGGTCTGGATCGAGCTGTAGGGATGGCCCAATGCCATTTTTTTCAAAACGAGTACGAGTACGAGTATTTACATTTGTGTACTTGCCGATACCGAGTACCGCTACCGATATTTCTACCGCAAAAGTTAACTATAGGCTCCCAGAAAAGTAGACGGAAGGCAATTTTAGAAAACAGATGGGAAGACCTCTTTTATTTTCTTCTCTGCTTGTTTTAACAAGACTAAAATAAATAACAATGAGTGAAATAATAAATGTAAGCAAAAAAAAAACAACAACTTCAAAATAAAAAAAATAAATTATATATATTTGTTTGTGCAAACAAAAAGCTTCAATACTGGTACTGTCTTCACAACTGACAAAATATCAATAACACTGACAACTCAGAACAATGAAACTATTTGGGGGGGGGGGGGGTGCGCGTTTGTAGCGCACCCCGGACCTACGACCGACATATTACGACAGTCCTGGACCGGCCCAATAATCTGGACCGGCCCAAAAATAATAATACACAAAATAAAAAATAATCGGCCTGAAATCGTCCGGCCGAACCTCCCTATGGCAGCCCGTCCCTGGTTATAGGCCTATGCGGCGCTCGTAAAAGCCGAACAATGCGCCTACATGCGCTCTTAAAGGTTTTCGAAACGATCCAACAAGACTAAGTCTGTATTCCAATCACAATAAGTAGCCTACTTATCGGCCAACAATAATCAAACAAGGCAGTAAAAGTGGGCATTGAACTGTATAACTGTTTTGAAAAAAGGGGGAAAAAGGCCGACATATGCCTATACGCAGCGGCGCTCAGAAAAAGGCTCGCGACAAAAAGATGAGCCACACATTTAGAAACAATTGCATGAACTATCTAAAAGCAATACCTTAGTCAGAAAACAGATATGAGGCTGAACGTTTTGATAAAATGTCAGTTATGGAAATATTGAAAATGTTGGAGCGGCTGGCTTGACCACGCGAAACCGAGACGGCTGTCTTGACCGCAGTAGGCTACGCGATCGGTCATTAATCAATAATCGTATTTAACCGTATAACTGCACACAACTTTATTTAAAATCAAATGTAAAACATGTGTGTTTGTATTGTGGTGTCCGGTGCGTGTGGATGTGCGGCTCCTCCGGCGGAGCGGTTCATGTTAATAGCGGAGTCCGGGAGGGTTCACCTTCACGGCGTAGTTACGAGGGATGTGCGACTATCGTCTTAAAAAATACTAAAGTGTTTTTTAAAGTTAGAAATATATTTGATATTCAACCGATAGTCACGCTCCGAATTACAGCGATCAGACACGCGGAACTAAAGCCGCGATCACCGGGCACCGCTTCAAGACTCACAGTATGCAACACAAAGTCCTTTTGATCGATAACAATATAAATTGATCGACACATTTCTTAACGATCAATGGTCGATCATCGATTAATTATGCCCATCCCTAGTCTCAAGTAAACTACTGCATATTTCAATTAAACTACTTGGCTCCTGATGCACTGTAGCACTCTCCAACGGTCGCGCAGCGGTCAGTTTCGTTGTGCAAAATTTACGTGGTATCGGTGCGTGGTATCGGTGAATTTTTTATGAGTATGAGTACGAGTACATGAGTACAGTATCGGCCCGATCCCCGATCCCAGTATCGGTATCGGGCCATCCCTATCGAGCTGTAATTATTTAGTTGAACCTTTAGTCTGTAGTTGGAACTCAGTGTCCTCTACTATGTCCTCGCTCAGTTGGATCTTGGCACTGTTTCATCAGTATTATTGCCTCAAAGCAATTAGCCCCTAAAAAAAGCCTTGCTCTGTCTGCGTTGGTGTGTGTTGGTGATCCAACCCCAGCTGTGTAGCTTTGTTCTAACACTAGGGGGTCCCGATCAGGATTTCTGGGGCTGATCATCGATCACCGATCGCTGGAAGCACTAATGGGCGATGGCGATCACCAATCACAGGGTCTATTAGAAGCCTTCCATTTATCATGTAGCTTTATTCATTTATTAAACTATTCTTAACAACATTGTATATTAAAGAGGCAGTGAACCCAAAATGTCTCTCATACTTCTGTGGGTTCTCGGACACTTGTACACATAGTATAACGCCACAGTGTGTGGCGCATTTCATATACAATATCGCTCATTATAACACTACACAGTGACTGGCTTAAAAAACTATAGCAAAGTTGGCGTGGGTCGTAACCATGGGGATAACACGTCCCCTCTCCTTCCTGGAACTCTCAGCCCAAAACAAAAATAAATCTAGTGTTCAAATTCAACCTGAAACAGGGGGTCACACTTTAAGTATTACAATTAAGAGATGAGAAAGTATCATGAATTGACAACTGTTGATTTATTGGCAGGCAACATGTGCAACATTATTCAACAGATGGTGAAGCCATTTTAGCAGCGCATAAAGAAATTGTCTCTCTTCTATCTCTTCTGATCGGCCTTTATATAGAGACCCCGATCAAACTATTTATAACGAATATCGCCCAATAACGATTGGTGGCCGATCGATCTGGGCACCCCTATCTAGGACAACTGACTTCTTTATGATGATACGGGTTAGATAACTTGGGCACACATCACTGAGTTGGTCCAAACTTCACTTCTCTACCACCCTCTGAATGTAGTGTGCTTTGGCTGCAATTAAACTATTTAGTTATTTAGCAGACATTTCGTTTTCAAGTGAATTCAGGTCTTGCTCAAGGATACCTACAGGTAGGTTGCTGGCATCAGGGATCGAAACCAGTGCCTTCCGTCAAACAAAAAAAACAAACACCCTGGCCACTACACTATCCTGCCCCATTATTTACTCTTTGTTAAAAAAAAACAATCTAGTGTGAAGAATATTTGAGGAATATAATAAAATTCTTAATTCCAATTTGAGTTGAAGTATCGTGCAGGGGATTGTACTACGTCGGTGTAATTTGGGGTTTCAGATGCGGTTTTGGACTTGGTTTGGCATCAGCTAAAGGAATGCTTTTGAACGTCACGGTCCAATGACTCATCTCATATTATATTGATACATGATATTGCAGATGACATAAGAAGCCCTGTGTTTCTTATGGGTGTAACCCACCCCCCACCCGCCCCATGCTATATTCCACTACACACATCTGCTGTGACAGGGGTCTGTGCTGGTTGTTTGGGTGGCTGCGTGGGAGTGTCTCAGTCCCCGTTTACGCAGGAGGGCCAGTGCATTTTGGACTCACTCTTTGTTGTGACAGATAAAAGAGACATGTTGGCGGCGGCAGGGGGGAACGCTTATCGCAAGCGTTAGCATTGGGATAAGCGTTGGTCGCACAAACTGAAAAATAACCACCTCCTTCCCATCCTTGGCTCTGAGCTGAAGAACCCCCCAGACCTAACCAGGCAAAATTAATCATGTAGAATCAGATTGCATTAATCAGTAGGGAAAGTGACCATAGATAGAATAACAATCAGGAGTAAAACTGGGTCTTGCAGCGAAGGGAGAGACGGACGCAGAGGCTGCCAAAGCAGATTACTGGCTCTGGCCTTGATTTGAGGCAACTGACTGTTCCCAAGGCTTGACCAGCTTTACAAGTCTGGCTCCTTGCTCTCCCTTACTCTCTCTTCATTGCTCTCGCTCTCTCCCTACTTTGCTTTCTTCCTCTCATTCCTCTCCACAAACCTTCCTTAAGTAAACTATTTAGATGTAATGGATTTTACTAGTGGCATACGAGGACATGCATCACGGTGTGTTTGTGTAAGAGAGCACAGTGCATGAGTATTTGTTTGGCATATATGCTAGATGGATGCTGTGTGAATTTGAAAGTATTTCATTTTTTACAAGGAAAATTCTAATATACTAACAGTGTCATTTAAAAGTAATTCTATGTATTTTAGTTAAAGAGACAGTGACATCCTCACTTATGCTCGCTTTCTCTCTCCCCTCCCCTACTCTCCTAACAGAAACCAGGCCATGAGGAAGAAACTCATCCTGTACTTCAAGAGGAGAAACCATGCTCGTAAGCAGTGGGTGAGTGGAGAGTACAGCAGCACTCTTTGATGCCCCCCTTCTTCTTCTTCTTCTTCTTCACGTCTGTGTCCATTGCAGAAAGAGCACACAAGAAGAGTGCTCCATTGCACACTGGCTGCTTTGAGCTGTTGTCATAACTCCCTGTGTGCTTAACTGAAAATGCCTGTTGTCTGTGCATAGCATGTACCTTTCCCCCCCCCAATTATTTTTTTAATGTATTTACTAGTGGTGGGCCGTTATCGGCGTTAACGCGCTGCGATAACTCAAGACTCTTATCGCGCGATAAAACAATTATCGCCGTTAATCTATTCTCAAAGTTGGGTTGGGAGCTGGGTCTATACCGGATTTCCACCAAGGAAGGTAAGCGCCGCGGAATGGCTGCGCTGCGGAACGGCTGCGTCCTCTGCCCGGCGACCCCCCCCGTCGGTCGTAGGTCTGGGCAGTGGCGCCTTAATGCACGGGCTTACCTGGGCTTCAGCCCGGGGCCTCGGCCAATCAGGGACCTCTTGAAAAATATATATTTAAAAAAAGATGATAAACGTCCGTATGCGTGGTGTCATTACTGACCCCACCACCCCCCTCCGGTCAACAATCGCGCACCTCTCCCCCCCCCCCCCCCCCCACCCCCGTCAACAATCGTGCACCTCTCCCCCTCCGGTCAACAATTGCGCCCCCCCCCCCCCCCGCCGTCAACAATTGCGCGTCATTATTTAGGTAGCACACGCATATTATGAATGCCTTCGACAGAATTCAAATGAGCCATTTTAATCTAGATTAATCTAGATTAATTCCAAGATTACAGTTAGATTAATCGAGATTAAAGAAATTAATCTATGCCCAACACTAGTATTTACACATAAAGGCCAGTCTCTTTGTAGGGTGTTGTGTGTGTGTGTTGCCTTGCCTGCCCTGATCGAGTGAGTTGGAGTCAAAGGGCAGCACTATAAATAGAGCATGGATCAATGGGGCGAGATCTGATGCCAGAGTCAGGCAGAGTCAGGCAAACCTCTCCACAGCACAATGTTACCACACATACATAGACCTAGCACTTTTTATTATTACACTTTTTATTATTTTTATAGAAATGGAACGCAAAAACAGTGATTCAGACTCAACAGATACAATGTCATCATTAAACATCGGTTTTCAATTGCAAAGGTCACAATGTAGATGTTTTGTTTTGCAGTTGTAGCCAAGCCAGGTTCCCTGCTGAGTGATGCAGCACATGATGCAGCCCACACCAGTGCCCAGTCTCTTCCTGTTTGTGTGTAAACTGGAGGGAGGAGGCTGGCAGACTATGAAGAATACAGGGAGACGTAGCCTGGTGCTTTAAGATGCTGCCGTGGTGTCGTGTCTCCTCCAGGGTTAATGGGCTGCTTTACGGCCTGTGTGGGGGTGTGCCATCTTGGCTGAAAGCCAAGCCCCCCCCTCCCCCATAGAATACTAACACAGCAATTTTGCTCTCTCAACAGTACAGTTAGTCGCACAACAGGATAGAGTGAAACAAGGACACTTTTTGCACTTTATTCAAGCCAAAAATCGAAACGTGTGATCCTTGCAATTTGTCACACACTGAATTAGTACGACAGCCTCTCTAACGTGTGGCTTTCAAGTGGCCATGTGATGATGATGACTGCTTGCATGCGTCAGTGTTTTAGTGATTCACGCTGTGAAGAGATCAGAGCCATGTCGGAGAGAGAGAGACATGCGATGGATTATTTGTGAGGGGTGGCATTCTGCAGTGTTTTGAGTGACCTCCCCTGTACGCACTCACTCCAACAGGAACAGAAGTTCTGCCAGCGATACGACCAACTGATGGAGGCCTGGGAAAAGAAGGTCGATCACATCGAAAATAACCCGCGGCGGCGAGCTAAGGAGATCAAGGTGCGCGAGTACTACGAGAAGCAGTTCCCTGAGATCCGTAAGCAGAGGGAGCTGCAGGAGCGCATGCAGAGGTGAGGGCCGCACAGGAAGTTCCCCTAAATCTCATTTTCTCCCCCTTAGCTTCTTTCTGTGGTGGTGTCACCGTCTGAAGAGACTGAAGGGAAGCGTGTCTAACTCCAAAGCCATTTTCTTGGCCCATGTGTAATTGCTTTTGATGTTGTTGCCTAGTTACCAATGAAAAGGTTGCCTGCCTGTGTACCTTTTTCAGTGCACAAGACTAAGCCTATTCCACTGGTGATTATTTATTTCATGTTGGTGCCACCAACATGGCTTGTTAGGTCAATGACAAAATAATAAGGCTTTGACTGATTGACTGTAAATTAACATAATGTGCAAACATTTTTACGCTTGACTAAAATGTTTCAGAAATGTTGCAGATATCCTTGATCATAAATTCTAAGCAATTCACGTTGGCAATATGCTTCCGTAGAAAAGTTAGAAAAGTTACTAACTGGATGTGATCAGCACCATTACATATAAAACAAACTTTTACGCCTTGCTATATTGTATTTATTGATTCAAAGGTCGCTTATGGGACCCATTGGTCACTGTGATTAAGCTGTCTCAAGCTACGGTACTGCATAGTTGGATGTATGACTTGATCTCCATGTCCTGTGTGCTCCCACCCTCTGTAGCCGCGTGGGGCAGCGTGGTGGCGGGCTGACCTCGTCTGCTGCTCGCAGTGAGCACGAGGTCTCTGAGATCATCGACGGCATATCAGAGCAAGAGGTGAGCCCCCCCCCCCCCCCCCCCCCGCCGATCCTGCAGCTTTCACTGCATCTCCTGACTCCTGCATACTTTCCTCCCTGCAAAACACACTAGAGACACTTATCACACTCTCCACCTACTCAGTGAAAAAGATGATCATTTTAACCACATCAAACCAATGGCTCCTTTTATGAAACAAAAAGCGCTGCTATAGATAGTCAAGCGCATAATTAGGTGGAAAATCAAATGATTCCCTCGGTCGGCATACAAATTGGGAGGCATGCAAACACACACACACGCACACGTAGTGTAAGGTGTAGACATCCTGCTTTTACTTTGAAAGGCGTCAGTGGAGTGGAGATGTTTGTTCCTCATACGATACTGTGCCCCTGCTTCCTCCCCCACTGGGCTTGAAACTCTTTGCCTCGTCTCCATCACTGTCTCCCTCTGGCTCCCTCGGGTGGCTCTGGACCCATGCTGTGCGGCTCTGTCTCGTGAGATATTTTTAGTTTGTCATCATTTTTATCTCCTGAATTTGCATGTTTTTCTTTCTCCATGGATCCCCCATATTTCCAGTCTAATCCTAAAGTAACTTGCCTTAACATTAGATGGAGGACCGGTTATTTTTTATTGTTTAGTTTTGACATTTAGATTTTGACATTGGTGGAAATCAATAGAGAAAGCCGTTTTCTTTTTTCTGAGCTGAAGTCACTTTATTGATGTGACGGTTCCGCACACCGCAGTCTGTGTTGCCTCCAGAAACCATTTCCTCTCTTGTCTCCTAAACTCTCACCCACTTCCTTTTACAAAACTTCACACAAGCTACCACTTCACAAGTTTCTACAAGACATGGGTGTAGTATAGGGCTGTACCCTCAAATTATCTGTCGAACCATCACAGGTTGTTTTTTTTAATGTTCATTATAATAACCAAATAAAACATGATATAGAGGCTTAACATATAGGAATGTCATGACAGTAATAATGGAAAAGAGAAAATAATTATTACAAGAGAACTAATGCTTCAAGAGGTATTTGTAGTATTTCATGTTAGATCTGATGACAGACCAACAACAAAAAACCTTGACGGGCAAGTGCTGCGGCAAAATAATCTCGACCATTATTGTAAAACGATCTGAACGAGCTGTTAACTTACGTTTTGAATGCAGTTGATTGGCGTAATTGTATGCAACACAAGGATGTAAATCAACACAACTTTATGTCAAGAACTGTTGATTGATGCATTGCATATTGATCTCGTCAAACCGAGTTAAAGTTAGAAAGATGTTTGACATTCACGCTCTGTGATAAAGCGATCTTAAGCAGGGATCTAATGGGGCAGTCCGAGGTGGGTCTAGTGGTGTTACATTAAAACTGAACTAATGGGAGAGTCCGCGGTGGGTCTAGTGGTTAAAACTGAAAAGCCGAAGCAATGGGGGGGGGAATATAGAGAGGTCAGGTTCCAACAGACCCATGGTGAATTGGACTGCTGATTGTGTCTTTCGCTTCCGGCTTTAGATTGCTTTAATACGGAGCATGAATATTTGTTTAATATCCATCCGTTATTTTAAACACTGGTTATCTTATGGTTGTATTTAGTGTATGGATTTATCGGCCGGCACTTCAACTTGCTTCCGTAAGCCAGTTACCGTAATGGTGTGTAAAGCTGGACATTAAAAAAAGACATTAAACCACGAATCGTTGAATATCTGATTGACCTGGTGCCTTGGGAGTTGACTCGGTCAATTCCCAAGACGCAATCGGTCTGACTTTATGTATGCCTGTCTCCCAAAACATGCCCACTTCTCTCTGCTGCTATATTACCACATTGTGGGACTAACTGCCTGCATCTCCGTCTCTCTCTTTCTCTATCTATATCTGTCTCTGTCTCTCTCTCTTTATTTCTTTATCTCCCTGTCTCTGTCTCTGTCTCTCTGTCTCTGTCTGTCTCTCTCTCTCTCTCTCTCTCTCTCTCTGTCAGAACACGGAGAAGCAAATGCGCCAACTGGCGGTCATTCCGCCCATGCTGTTCGACGCCGAGCAGCAGCGCATCAAGTTCATCAACATGAACGGCCTGATGGGCGACCCCATGAAGGTGTACAAGGACCGGCAGGTGATGAATATGTGGAGCGAACAGGAGAAGGACACCTTCAGAGAGAAGTAAGAATCAACAAAACCCCGCTCCATCAGCTCACGTGCTTCAGGTTGACAGGGTCCTGTATCCCCCCCTTGCTTTCCTAACATATTCTTATGAAGCCTCCAATATATTGCACAAGGATCCCCAGTGGATCTTTGTGCGCCACTTTCCTTTTCTGAACTCAACAATGGAGCAGTATATACGTACTCCCCACCGCCACTGTTGTAGGCATGGCTGTGTTTGATTCAGCTAGTCGGCGATTGGGGAATTGAAGCTTCCCCCAATTTTGTGACAAGAGGGAGTGCAGGAGCTTTCTGCGCTGTCAAAGTAAATCCAGGCTGCAACAGTGGGAAATCAGGGACTCTACCCATGCACGCGCACACACGCACCACACACACACACACGCCAGGGACAATCAGACTTATACAGTCCTTGAGAGATGCCGTCTTATCGCATAGGATACACACAGTGGAACCACTGATTTGATGTCTGTTCATCAATTAAAATGTTCTGAGGTGTGTGTGTGTGTGACACTTTGCTTCTTTTGCCCTCAGGTTTATCCAACATCCCAAGAACTTTAGTCTGATTGCATCTTTCCTGGAGAGAAAGGTATAGTCCACATCGTCTACCACGCAGCTCGATGTAAAGATGTAGTGAAATAAAATGGGTTAACGGTATGTCTCACACCGTGTTTCAGACGGTGGCCGAGTGCGTGCTCTTCTACTACCTGACCAAGAAGAATGAGAACTATAAGAACATTGTGCGCAGGAACTACCGGCGCCGCGGCAGAAGCCAGGTACGCCCTCCGCCCTACTGCTGAGAATAAAGCAGCATCAGTCATGCTGAGCATGACAGGGAAGCCTGTTGTCATGGAGAGCCATGATAACGACGGCGCTCTCTAGCCACAGCTAGGTCAAGCCAATAATACTCCCAAAGGTCATCCGAGCACACTGACACAATGACTCTACCCCACCCCCCACTATCACCACCCAGCCCATTCTGTGTTCAAGGCTAATGTGTTGTCAGTCTCTTCTGCTTCCTTGTCTATTTAAATTTTTTTTGTGGTGGTCTCCATTGCTAATGAGCTCCCAGTTACCGAGTCCAGCCTCAGCTCCCAGGGGCACAGAGTCTGTTAAGCTGCATGGCGGCTGGCCAATGAAATGGCACGTTAATTAACTTGTGACCTTTTCCTCCTGGTGGGTGCGGGCCCACTGGTTTGTGCTCATTCCTCCCAGAGACAGCTTCTGGTCAATTACCTGCTTGCCCCCCCCCCAAATACCACACTGTCAGAGGGAAAGAGAGAGACAGAAAGAGAGAGAGAGAGAGCAAGCATGATAACGTACATCGCAACATCTCCAGCCGCTTAACTGTAATGGTGTTGTCTGAGAGTAGACGTAATGGCTTCAGACGGAGGCTAATGTGCACCCCCTCAACTCCCCCACTCACTTCCCTCCCTCCTATCAAACCCCGCTGACAGGCAGGATCCTAACGGCGGTCACTCTTTTCCCCTATTTTTTTAGCAATAAATGTGTGTAATTATAGTGGACGGTGATGACTCGGCCCGACACAGTGTTCAGGGCCTTGAAGACTCACAGCGGCAGCAGCTTCCTCTGGGGCCGGGGGGGAATCTAGAAAAAGAGTTGGGGTTGAGAGAGGGCCATATACATATAGGAGGGAGAGAGAGAGCAGCCTGTAAGACTGCACAGCCTGAGACTGCAAGACTGAACTATATTGTTGTCACTCGCTCATTCTTCTTTCAGTCTGTCCTTTTCCAACCGTGTCTCCCTTTCAACACATGCTCCTTTTGAAATGGCGTCGCCACAAGGCCAGACGTCATGAGTGTTTTGATTTTAACCTCCAGCGAGAAATGATGATGATGATGATGATGATGATGATGATGATGATGCAGCTAGAAATCGAAAGTCTTGCAGACTAAAAGGAGACGGTAAACAATGGAACTACTAATTGCCAGTCCATAGGAGGACTAGGGGAGTAAGTGCTTCCTGTGGGACCGCCTGGTAGTAAGGCAAGGCATCAGACTGATACTCATCTGGTTCCATACAGCCAGGAAGTGGATGGGGAAGTGATTGCACACACTAAGCAAGTCCAGTTAGGCCTCGTCTGTTTGAGGAACTCAATTTTAAACACCAAGCCAACTTCCCCTGTCACGTTTGTGTGTGTGTGTGTGTGTGTGTGTGTGTGTGTGTGTGTGTGTGTGTGTGTGTGTGTGTGTGTGTGTGTGTGTGTGTGTGTGTGTGTGTGTGTGTGTGTGTGTGTGTGTGTGTGTGTGTGAGAGAATGTGTGCGTGTGTGTCCGTCCGTCCGTCCCGCGTGCGTTTGTGTGCGCATGTCTTTGTGTGTGTGCGTGCGTGCGTGGTTTTGTACGTGTGCATAGTTTTGTGTGTGTACGCCGTGCGCTTATATCTGCCTCTCTGGTGTATCTGGTTTCGTGAGGATCATGTTTGTAATGAAGTGTGTCTCTCTCGTTGTCTTCGTCCCAACACCACAGCATGGCCAGCAGCAGCAGCAGCAGCAGCAGGTGAGTCGCAGCAGCCAGGAGGACAAGGAGGAGAAGGAGAAGGAGAAGGAAGGAGAGAAGGATGAAGAGAAGGCAGAAGCAGACGACAAGGAAGATGGAATGAAGTGAGTCCTGTACAATCCACCATCTCCGAGAGAGAGACTCTCTCTCTCTGTCTCGGCCTCTGTCTCTGTCTCTGTCTCCGTCTCCGCCTGTCTGCCTTTGTTCCCCTCCCCCCCGGTTGGGTCAGGTCAACGTTCTGTTTATAACAGTAAGATTTTCTGAGAAAACAGAACAGTTGGGAACAAGACGATAGTTGAAGTTGAGACGGAGGCTGTTCAGACAAAGGACACACAGCCATTACGTTTTACAATCTGCTTTTCTTTTTTTTTTTACATTGTTCAAGGTCGGGCTTGCAGTAAATGAACTAGAGAATGGTATGCAGATCTTCTAAGCTAATCACTCATTCTGTGTTTTTCCAGTGCATAAATAGTTATCCTACAGGCAGACATTCCATCCACTGCATCTAGTCTCTCCAGCCTCTCCCTGTTGAAACAGTTGCACGCGGGTTGCCTCTCCGTCGCCATGACCAATGTACTAACATCTTTTATCCTTGGGGTTAATTGGCCCCAGCAATGTTATAGTGACCTCAATATCATCCAAAACAAATGTGTGTAAAATGTTTATTTCTTATGTTTTATACAGCTAAAACAGCCTGGTGTCAAATTAACCCCAAAGAACACTGATGTGTACAGGACAAAACATATCATCATGTTCATTTTATGTTTTCCCAATTGTCGCCATTAAATTAGGAAGTCATTAAATATTAAGCAAAAACATTGTCATTTTTTTATTTAGAGACAAACATTAAATGGGTCAAATTGACCCCAAATTTAATAGGACGGTTAATCACTAGGATGGATGGTTTTGTTTTATCCCCATTCAGTTGTGGCAAGAGGCCTAATTAAGCTATTCTGTAGTAGTTGTTATTTGGATGGTCCATGTGAAGGAGAGGAGGTCTCCAGCCCAGCAGAGCAAACGGCAGGTGAAACATTAAGTGTTGAATATTTAAAGCAGCGGTCTACCCAGTCCACAACCCGCAAACGTCAATTACCAGTACTGCCTTCACACCACCACCACCGCTGCCACTGTAGTTATTTTAAAGTAGTCCTGCAGGACACACAATTTATCAGTGTGTTGTCAGATGGCAGTGGTGACGGTGATGAAGCGTTCCTGCCACCACTGCCTGCACCTCGGGGGCCCCACCACAGGACCCCCTGTGCCCCCCTCCCTTCTTCTGCCTGTCAACCCTGGCACAGCTGGCTCCACTATATTTAGTGTGCCAGCAGCTTCTCTCAGCAAGATTAATGGAGTGGGGGGGGGGGGGGGGGGTGAATGAAGGAGCAGGAGTCTCGACTTCACTGGCTTGTCTCCTGGCATGCCCATGTGCTGACACTGAATATATTACACACACACACACAAAAAACACACACACACATACTTCTTCTTTCACTGGAGTGTGTGCGCTTCCTTGGTGTGAGATCTATTTGCCTTTATTAATAACCTTTCTTTGAAATATGTCCACTTTGCACTTTATTTTCCCTACTAGTTGGACACTACACATTGGAGGTTCTAGATTTTTAACTAATCTTTCAAACTCTCTTAACAGGAAGGTGTGGGGTAGACATTAGACCATTAAATGTGAACATGTAACAGCCTTTTGTTTTTACAGTGTCTAGAACAACAAAACTCACAATTACAAAGAAAAGTACCCAAAATGTGCTTTTTTTCTCCCCTGTTTTATTACCACACTGTGGGACTAACCGCCTCTCTCTCTGTCTCTCTCCCCCTGCAGGGATGATACATCTGGGGAGGATGGCGAGGACAAGGAGCCCGCTGTGACCGTCAAGGGCCGCCGCACGGCCAACAGCCAGGGCCGCCGCAAGGGCCGCATCACACGCTCCATGACCAGCGAGGTGGAGGAGAGTGCCGCACCACAGCTCAACAGCGACCTTGGTCAGTACAGATACAGCCCCATGTGAGGTTGTGCCCTCTGGCCGCCATCTTATATTTTCTTCGATTCGTTATGGTATGATTAAATTGAGCTAAAACATGCACTAATAGATGGGCTGTGATTTACTTAAGGCTGTGCTGTTAATCCATGCACAGGTCCCGCTCAGCCGAACATGTGTACACTTCCTGTCAAATATAACACACATACGCAGATGCAAACCCACTAATATATATGTTTACCTACAAACATAGACACACTCCACTATGGTCGTCATGTCCTGTCCCAATCCACAAGAGTGCACTGTGGCTCCTCCATCCTTTATCTAGGTCAGTCGTGCACATTCAACTCCTACCCAGTTCCTGTTCAATAAGAATTATGAAAACATACTGGATCCACGCTCTACGATATTGCCGTCATGAAATCGTCATAATGAAGTGAGCTTAAGTCATGGAACTGTGGGCCTAGAAACAAACACAGGATATTATTTAGAATCCGTTTTAAGATGTCAGTTTGCATCAACAACACCCCCTGCTCACCTCTTTGTTGTCACCAAGTGTCCAGTCAGTAATGCGCATGTTGACAGTCTCACCACAGCCTATCAGGGGACTCGTCATGTTTCAGCAGTTGCGTGTGTGTGTTGCATGCAGCCGTTCCTGGCTGTGGTTGGTTACAATGGTTCCACGGGCACCAGCACTGTGGGAGCTAATGCCCACAGCCCTCATCAGACCTAGACTTCTTTACCCATAGCTTGTAGCGCTGCATCTCTCACACACACACACACGCACACAGACACAGGACAGGATCCAGTTGTAACGTTTGTATTCATTAACAGTTTAGTTTCCACCCACTGGGTCTCCTACTGTATCTTGAATCAAACCATTTGCTTAGGGGCTACCCACCTTACCGCACTTGCCGAGACCACCACCTTCCTCTTTTGCCTCCTCTCTCTCTTTCCCTTCCCTTTCAGCCACTTTCTAACTGACTGTGACAAGTCACCCCCCCCTTCTCCTCCTCTTGCTGTCCTCTCTCACTCACTTACTCTCTTTTCCCCTTTCAGGCAATCAGGAGATGAACGAGAGTTCTCGCTGGACAGAGGAAGAGATGGAGACTGCCAAAAAAGGTAATAAAGAAAGCGTTTTCCCTTCATGCCTGTGAAGTACAACTCGGATGCCAACTGCTGTTATAATAATAATAATAATAATAATAATAATAATAATAATAATAAAGGTGAGTCATTCAAGAAGGAGTTGGGGGAAGAAGAAAAATGGCAGCAAGAAAGCGGTTTGCTGACTTTGTAGGTGCATTTGTTCAAAAGTGCTACGGACTGTGACTTCCTGTTTGCGACGCAGCAGTCGCCACGTGGTGGTTGTGGTGGGGACACGTGGTTGTTATTGGGTCACATGTGTCTGTTAGTCTGGGTGACTCTCCATCGCTCTCTGTCTCTCAGGCTCTCTCTCTCTCTCTCTCTCTCTCTCTCTCTCTCTCTCTCTCTCTCTCTCTCTCTCTCTCTCTCTCTCTCTCTCTCTCTCTCTCTCTCTCTCTCTCTCTCTCTCTCTCTCTCTCTCAGGCTCTCTGTCTCTCTCTCTCCCCCTCACTCTCTGTCTCTGTCAAGCTCTCTGTCTCTCTCATGCTCCCCGTCTCTCTGCAGACAGCCCGGATACTCCAGGACCGTTTAATATCAAGGAGGTTGTAAAAAGAAAGAAGGAAAAAGGTCTGTTATCAGCCCAGGCCATCCAACCTCGGGGAGTCATTAACCCTGGCTGTTGGTTGTCTCTGACGTAAAGATTGGCCTATAGCCGAGTCTGTCTCTGGTTTTCTTGTTTGTTTGTCTGTCTTAATTGCTGCCTCCAACTCCCCACGGGTCAAGAGTGACCTCTTGACCCGTGGGGAGTTGGGGGCAGCATTTCCAGGGCTTACTACCACCCCATCTCCCCAGCCGCCGCCAAGAATGGGATTATCTGGTATCCTGTTGTACTAGTGAGTTTGGTTTGTACTATTGTGGTTATTTCTAATATTGGTTCAGTTACAACTTCTTTGTTGAAGGACTTTATAATTGGTAGGTGCAGTAGTGTTTGCGGTCTGTCGTGGTTAATTGCATTTTATTGGTTTAAGCAGCTCTAGGTAACTTTTGCTAGTTAACCAAGAGCTAGCTTGAATTAAAAAAAAATCTGTTCAGCCTTCCATGGATTTGAATGTATACAACAAACAAACTCCTTGACGTCAATACATAATTAAGTTACCTAGAGCAGCTTTAATGTTGTTTCCTCCATCTATCATGGTTTGTAGATCCAGGGAAATCTTCGTTTGAGTTGGCAGTGTTGTTTTTTTTCAAGCACTTTAGCGGACTGGTCGTTTTCTTGACATTGCATAAATGGCGCCCTAATTCTAATCTAGCATTGTTATCTAGATACCCCACCTCATACCATGTGACTCTATTTGACTTGTTCAGCCTGACTCTATTGTAATCCAGAGCAGCAGGGGTTCCTCTTGCCAGCCTATCTGTGTTAATCAGATACTGAAACCGGAGGAGCTTCAGCACCGTCATCATATCTGATTTTTTTTGTGTGTGTGTGTGGGTGTGTGTGGGGGGGGGGGGGGGCTGGTGGTGGTTATTCCACAGTCTAGTGGTTGGCGTTGGTGACTACAGGGTCTTGCGTAGTAATCCTGGTTAATGTGTTCAATTCCATTCTCCCGCTGTGGGATTAGCAAGGGCGCTCCATCCCAGGGGATCAGCCTGGCAGCCTAGAGCTAGTAGATGTGGGTCGGGGGGTCGGGGGGCTTCAGTGTTGGCCTCCTTATGTAACCACACTCTGCCTCAGCATCAACATAGCGGGGGGGGGGGGGTTGCTCAGTTTGTAACCATGGTGACAACCCTGCTGCCAATGAGGATTCCCCCTCTTCCAAGGTGGACCGGGCCGTAGATAAGACTACAGGCTGCTTGTCCGACCCTCAGAGCACATGTACTCCAGGACAAGGTGCTCTCAGCCAGGAGTGTGTGTTTTAGGCTGCATGGTTTATAGAGACGTTGTGGTGCGGCCTGTGCCCAGGGGCTGGCATGGTGCACCCCCAGGGAAGGAGTAGGTCCACTTTCTTTCGCCCATAAAGCCTGGCATTGCAGAGGAAGGATGGCCAACCATTTTGAAGCCTGTGTCTCTCCTATGCCTGGCATCCCTGTGTGGGAGAGAAAGATGTGGTGGTGTGTGTGCGGGGGGGGGGGGGGGGGGGTGTTCTTACAGGGCTGTGTGTGCAGGATTGATTAGCGTTCAGACTTTAGTGTGTGTGTGCGTGCGTGCATATTTATTGTGTGTGCATGTGTGTGTGTTCTCTTTGGATGGCGTTTATACTTGTGCACTAATCTGGCAAGCTTTACTTGGTTGCGGGCAGGCAGCTGGATACTAAACCCCCCCACCCCCTTCCCTCCCCATTCCTCCCCAGTCTGCCTGCTCAACTGGAAAAGCCCATTTAAAGGAGCAGCAGGTAGCACTCTCTCTCTCTGTTCTTCCACATTTTTCTCACCCAACATCCACCTGATTCGGTCGCCCTTTTTTCCTTCTTTCCTTCCTTCCTTCTCTTGTTTTTCATCCCGTTGTATTTTGTTTAGTTTTTCTGTCTTTCCCCCCATTCCTTCTTTTCTCTGTCTCTTCGCTGTCTCTTGGTTTGTCTCTTGGTTTTGAAATGGCAAGGGTCCAGATTGGCAGGTGCTCTGGAAGATTTGGCAAGCGTCACTCCCCGCCGCCCCTCCTCTCTCGCTCTCTTTCTCTCCCTCACTCTGTGTTGTTACAGATTGGAGAGAGGTCACATTCAAAATGAAAAGCAGGTCAGTCAGGAAAAATGTGAAAGCCTTTATGCTTTCTCATGGTATCAACATCAACTCTCTCTCGCTCTCTCCTTCACTCCCTTTCTCTCTCTCACTCTTTCTTTGGTGTCTATGTGGCATAGCCACTCTGCTTATGTCGCTCTCTCTCACTGTTGCTCTCTTTACCACACTCTTGTTTGTGTTCTCTCTCTTCATCCTCCATCCCAGTCCTTTTTCTCACACACACACATACTCTCTATCTCTCTCTCTCCCTTTTCAACTTTCACTCTCTCTTGCTCTCGGTCACTCACTCGCTCTCTTCTGTTTACCCTCAGACTGGCTGAGTGTGCGTTTGGGTCTGCATGTTTGTGTGTATGTGTGTCTTTGTGGGTGTGAGTATTAGCAGAAGAGACATAGAGGGAGGGGGTTGAGTGTGTACATACTCGTGCATTTGTGTGCGTGCGTGCGTGTGTTTTGTTTTTATGTGGGTGTGTGCACGCAGCTTTGCCTGCTGGCAGAGTAAGGTAGGGGGAGAGGGAGGGAGCGAGGGAGGGGGAGGGAGAGGGAGGGAGAGAGAGAGAGAAACCAAGCAAGGGAAAAGGAAAAAAAGACTGGAGATCAGATGAGGCGAGAGAGAGAGAGAAAGGCAGAGCACGTAGCACCGCCCCAGCACAGTTCCACTTTCCTGTGGAAGTCTTCCCAGACAAACCGCCATTGGGGAGAGACTCGGCTGAGAGGGAGCGCACCAGTGCCTTCTAGGAACTCCCGGATCACGCTGTGAACGGGACGCACCCTTTGGGAGGGAGCAGGCTCAGAGGATAAGAGCCACACAAGGGGGAGGAGACTAAGGGAGTAGGAGCATGTGCCGGTCTGAGCGAGACAACCCGACACTGGTGCAGGGATCCACGGCAGCAGGAAGAAGGGGGCGACCAGGCCGCACCGAGCTCTTCCATTTTTTTTACCTCAGCCCCCGGATTGGGAGGCCTGGTCTGGAGACATTCCCCCCCCCCGCCCCCAGAGGACAGCTAGCCGACGCAGCGTGAGAGAGGGGGGACTCCTCAAGGACCTGAAGCGGACTTCTGCATCGACAGGCATGTAGCGCCACCGTGGAGAAGGGGTGGCGGGTGTTTTGATTGGACAGCCTGTGGGAGGAGCATAACGGGGAAACTCGCTTCCTATAGGGTGTTGGGGGAAGAGGGGGGCGCCACCTGCACCAGGATAACTGCAGCTCTGTGATTGGAGGATTAGTTCTTGGAGGTTGGACCTGGAGCTGCTCTTGTTATGTGGTGCAAACTGAATGGACTGGATATAGCTACAACCTGCAGAAAAGCAACCTTTGACCCTCAATGAACCGACTGCCTTGCTTGTTGTTCCTTGAAGTCGATGCCTGTGCGAGTGTGCATGTTGGAGTGTTGTGTGTGTGTGTGCGCGCTGTAGTGTGTGTGTGTGTGTGTGCGTGCCCTGTAGCGTTTGTGTTGTAGCGTGTGTGTGCGTATATTGTAGCATGTGAGAGAGTGTCTGCCCTTCCCCAGGAGAAGGCTGTAAAAGGTTAATAGGTGTCTATCACGTGTCCCTATTCTTTTAGAATGAGTCATGTCTTTTCTTTTTCTTTCTTTCTCTTTTTTTTTTTACAATTTTTTTTCCTCTCTCTCTCACACCGCAGAGAGGGCAAGTCTTGCTGCACCTCACCTTCTGTTGCAGCCATGAATATTTCAGTTGAAATATTCGGCTTCCACTTTTAACACTTAAGCGGTGTGTGGCTCGAGGAAACTGACAACTCAGACTTGGGAAGATTACCCCCATTTGCACACTGCGCTAGCTCAATGCTACGCTAGTTCCATGCTACGCTAGCTGGCATTGATACCTCCTGGACACGACAGCTAACGGATGTTCACCGCCTCTTCTCACATTAGCCAATGAAGCGTGTCTCTCTCTCCCTCTTTCTTTCTTTTTATTTATTCATTTAGGTAATAAATGGCAGAAGGCCTCCTACTCAACGTGGAGCAAGCAATGGAGGGTTTGCTGGACCCTCTGTATGGTGTAGTGTTAAGAATAGATAACTGCGCCGCCAGCCATGGACTGGCCAGAATTAGCAGGTTAGCATGCGCAAAGTTGAATCCCACTTAAGGCGCTTGGATAAGGAGTTCATATGCATCTCAGTGTGCCAGTCGATATGCTGAAGAAGCTTGTTCCGTGCTAATGATTTATAACCGTGAAAATGGAACCATCTCGGACGGGGATAAATCTTTGAGTTTACTTCCAGAGCCTGACTGCCCTGGCTCGTGTCCACATATCCCTTTCTGCCACTGCCAGCGTTCTCCTTGAGAGCCTATCTGAGCCTCTGGAGATAGATGTTACGTCTCCACGCGGCAACTCTTTAAACAGATTTCCACTGTAACCAGGACAACACTGGGATAAAAAATGGCTCTGCTTTTGTTTTTCCCCATTGGAAAGGCAGCAGGTTTACTGTATCAAGACAATGAGAGGATGACCTCTGAACCCATGTCCCAAGGTGGTGCTCCACCTACAGATAGCAGCCACAGATTCTCTTTCTCTCACTCTTAAGACTGCGGTCTGGCTTAAATAGAGTGGGGTCCACGTGCTGTGGAAAAGGCTGATCTATCATGGCGTGCCTCTCCACGCAGTCTTGTGTAAGGCAAGGTGATCTCCTTGGCTGGCTGCAGGACCAGGGCTTCCTGGAAGTGGGTCACGTCCAAATCAGAACGTCGGTGACATATGCTGTCAGGCACAATGAGAGTTGGGGCATGAATCGGAATGACGGTTGAGTGCTTATTTACTTATTTCCTCTTATTTTTTCCTCCTCTCTGTCTTGCCCTCTCTCTTTCTCTTCTTTCTTTCTATCTTTCGCTTGCTCTCTGAGCTCAGAACTGTGAGAATGAGACTGTGTTGGACTCGAGTGTCCATAGTGATGTCAACTAAACTCCCGGGCTCCCAGTTCACTTCTACAGCTGTATCAGAGACAGATGGTGTTGGTTGTTGATGTATTAAGAGGCTAGTCTCTCTCTCTCTCTCTCTCTCTCTGCAATTCTCTCTCTCTCTCTCTCTCTCTCTCTCTCTCTCTCTCTCTCTCTCTCTGCACAGATGGTGTGTTGTTTTTTTTCTCGTGGCGTTGTGCAAGCTGAGCTGCCCACTGTGTACGTCCTTGAGCCCTTCTCCTAGCGTCTCAGCAGAGGGAAGGGCCTCGATGGAAAATGTGTCACGCGCATCCGCGTCTCTATCCTAATCCTTGTCCATCTGTTTAATTCCAGGCCTCCTCCAGTATGGTAGGAATTGGTCCGCCATCGCCAAAATGGTGGGATCCAAGACCGTGTCCCAGTGCAAGAACTTCTACTTCAACTACAAGAAGAGGCAGAAACTGGACGAGATTTTGCAGCAGCATAAAATGAAATCGGTAAGTGCGGCAGCAACAGTGGTTATTTCTAAATACAATAGACCATTTTCTTTGTTGTGCAAATGCATGCGAGTGCCATGGCTGCGGTGTGTTAGTGGCGGTTGGTTTTGACCCAGGAGAAGGAGCGTAAGGCCCGGCGCAAGGGCAAAGCCACACAGAGCGAGGAGGCCAGCGCCCCCTCCACTGCAGAGGAAGAGGAGATGGAAGCCTCCGGTGCCAGTGGCAATGAAGAGGAGGCGGCTGAGGACGGAGAAGGTAGGTGTTACCTTAGATTTCCCCCCCCCCCCCCCCCCCCCCCCATCAGTCTTCATATCATCAACCTTGTTGAACATCTGAAAACGTTTTGTGTAGAGTGGGAGGAGACCCATGTTCTAACACAGCCAGCACAATAGACCCCTGAGAACCCCTCTCTATGTGGGTTGTATACGTATAACATCTCAACCGTCACAATGCAACCTTGCGCCCCCCCAGGCCATCTCACACCGCCGTCTGGATCGGTTTTGTGTTCTTCCATTATTGTACGGTGAAACCTGATTTGGCCGGAAAAAAATCTGAAACGAAACACAAAACATCCCTCCCCCTGCTCTCCTCATTTGATCCATGTGACTTCCCCTCCCTTCCTCCCTCCCACCAGGTGGCGCCAACAACAGCTCGGACACGGAGAGCCTTCCGTCACCGCGCTCCTCGGAGGACAGCAAGCCCAAGGACAGTGACGGCCGCACCAAGGCTGCCTCCGGCAGCAACGGGGAGAAGGACGCGTCCTGCTCGGACCAGGGCTCCACAGAGGAGAAGCCCCCCGCCCAAGGAGACCCGGACAAGGCCACCATCAAACAGGAAGTAAAGACTGAGGCCAGGGAGCCCAGCAAAGAGCAGCAGACACAGCCGATGATGGTGGCGGCAGTAGCGAGCGACTCAACGGACTCCAAGAGGGCTCTCGCAGTGGAGGAGACCAAGAGCTCGGCCAAGACCTCCAAGAGGGAGCACGGCATCAAGCAAGGTTCCCACGGCGACAGCGACTCCAGCGCCACCTGCAGCGCCGATGAGGTGGAGGAGAATGACAACGCCGAGAAGAACAGGTAGGAATCGTACTGTCATCTATGGAGTCAGATCAGGATTCACAAATGTATTTCGGGATAAATATATAAATAACTCAAAAATATTTTTCAATGCACACAAAAATATTTTTCGTTGTATATAAATGTAAAAAAATCCACATATATAAAAAAAATATGGTTCTAATTCAGAATTGCAGACGCATCATCTACCTGTCTACCTTACTGTTTACACGCCGTCTGCAATTCTGAATTAGAATGCATGGCGTCTGGTAGTGGCGCTCCAAGCGTAAGTGAAAACATAGCATGTTTCGCTTGTTACCCCATTGTCGTATTCGTTCTAATTCAGAATTGCAGACTGTGCAGATGTAACACTATATGATCACATTAAATTACACCCTCGAATCTACGCTCATGTGATTTGCTGAAAAGGAAGGAGACATCTGATTGGCTACAGATAATTCCCTGTTGAAAAAATGCATTTGTGAATCGAGCCGTGGCTCACAAATGACAAGTAGTTTGTAAATGCAGGTTCAACAGTTTGTGTATAAATGTAACAACATCCAAATTTGTTTTTGATGAAAATTGCAAATACTTTTAAATACATATATTTGTGGATTTATCCTACATTTATTTAAAACACAAATTATTTGTGTGTGAATCAGAAATACATTTGTGAACCTTATTTTTTTATGTGAATTTTATTTACATTTATATACAACGACAAATATTTTTTATGGAGAGTGTTATTTATATATAAATCCCAAAATACATTTGTGAATCCCTCTGTGTGCATTCATTTCTATTGAGACTGATTTGACTCCATAGTCATGGAACTATTGGTTTTCCCTGCCTGGCCTTGTCACTAGTGACGTTCAGCACCATAATGGGGGGGTGGGGGGGCTAGGCTAGCTTACCGCTCATGTTGTCCTTGCACAGTGTGCGGCGGACAGGCTTTTACCATGTCAGTTGCTAAGCTACCGGGTAGAGTAGGGAGGGCCTGAGGCCAGGCACTCGTGCATGTGTGCGCATGAGTTGCTCTCTGCCACTTTATCAGCACTCTCTGTGCGTGTGGATATTCCTGTCAGCCTGTGGAGATGCTGGAAGTGTGTGTCAGAGTACACAGGGTGTGATTAGTCTTGTGTTTGTGCGCTATTTGTTCCATTTTTTCCATGACAGCAGACTGCATGTACTGGCAGAGCTGAAGGAAAGGTTTCTATCTGAGCCAAAGCAAACAAAGTGTGCGTGCGGTGTGTGTGTGTGTGTGTCCTGTGTAATTCTAATCATAACTACTACAAAGGGATAGCTTTTATTTTCGCAATTTATGACTCGAACAAGCAACAGTAATGTGCGAGAAAAACAACAAAAACATTCCCAGTCACAGTGACGTGTGAATCACAGAGAAGCAACAGTTATTAAGTCTTTGAATGGGAGCCAGTTTCTCTGTGTGTGTGTGTGTGTGTGTGTGTGTGTGTGTGTGTGTGTGTGTGTGTGTGTGTGTGTGTGTGTGTGTGTGTGTGTGTGTGTGTGTGTGTGTGTGTGTGTGTGTGTGTGTGTGTGTAAACGCAATCAGAAACCTTGGCGGTCTTTGTGTTTCTCTAATGCAAGATTTTCGCCTGGGTCGGTCTGTGCCTGCAAGTTTGATTAAATATGACAAAACCATTGCCATATTAAGAGACTTGTGATTGTCTCAGTGGCTGTAAGGCAGGAACGACTTGGTCAAGATTCACCAAGACGGATCACTTATGGTACGTCATACAGTAGCGTTGTTAATATCTGAAGCCATTCATTCAATAAACTACATAATATGCACTTTGAACATCTACACGGATTTGTTTTCAAACAGATACTTTCTCTTTGTGTACTTTTGTCTACTTGCGTGTTTGTGGTGTGTGCTTGTGTAATGGGTATCAAAAATTGTTTGTTTGCAGTGTATCAGGGCTCCAGACTAACTTTTTACATTGGTTGCACTGGTGCACCTAACTTTTTCATTTAGGTGCACCAGCACATAATTTAGGCACACCCAAAAATGTTCACCACGCCTTTTGCCTCCGCAATGATGCATTTAAAGCATTTTGTCAGTTCCATACACATTGGTAATTTCTTAACACATTATGTAAATTATTGTAAACAGGAATAAAGGTGCAGATAAATGTTTTTTTTAATTTAAATCACTGTACAAACAAGAAATCACAATAACCTCAATTGTGATGTTTAAAGTGCTTGATAAACTCAAATAAATAAATCAAACTCAAATAACTTAACAAAAGTGTGCACTGCCTTGAACAGGCATCTTTTTTTCAAAGCGGATTTACATTTAACCCATTCTTTTTCATAAGGATGATCTGGGACTTAAATTTAAAATTTAGTAAAAGGTAGCTCTTGTTTTATATATATATATATATATATATATACACTCACCGGCCACTTTATTAGGTACACCTGTCCAACTGCTCGTTAACGCAAATTTCTAATCAGCCAATCACATGGCAGCAACTCAATGCCTTTAGGCATGTAGACATGGTCAGGACGATCTGCTGCAGTTCAAACCGAGCATCAGAATGGGGAAGAAAGGTGATTTAAGTGACTTTGAACATGGCATGGTTGTTGGTGCCAGACGGGCTGGTCTGAGTATTTCAGAGACTGCTGATCTACTGGGATTTTCACGCACAACCATCTCTAGGGTTTACAGAGAATGGTCCGAAAAAGAGAAAATATCCAGTGAGCGGCAGTTCTGTGGGCGCAAATGCCTTGTTGATGCTAGAGGTCAGAGGAGAATGGCCAGACTGGTTCGAGCTGATAGAAAGGCAACTGTAACTCAAATAACCACTCGTTACAACAGAGGTATGCAGAAGAGCATCTCTGAACGCACAACACGTCGAACCTTGAGGCGGATGGGCTACAGCAGCAGAAGACCACACCGGGTGCCACTCCTGTCAGCTAAGAACAGGAAACTGAGGCTACAATTCGCACAGGCTCACCAAAATTGGACAATCGAAGATTGGAAAAACGTTGCCTGGTCTGATGAGTCTCGATTTCTGCTGCGACATTCGGATGGTAGGGTCAGAATTTGGCGTCAACAACATGAAAGCATGGATCCATCCTGCCTTGTATCAACGGTTCAGGCTGGTGGTGGTGGTGTAATGGTGTGGGGGATATTTTCCTGGCACACTTTGGGCTTATTAGTACCAATTGAGCATCGTGTCAAAGCCACAGACTACCTGAGTATTGTTGCTGACCATGTCCATCCCTTTATGACCACAGTGTACCCATCTTCTGATGGCTACTTCCAGCAGGATAACGCGCCATGTCATAAAGCGCGAATCATCTCAGACTGGTTTCTTGAACATGACAATGAGTTCACTGTACTCAAATGGCCTCCACAGTCACCAGATCTCAATCCAATAGAGCACCTTTGGGATGTGGTGGAACGGGAGATTCGCATCATGGATGTGCAGCCGACAAATCTGCAGCAACTGCGTGATGCTATCATGTCAATATGGACCAAACTCTCTGAGGAATGTTTCCAGTACCTTGTTGAATCTGTGCCACGAACGATTAAGGCAGTTCTGAAGGCAAAAGGGGGTCCAACCCGGTACTAGCAAGGTGTACCTAATAAAGTGGCCGGTGAGTGTATATAACAAGAGCTACCGGAACGGCTGCGTCCTCTGCCCGGCGACCCCCCCCGTCGGTCGTAGGTCTGGGCAGTGGCGCCTTAATGCACGGGCTTACCTGGGCTTCAGCCCGGGGCCTTGGCCAATCAGGGGCCTCTTAAAAAAAAAAAATTTAAAAAAAAGATGATAAACGTCCGTATTCGCGGTGTCAGACAATCGCGAACCCCCCCCGCCTCCTCCCCCGTCAACAATCGCGCACCTCTCCCCCTCCGGTCAACAATCGCTCTCCCCCTCCGGTCAACAATCGCACCCACCCCCCCCCCCCCCCCCCATCAACAACCTCTCCCCCTCCGGTCACACACATATTATGAATGCCTTCGACAGAATTCAAATGAGCCATATTAATCTAGATTAATTCCAAGATTGCAGTTAGATTAATATAGATTAAACATTAATCTATGCCCACCACTAATATATATATATATATATTATAAGCAGTGTTACATTTTATTATCCTTTCTGACTCCTCCCACTGCTTCTGTTTGCCGCTGCTCTGCTGGCTGTTGCGTACGTAGAAGACTACATTACCCACAGTCCACATGGTGTGACGTCAACTGCCGGTGTTCGCTAGTTTTCTATTCAAAGTGTATTTTTAATATATTGAACGTGTCGTGTGTCCAAATTCAACACTGCACTTTTCTGGGTCCCGATACATCCGCAGAGTGCAACGAACGGCCGTCTAGATAATGGACAAGATTATCGCAGACGGCAGACACACAGAGAGTCCTGCCTTATAGTTAGTTACATTGCAGACATCACAACCTGCCGCAAAGTATGCTCTCTGTTTACGACACGTGTGACAGCTGACAAAACGAAGGATCAGGCTTAGGTTCATGCTCAATATAGCCGTTACCGATCAGTAAAAAAATGCTGTGAACGGCCCGAGTCCGAGTCTTTGAGATCGGATCGGGACCGCATTCACCGAAAAACAATATCAGGGTCAGACCCAATCAGAGGCAGAGTAGGGCACGTCAGAGCCAATCAGAGGCAGAGTAGGGGCACGTCAGAGCCAATCAGAGGCAGAGTAGGGCACGTCAGAGCCAATCAGAGGCAGAGTAGGGGCACGTCAGAGCCAATCAGAGGCAGAGTAGGGGCACGTCTTCACAGAACGCGGGTGGGGAAACAAAATAACACTCCACACAGACGGACCTGCTTAATGTCAGGCGCACCGGTGCGACTAATGAAAATGTTTTGTTGCACTCGACAGATTTTTGATCGCACTCTGGAGCCCTGAGTGTATGCTTCTGTATTAGTTATGAGTAATTGTGGTTATGTACTGTGGCTTCTTTGGTTTGCATGCTGCAAGTAGTTAGTTAAAATCCGACCAGGTGGCCAGATTTGTATAAATGTTGATACATAAAGATCTCTGACATCAGTTCTCATGTAGTGTGTGTACGCCTGTTATAAAGATCGATGCAAACTCAAATTATATCAATCATATGAAAATGAAAAAAAACATAAATAATATTAACAAAACTACTTACAGTTTATTAAAAGTGAGATAATCCAGAAATGTGCCAAATTAAAAGATTCAATTGTACTGTCAGTATGATTTAGAATGTAAAATTTTTTTACAACTAGCGGATGTTAAAATGATATGTTTTTGGCTTGACCGGCAGGCCAGCCCTATATCCGCAACGCTCTGTCACTTAGTGACTGAGTGATAGAATTACACCATTGGTCGGAGTAAGGTGATTGTTGTTGTTTCCCCATTGGGCGGACAACAGCCCGTGCAAACACTTCCTGGCTGCACCTGATTGGACAAATGCTTTCAGTTGTGGGCTGTCTGCTTTCGGATTTCAAACCGGATCAACATGGCGGCCACCTCACAAACAATCTAATTTAACAGCAAAATAGTACACTAAAATGTGTTTCTGAAAACATTTTAGGTGAGAAGCCATGCAGTTGCTGAATCTTTCATTTTAGATTGATAAGTTAGTTTAAAGGTTTTTTGAAAGTTTCCAGAGGTGGCGAGTATCGCCAGACGCGCCGGATTTGCATAAAGTAGAAGAGAACTCAACTTTATCGTGAAGCCCAATCTCTCAAAACTCAACGCTATGCAGCCAGAATGCAATGCAGGGCTGCTCACATACACAATGCATGGGAGGCGTGGAAATGACTTACCAGCGTTTAAAAGTGCTCTGTTTATTAACTGCTGTCCATTCTGAATCGAGCACTAAGGACGGCTTCACGGTCCAGCCACATACTAGGTTTTGACCTAGTTTCTCACCAAGAGAATTAAACTTGATCAAACTTGATTAAACTTGATCAATTGTATCAAAACATATACACCAGTGATTTATTTTTATGACATGGCCTCTTTAATACATTTACAGCAATACCAGCATAGCAATGCCAGTATGCTCACTTGGACATTTCTTTAAAACCAAAAAAACAGAACATTTTTTGGTTAAACCTTAACTAGTGATGACTCTGTGTGTGTTTGTAATGTTCAGGATCAACTCTCCCCGGCCCAGTCTGCTCAGCTACAGCCACGACGGAGTCATCTCCTCGCCACTGCACAAGCCCATGGACCTCAAGCAGCTAAAGCAGAGGGCTGCTGCCATCCCACCTATTGTAAGTCACTGTGTTTGCGTGTCATGCGCATGCAAGGCTAGTCTTTTTGTGTCACTCATTTGGGTGGTACTGTTGCTGAGAGTGGTTCTCTTTAAACCGTCCTTGGAAAGCGTCCATGGCACCGGAGTATCAGTAATATCAGAACAGAGTTCATCCGGTTCTCTCACATACACACACAGACACACAGACACACACAGGTTCTCCCGCCATCTATCTCTATATCAGAGTATCATTGAGTATCAGAGTATCATTGCCGGCTCCCTATTAAATCTCACCTGGTTCCTGAGATAACAGTATGGCAGTTGAAATGGTTCAGTCCTATTTGTACAACTGAGACACCTGGGCCAGATGGAGGAGGCAGCAGGAGGAAGAGGCAGCAGTAGATTCATTGACTTGTGCTTGAGAAATTAGATGCCGGGCGTTTGGTGTACCACAACATTAAGAAGGGCCATCGGATAGGCGTGCCAGCCGTATGTCAGCATGTGTCGTGTACTGTTTTGCATTCTCTGATCTCTGGGCTCTTCTTTCCCTTCCCCCCCCCCCCTCCTCCTCCTCTTCCATAGATGCCAGAGGCGTTGGGACAGGGCACACTCCGCGGGGCTCCTCCTCCTGTCCTCAGTGGCCTTGGAGGGGGCAAGGCAGTGCTGCCACCCCACGCCCTCGCTCTCTACCAGCAGCAGATCACCATGGCACACGGAGAGTCATCCCTGGAGGCCAAGCAGCAGCAGCCGACGCTGGTCCCCAGCCAGCCGCTTAAGCAGCAGCAGCCTTACCCAGGGCAGGCAGACCGGGAGCGGGCAGAGGCCCTCCGCATCAGTAGCCCCTGTATCCGCCCTCGAAGCCCCACCTCTGGAAACAAGGACGGTAGGACAACAACAACAAAAAAACTAAAACCAGAACCAAAAACTCCCATTCGGCAGCCTCGCTTTTTAAGAATTGTGTTGCACTTGCGGGGAGAGAAAGAAAACAGACTTTTTATCCCTCTTATCTATTTTTCACCTGGCTAGGGGAGTAGAAGAGTAGACTCAGTGTCCTCCAGGAGGTAGTAATTGCTCATTCTGATTCTGTCCCCCTCCACCTCCTCTAGCCCTCTTCCTTTGGCCCTGCCATCATTCTGTCTCTTCACATGGTCCCCGGTGCTGCTGCACTGATGTAGATGTTCTGGACACGCGTTATACGTGCTATAAACACAACAGATTACATCAACTTTTGCTATCTCATATTTATATATTTTATACATACAATGGATATATTATTAATGGACAGTGAAAGACTGGTACTCAACTGTTTTTCAGTAAAAAAGAAAAGGCTACAAGTGGGATGCCGATGAAAGCCGCGACTTTTGCTGCGGTTTTAGCAGCAGCTGATCTACTTTAACTTTGTTGTGCCTCACCAGGCTCCCTCACCTTGAGCTGGTGTCCCTGGTGTGGAGGGGCTCAGTGTTTCTGGGACACTAGTGGAGCAGGGGCTGATGAATGATCTGGTATTGCTATTGACCCCAGAGGGAGGCTGTAGCCCAAGTTAGCTTCAACCTTTTTGTACATAGTTTTCACATTTTGTCCTTTTTTCACTTTAATTTTAATACATCAAACATTTTCGATGGTAGGAAAAGTTCAATACCGTAAAAGGACAAGGCTGGAATAATTACATTATGTTTGAGACTTCACTGTTGAAGCTACTAAATTCACAAGTAACTCCTGTGACCGATAGAAACTCAGAGCTTTCCTTCAGTGTCATAGACTTCCACTGTTTTCAAGATTATTATAAGACAGTATTTGGTCTGGGGTGTTTGTATGTACTGCGCATACAGGGCTTGGTTTACTTAACACAGGTGAAATATGGATAGTAAAATATGGATACAAGGATAGATTATGTAGACCAAATCAACAAGATGGTTCTGCCTTTGAGTGAGCAGGAGAAAAACATGTTGTGCAATTCGGTTTGTTTCAGTGCAGTAAGACTTAACATCCATTTTCTCCGCCATTTCTTTTTATGATAGTGAAACCGTTCTCAGCTAAAACAAAAAAAACAAATGAAAACAAAAGGCCCACTAAAGAAGGAACCCCGTGTGGCCGATCATACATGTGCAAATACAAATGTCAAAGCGTGTGGTTGAAGATGAGCCTGCGTATTGGTGGGCGATGTGATTAGCTACGGTGTGTCTGTGTGTCTCTGCAGAGCTGGAAGGCAACGAGAGGTGGTTACAGACTCTGCTTGATGGATTGCGTAGGTTCCCCCCCCCCCCACCTCCATACTCCACCCACACGCTTCTCCAAACCACCACACTATACATCCACCACACCTCCTCATCTGGGCTTTTTATGACTTTTTTTTTTACTGTGGTTACCCTGCACTAATGGTTAGGTGTGTGTGTGTGTCTGTGTGTCTGTCTGTGTGTGTGTGTGTGAGATGGCGTTCTGAACATCACATGGTGATGTCACCCTTGGTTTTGTGCAGCGTGAATGCAATGCTGCTTGCTGGTGATTCTTGGTCATTGATGATGATGGTGATGATGAGGATGTTGAGGAGGAGCTTGATGAAGATGTAGCAGTGAACATGAAACGGCTTCTTCATCTGTGGCTGTCTTAACTGTGCTTTGGTTCTGACTGTGTGTGTGTGTGTGTGTGTGTGTGTGTGTGTGTGTGTGTGTGTGTGTGTGTGTGTGTGTGTGTGTGTGTGTGTGTGTGTGTGTGTGTGTGTGTGTGTGTGTGTGTACATGTTTGTGTGGGGTTTGCGCGCTGCTCCTTTCAGACAAGTCCCGGTCTTACTCCCCGCACGGCGAAGCCAAGAAGCAGCTCCTGGGGCCCGACGAGCCCAGGACCATGATTCGTCCGGTCCTCTCCCCGTTCCTAGTGTCCCCGCGAGACTTGGCCAAGATCAGCCACGACCAGCACCTGCTCCCCTACAACTGTGAGTCACCTGCACTGTCTCTCTCCATCTATCGATCTGACCTTTGTTCAAGTGTAGCTCACCGCTGGTGTGGATATCACTTGACTGTATAAAAAAATCTGTGATTGGTCCTCTCTGCTGTTGCCTAGCGTTCCAGCAGGCGGGTCATCCGGCGCCCCCTGCTCTGCAGCAGGACAGCAGTCGGCTTGCAGCTGTCCGGCCCCTCCACATGCCAGAGCCACCTCCCCTCATCTCCTCCACCAAGCCAGGGGGCTCTATTACCCAGGTACCCCTGGCTCTCTCTCTTTTTAGACCCACAACCATGGCTATGGAGTCAGTTCATTTTTCTATTATGCCTGAAAGATGCTGGTTTGCTGGTAGCTAGTTATGTTTATTTGTGTTAATTGGTTAGTTAATGCATGACTTAGCAGAAGGCGGGTTAGTAATGTTAGTAATGTGCTAGTAATGTTAATGATGTCATAGTCATACTATATAAAAGGTCCTGCAGCAGCAGCAGCCGCCGCCACATCAAACTCACTTTGTTGCAAAACAGGAACCCTCTGTTAACCACCTCAAATGCTCCTTTCTTACTTTCAGGGCACCCCTGTCCAGCTGCATAGCCCAGCTCATGGGTTGGACCACGGGAAGATGCCCCCCACTCCAATTGGTTTGTCTTGGATGGATCAGAGGAAAGTGGGTGAGTCCAAGTGTCTGGAGTGGCTGAAGCACTCCCAGCCTTGGTTTGCTGGTGAGTTGCCCTCTACTTCTAGCACTGCCTTGCACTACATTTATCTACCACCATTCTACCAAAAAAACCCCAGCAAGAATATGTTAGATCCGCTGTCTCCCGTTCCGTACTGTTGACGTCTTGTAATGTGGGTGATGTTGGGTTGTAAGCTTACCTCTTCCTCTTCTTATTCCTATTTTTCAAACATGACTACCCAACAACGTGTTTCCAATAAAAAACATTTCCTGTGCAGTTCCACCCTCCCTCTCTCAGATGGGACCAATAATGGCTCTTTTGTCCTTAACCCTCTTGTGTCCCTCCCTTCGGCACCTTCGGCCCCCCCTGCCTCCCTGTGCCACGCAGCCGGACCATACCACCCCGTGGTCAAGCAGGAGCAGCTGTCCCCACGCTGCTCGTCCTCCCAGGCTGAGAACCTGTCCACCCAGGGGTCTCCCCACGACGCCGCCGCCGCCACCGGGCACAGTCAGTCCCACCTCCACACCCTCTCATCCTCCTCTTCAGCCCCCACATATGATGCAGATTCACATGAAACACTTATCTAAACTGTAATCTATACCGCCCAGTTGTTAAGTAGATTCTGCTGTGGATAGAATTTGTAGTAGTAGATAGGAGTGTCTAAAGTGTGGCACTGCATGCAGAAGAAAAAATAAGCTGCATCCACCCGTAACAGTATTTTTCCTAAGATTGCATGGGAATTGCACCTTATGTTATGAACTAACACCAACTCTGTGGTACGTTGAAGCAGGCTCCATGCCAGCCGTGCAGGGTGGCAGTATCACTAAGGGCATCCCAGGGACCAGGGTGCACCAGGACTCACCCATCTCGTACCGAGGGGGCTCCATTACCCAGGTACAACACAGCTCACTAACCCCTAACCTTCATCCCACATACAGGATAACCCTAACCCTCACCCCACACCCAGGATAACCCTAACCCTCACCCAACACCCACGATAACCCTAACCCTCGGACACACACACACACACACACACACACAGGATAACCCTAACTCTCTTACACACACACACACACACACACACACACACACATACACATACATACATACATACAGGATAACCTAAACCCTAACCATAGACCCCCTGCCACTCAGAAAAATGCAGAAAAAACAACATATCCCCATTTTAGTTTTTTATTTGTGTGCTACTGACTAATGCTCTTGCGGTCAGTGGAATATATTAAATGAGGTCATGGTTTCACCGTCACGGTTTCATCCATGCGTGGGAATCTTAGCGTTCACTTTAAAAGTGTCACCAGTTGGGTGATTTGTACCCTTTAGATGAGCAGGGGGGCGCAGTGTTACATGGCTGGAAAATGGAGGGAGGCGTGCCAAGCTATGGCCGCAGGGTGCCCCCCCCCTCCCCCGGTGGTATGACATAACCGCAGCTCTTACATGCAGCGGTCGCCCTGGCAACAGGTACACACCGTACTGTGTCTGTTCCCTCCTTTTATTTATCTGTTTACTCTGCAGACGGGCTTAGCTGGGTCACTGATATGCCTGCTTTAATACCACAGCCAACTGGCGCGTAGTGGTGTGGTTGGGGGGGCTGTCCGTCCACTGAGATAACTGAGTTAAAGGTGGGAGAGGTCATATATAATCAGAGCTGCAGTCGAGGCAGTGTTTGTTTAGCTCGCTTCTGGCTGGATTGAATGTCATGTACACGTCAGTGTTTGATCACTGATAAGACAGGCAGTATTTCCTGGAGAGTAGAAGAAGTGCACCTTTGTCGGGGCTATAGGAAACTCCCCTACCCACTACCACTGTATATACAGTATACACAGCAATCTAACCTTGATCCTGTGAAAATAATGATCCCGACCCGGATCAATGATCACAATCACCAATCCTTACAACATGAAGCTTAATATTAAATGGATATTATTGACCTAATATTAACACTACTTTTCACCTTTTATTTTGTTCCTGAATTCACTGATCCTTTTTCGAAACCGATAGATTCTTTTGACCTCTGACTTGGATCAGCATAGCCCTACTTACTGGGTCTGAATCCGAGCCATCTTAAGCTCAGACGCACACAGACACACAAACACACACACGCACGCGTGTCACCACTCCAAGCTGCTAGTAGCTTGGCCCCTGACCTTCACTCCAGTGTCTCTGGAAAGGAGCGGTGAGCAGCAGACGGGAAATGTGATCCATGGCACCGAGTGTCCCGCACGCTGCCGCCCTCCCCCTCCCCCTACCCCCCCAACCTTCCTCCACACTGGACTGGAGCCTACACTTCTAGTGGAGCCAGTTGGCAGGCTTACATACACTAACAAACACTCTGGCCTACCAATAGCAAACCACTTCTTCCCAATGTCACCTACCCATGTCAGTCCCTGCTGCACGCCCTGATTCAATGAGCCCTTGTTTGTTTTAAAGTACAGGGTTTAATGGAAGGGGTGGGTAGTCTATAGCAGATCACCAGGGTTTCCTACGTTACGCTAAGGTACGCTAATGAAATGAATGGTGTCCATGTGTGGTAGAATGCATAATAAGAAAGGATCTCCAAGTTGTGTCTGTGAAGGTTTGCTGGTATGCTTTGCAAATGCCAAAGTTGAAACCCGAATTTAGAGTCTTCAATTGTAAATGTGATCAATCATTAGGGTGGCATCAGGTACAATTTTTATAAGATTCGTAATCAAAACTGTTTTATTGGACTTTGTTGTTTCTTGATGAAATTAATATAATGACCTTCCAGGTTACCCAGTTGTATGGACTAAATTAAATATGAGAAGATATGCCCTTCATGTTATCATAACACAAGGTTTCACAGTGTTTGAGAGAAAGGAAGCTGGAACATGTTAATACAGTTACTGAACAGGTACAATGTCTATACGTTGCACATGTTGAACATTAACAGTAAAGATTGCAAAAGAAGGCAAAGGCCTTGCTTTGACTCTGGTTTGAGCAGTGCCCTGCAAATGCAAATTTGTACATTAGTTTGTCACATTGAGTTTGCTGTGCCACTACAGATTTTTGTTCTGTGTATGCAGTTGTATACCTGTGTGTGTGTGTGTGTGTGTGTGTGTGTGTGTGTGTGTGTGTGTGTGTGTGTGTGTGTGTGTGTGTGTGTGTGTATGTGTATGTATATATATATATATATATATATATACACTCACCGGCCACTTTATTAGGTACACCTGTCCAACTGCTCGTTAACGCAAATTTCTAATCAGCCAATCACATGGCAGCAACTCAATGCATTTAGGCATGTAGACATGGTCAGGACGATCTGCTGCAGTTCAAACCGAGCATCAGAATGGGGAAGAAAGGTGATTTAAGTGACTTTGAACGTGGCATGGTTGTTGGTGCCAGACGGGCTGGTCTGAGTATTTCAGAGACTGCTGATCTACTGGGATTTTCACGCACAACCATCTCTAGGGTTTACAGAGAATGGTCCGAAAAAGAGAAAATATCCAGTGAGCGGCAGTTCTGTGGGCGCAAATGCCTTGTTGATGCTAGAGGTCAGAGGAGAATGGCCAGACTGGATCGAGCTGATAGAAAGGCAACTGTAACTCAAATAACCACTCGTTACAACAGAGGTATGCAGAAGAGCATCTCTGAACGCACAACACGTCGAACCTTGAGGCGGATGGGCTACAGCAGCAGAAGACCACACCGGGTGCCACTCCTGTCAGCTAAGAACAGGAAACTGAGGCTACAATTCGCACAGGCTCACCAAAATTGGACAATCGAAGATTGGAAAAACGTTGCCTGGTCTGATGAGTCTCGATTTCTGCTGCGACATTCGGATGGTAGGGTCAGAATTTGGCGTCAACAACATGAAAGCATGGATCCATCCTGCCTTGTATCAACGGTTCAGGCTGGTGGTGGTGGTGTAATGGTGTGGGGGATATTTTCCTGGCACACTTTGGTCTTATTAGTACCAATTGAGCATCGTGTCAAAGCCACAGACTACCTGAGTATTGTTGCTGACCATGTCCATCCCTTTATGACCACAGTGTACCCATCTTCTGATGGCTACTTCCAGCAGGATAACGCGCCATGTCATAAAGCGCGAATCATCTCAGACTGGTTTCTTGAACATGACAATGAGTTCACTGTACTCAAATGGCCTCCACAGTCACCAGATCTCAATCCAATAGAGCACCTTTGGGATGTGGTGGAACGGGAGATTCGCATCATGGATGTGCAGCCGACAAATCTGCAGCAACTGCGTGATGCTATCATGTCAATATGGACCAAACTCTCTGAGGAATGTTTCCAGTACCTTGTTGAATCTGTGCCACGAAGGATTAAGGCAGTTCTGAAGGCAAAAGGGGGTCCAACCCGGTACTAGCAAGGTGTACCTAATAAAGTGGCCGGTGAGTGTATATATATCAGAGGTTGCGCTAGACTTTTTCGTTGTCCGTCATTTTCACTGACAGGGTCATAAAAATCCCGTCATAATCTATTTTTACCGGTCACTTTAATTTTTTAAATGATAATAATGACATGTTCAATAGCATTTAATTTTAATTCATTTTTAATTAATATTCAGTCCAAACAAGCTGAACAAATAATCCACACCATGGATACACACATCAAGCAGAAGAATATCGGCCGCCAGGCGATTCGCGTAGTGGGGGGATTGCTTGCGGCGCGAATCCACGCGGTCAACAATCAACAAACAGGACGTGGGCGTGGGCATGCAATTGACCCTTCTGATTAATCACCACAATGCGGGCAGGAGCTAGTTGATCCACTAGTCAACACGCGGGAGCTAGTTGATCCACTAGTCAACACGCGGGAGCTAGTTGATCCACTAGTCAACACGCGGGAGCTAGTTGATCCACTATTCAACACGCCCCCAAGCGAACGAGTTTTCAAGGCGGCGCGATGTCACGCGGATAATTCGCGTATAGTGGGGCTTCTAGGTCCACCTTCCTCCTGGTCCGCATGGACTTGAATCGCGTGCCCGCTTGCGCGTAATCAAATGTTTCAAGTGGGTTTGTTGTTTCAAATGTTTCAACACTCAAATGCCGTGACATTTTTCTTATTTTCTACTTCTCTTCTACAAAAGCCAATTAATATGCTCATCGCCACCAAGTGGTCAGGGGTGTGAATTGCAATCTGTCAAAATGACGGATGGCCCTCAGATTTTTCCGTCACCGTTTTAAAAAAACGGTCAATGACGGAAAATATTCGGTTAACGCGACCCCTGATGTGTGTGTGTGTGTGTGTGTGTGTGTGTGTGTGTGTGTGTGTGTGTGTGTGTGTGTGTGTGTGTGTGTGTGTGTGTGTGTGTGTGTGTGTGTGTGTGTGTGTGTGTGTGTGTGTGTGTGTGTGTGTCTTCAATGGTCGTTTTTAACCCTCTGCCCACAGGGCACCCCGGCGGACGTGCTGTACAAGGGGACCATCACCCGGCTGAACACGGAGGACAGCCCCAGCCGGGCCGAGCGGGAGCGGGGCGATGCGCTCTCCAAGGGCCACGTGGTCTACGAGGGCGTCAGCGCACACATTCTCACATACGACCGTGAGTTGCTGTCAGGCCTGGCATGATTGACTGCTACACTCCTATTGGAGCTGGCTCATCCTGACTCTTGATCTGTCTACAGGGTGTTAATTAACATCGTTTTTAGTAGTGCTGGTATAAATGCCCTGTCCTGACACAGCTGTGACTAAACACTAAACTGGTTTCCATGGATACAACCGCTTTGCATAGCGTGATTGTTCACCCTTAATAGTGTATTTGTGTTCAATATGCATCTCTTCTGGCAACATCAAATCTACATTTTGCATCTCGGCATTACATTGCAACTTTATAGTAATCCTTTCTTCCTGTATTCTTTGTAGCTCTATAATCGTCCCCCTAGAAATACTTCAAAAATACACAATCTGTGCCATTGTTGTTTCTAAACACTGAGCTGGTTGCTTTCCACCGACACAGTAATTCTATACTGCGCGGTTATTCACCCCTTAATGGCGTATATGAAAGTATTTTTAATGTCTATCCCTTTTGGCATCGTCCTTTATCTTAACATCTAGTGCATTAAACATCAACTTTCATTTTTTGATTTACTAAAAACCCAAGCAAGCACACAATGACCACTATTTTTCGCTTCTTTCCTTTATTCTTTTAAACTTTTTAATTAACATTTTTTACAGTTTTAAACATATTACTATACCAATCTACCTGCTGTTCCTCCTGCCACTGCTCATTGTACTTTAGCTGTCATTTAACTGCTTTAAATTGATCTTAATTGTATTAATTCTTCTAAATGCGAAGCACTTAGCTGCACTCATGTATGAAACATGAGCTGCACTCATGTATGAAAGGTGCTATATAAATAAAGTTAAAATTATTATGACCTCATGAGTTGTCATCTGGAAACTTCAGGCTCCCAGAATCCCAAAGACGACGGCCGGGGCCCCGGGCAGTCTGGGGAAATCCTGGGCCTAAAGCGGGCCTACGATGTCATGGAAGGAGGGATATCCAGGGGCCTCCCTATGAGGGAAACACTCCCTGCAGCCAACTGTGAGGGTATGAGAAAACACTGTTGCTCTGCTCCCAGATTGGGTTCCCTTTTGTTACCACATTAAACAATCACCTCTTCATTGTTTTCCCAATTTGAATATTTTTTAACTCCTTACCTTTTTTTACTCTGCCCCACCCACCATCTCAGGTCTGCATGGTCGAACCATGCCTCACGAGAGGGACAGCCCACACCACACCCCCTTCAAAGATGCCCACCACATCCGAGGCTCCATCTCCCAAGGTAGGGCCATCACTGTGCGCTAATGTCCATTCCTCACTTCTAGCGGACAGTCAATTTGCTGTTGGTTAGTCAAACAAAGTTATGTAAGGGATAATCCATGATGAGGTGTGCATGTATCAAAACATAATGCACGACGTGGGGGCTAAGAAGGGTTTGCCTTTGATACATGCACACCTCGGAGTGGATTATCCCGCTTATACCATGGCCACTTGCGAATTATTCAAATATAAAGGTGTTCATATTCATATTTTGGGGTAATTCTGTCTCAAAATTACAACTTTTAGCTCACACTACTTTTTGTGTCCCTGGATACAAACGGCAAATGACCGGAGAAATATATGGGTCTGACCAATGCTTTAAACACAATCAGATAACATGAGATTCATATGGAATGCAGACGTTACCTAGCCTGGCAAGCCAGACCCACATCAGAAAGATGTAAGGTCTGGCTCAGCTCCATTGGCAGTGTGGGCGGGATAAACGGTTGTCTTTCAAGTTCCCTCTGCACGCAATAGGATAGCGCTACAACCAATCAGAACAACGAAGAAGGTGACGTAGTCAGAGCGACGGCTCTGACTACGTAATTAATCAAAACTCCGAATACATATTTCTTTTCGAGGAAAGACTTCAGTGCCGTTCTTTGTTCTTTTCTCAAATAAAATGTTAACTTCAAGTCTTGAAGAGTCGCGGCCAAAGCCGAGTCGAAAGACAGCCGTTCGCCAGCAGCAGCAGCCATTGTTTACCTAATACGGAACTGTCGCAACTCTGTCGTCATGGTAGCCCGGCTTTCGACTCCGCCCCTCACGCTGTGATTGGTCGGACATACTTGGTGTTTCCAGCACCAAAAAGCCGACGGAGCCGTGCTAGACCTACCTAGCTGCCAAATAAATTTGCTGCCGCTAGGGGGTGTCTAGAGCTCTAGGCTAGACGTTACCTTATTACTCCGGTAAATAGAGATGGTCTTAGTAACAACATGGCAATAGGAAAGCTTTCTAAACGTAGTCCCATCCGAGTCCAGTCCAAGTTGACAGTTAACCTTTTTTTTTTCCATATGACACAACACCAAGTATTTACAATGTTTTTTCTAAACTGATTGTTTTAGAAAAATATGTGTGTATGTGCATACATACACAATAACAATGTTAATAACGTTAATATTATAATAATATAATATTGTTAAATACATTACAACTGTGCACACTTCAAAATGTGTTTATATATCTTAAGTCATATCGCCATCGCAATATTCAACAGCGTTATCGCATAGTGTATGTTTTCCTCATATCGTGCAGCTCTAATCGCCAACATCTCAAATGAAACCCATGCTTACAAGTATTGTCTTTGTAGACTTGCAGACTTTGTCTGTCTGTCTTCTGGCTTTGTAGACTTTCGTCCCATTGAAAAGACCATTGTTGCTTTGAACCTGATGAACACGATGATGAAAGTGTTTTTCCTAAAAGGGCCTGTTAGGCGACGGCAATGCAGATGAAGTCCATTCCTCACACACAAAGCCCCTGAAAGATACTTTAGTATTAAGTTGAGACCAACTCTTTTGATGTTTTTTTGAACCGCAATGGAGGTCTAATGCACTGATGTAAACTGTCTATTCTGCCAGACACTTGTATGCTGAAGAAATACATTTTTGAATTTCGGTCTTTTCACAGACAATAACAACACAATTACCAGCAGCCTTTATCCTATAATATTTACTGTTTGCCCAGAGCACCGACATACAAAACAATCCTCGAGCCAGCCAAATGCTTTGTCTGCTGGCATATGTGCTATGATGTTATTCATGTCGGCCCTAAATGTGATCAGCAGTGGAGTCTGGTGCTCTCCGATTTTATCACTGGATATAAGCTTGCACCATCTGGAGGACATGGAGCCCCTTGCCAACATGGAGCCCCTTGCCTCGAGACCTGCAGCACCGCCTTTCCTACACCCTCTGTTGCCAGCTCTCCGCATGGTTGTCTCTGGGGGGGAAAAAAGGGATACATGGCTGCTGGTGTATAATATGATATGTTCCTCTGCATAGGCATACCACGCCACCTTGAGCCCCAGGACCCCTATATGAGGAGGGAGGCCAAGCACGTGAAGAGGGAGCCCTCCCCGCCCCGAGGCCCCCCCTCCATGGCGGACCACATGAAGGGCCGGGACCCAATGGTGCCCACTGTGAAGGAGGCGGGCCGCTCCATCCACCTCATCCCCAGGGAGGAGCTCAGGCAGCCCCCCAAGGAGGCCATCATCACCCAGGTGAGCTGGAGCTGGAGACGGCCTGTGCCTGCACTAGAGAGAATTACCTTAGCCTGACTGGTGCGCGGACATGCTATTTGTTGTCAAGTCTGTTTCTTTATAAGCACAGGGATTTTGTGGTAACATTTGCTTCTAGTTCCATCCAAATTAAATTACTACATATTTCCATGAACTGATGTTATGTGGCCATGCAGCCTCTTCTGCTCAGATCTATACCAGACAGTGCAGATAACAAATGTGAATTCAGGGCCATCTTCCCACTGTGCAAAGGGAAATAGTAGAAGTCTAATGTCCAATAATAATAATAATAATAATAATAATAATAGCCGAGATGCTATTCCACAGGGACGTTTGCACATGTGTGGCATGTGATTACAGAACAGAACCAGCTCTATCCCCTCATCTTCTCTCCATCCACGTGGCAACTGATTCACATTCGGCTGGCTCAAAACATATTTGAGTCATATATCCACAATTCAATCATTCCTACTTTGCAGCCACCTTTTTGGTGGCTGCAAACCCCTCATAATACTGAAATCAGTTGTGTTGTTGTTTACTCTTAGGGCACACCCATGAAGCAGGAGCCATCCAGCCATGGCAAGCGCCACGACGTGCGCTCCATCATTGCCAGCTCACCCCGCTCCTACCATGGCGTGCCGGCCCACATGGACATGCGCCCCGAGAGGCCCCGCTACGAGGAGAACCCCAAGGGCCGTCCCAGCACCGTGGTCAGCACGGCCAGCTCCATGGCCCGCTCCTCCCCTCTCACGCTGGGGCCCGAGCAGGGCGGCAAGACCCACCACAGTCCCGGGGCCTATGATGACAAGAGCTCACTCAGGGCCTCTTACCCAGGCCCTTCCCACCGGGGGTCCCCTCTGTCCCGGGAGGCCAGCCAGCGGCAGCATGATGGTGCGTTAAATGCCACAGGAACCAGCTTTTAGTTTCACGTTCTCTTGTCAATGTTGCACCTAGCGTATTTCTAGCATTCTAGCATCTAGCATGTGTGCACCTGCAGGGTCCAAAATTAAAATCTGCCAGCAACCAGTGGCAGATAGATTTGACCATTTGGCAGGAAAATTAGGTTACATATTAACACAATTGCTTGGCTGGTAGTTTTTTCCACTCTGGAAGGTAAAAAGACACATTTCTAAAAGTAACTTTTGGACCCTGCACACCTGACATTACATGCCATAATCAATGTGCAATTGGCCATACTTCAATTAAACGTGCAATATCCAGCTCTTGAGCCACTTTATAGTTTACATATTTTTTGTTAACATATTTTGTGTGTATATTTGTGTCTATATGCATTTTTTTGTTTTGATTGTGTTTATTTATTATAATGTTCCATTTTGAGCAGTGAAAATTTTCCTCAGGATGAATATAGTGCCCTCTGAATCAGGATTTTCTTTGTGTCCCTAACTCCTCCTATTTTAAATTTTTCCCCAGGCTCCAGTAAGAACCCACCTCAGGAACGCAAGGCCACACCCACCCCCAGGGAGATGAACGCCACCAAGTCTCCACTGCCTAGCATGGCGGAGCAGCAGCAGCAGCAGCAGCAGCAGCAGCAGGCGTCCTACGAGCGACTGCTGCAGGGACTAGGGGCTGCCGACATGTACCGCGGTCAGATCCCGCTCGCCTTCGACCCCGCTACGCTCCCCCGTGGTATCCCCATCGACCCGGGTACGTTCTCCCTCTCTTGCTCTCCCCAGTCGCTCATTGGTTCATTTGCACGGATTGTTCATCAGGGCTGTTGGACATTTAAGTCACACGTATCTCTACTGTATTACCAATAGTGTATTTGATTCTCGAAAGGATAAACGTAGGAAAGTTGTTGCTTGTCGTCTGTGTCTGTTTCAATCCACTGAGTTGTGTTCCAGTATTGTAAAACTGCTTTTTTAAGAAAGTAGTGTATTGGTTGTGTATTTTTTTTTACCAAATCTTAACTCATGTTAATATGCAATATGTCTATGTATAATAATATTATACAATATATTGTACATATATTGACTTCAAAGCGCTATACCATGACCCATATCCTATTGCCATATTATTGGCAACATATGAATCTTTGCGCTATTATTCATTGCATATTATTAATTAATTATGAATTAGTTTATTATCATTCATTATTATTATTATTAAATGGTTAACCCCCTCCCCCCCCACAGCGACCTACTACTTGCCCCGCCACCTGGCCCCCAACCCGGCCTACCCCCACTCCTACCCCTACCTGATCCGGAGCTACCCTGACACGACGGCCCTGGAGAACCGCCAGACGCTGCTCAACGACTACATCACCTCCCAGCAGATGCACCAGTGGCCGGCCGCCATGGCTGCCCAGCGCACCGACCTGCTGAGGGGCCTCTCGCCTCGGGACCAGGCCCTGCCACTGCAGTACTCCACTGCCCCCCGCGGTGAGACACACACACACACACACACACACACACACACACACACACACACACACTCTCTAAGATGGGCCCTGCACACTGTGCTGTCCCTTTCAGCCTCTAGTCTTTACAATGCTCTGCCCCTCTCCTCCCCTCCCCAGGAATCATCGATCTGTCTCAGGTGCCACATTTACCTGTCCTGGTCCCTCCCTCCGCAGGGCCCTCCCCTGGCTCCCCCATGGACCGCATCACCTACATCCCAGGGGGTGCTGCCAGCTTCCCGAGCAGACCCTACACCACCTCCCCAATCTCCCCTGGTATGGCGTGAAGTCTGCACAGTCACTGGCATTACACACGTTTTTTTTAGCATGGTCATTTGTGTTGACTTTTATTTGATTTGGCACAGTGGGTTCCTCGCACATGAACAAGATGCAGGGCACGCCGGCGTCAGCCGAGCGTGAGCGTGACCGGGAGAGAGACCGTGAGCGGGACCGTGAGCGGGAGAGGGAACGAGACCGGGAGAGGGACCGGGAGAGGGACCGTGAACGGGAACGCGAGAGGGAGCGTGAACGGGATCGAGACCGCGAAAGGGACCGTGACAGAGATCGAGACCGGGAGAAGGGTGGTTCTCATGGCAACGTGGAGCACGCGCCCATCTGGAGACCAGGTGTGGTGCACTTCTTTACTTATTCTCCCGCTACCTGTCCCCTTTGCCTCTCTGTCCCACCATATCCTGGATATTCTTTGACAACCCAAGTCCATGTTCTAGATTGTATTCCTTTTCTCATGTTGCATTCATATTGTAACAACAACATGTTGTGGTTCATCCTGTCTAGGCACAGAGCACAGCTCCGGAGGCAGCAGTACCGGCAGCGTGAGACCTGCCCCACACCCGTACGGCCACCAGCACTCCCCTGTCTCCCCTCGCACCCAGGACAGTGTGCAGCAGAGGCCCAGTGTCCTGCACAATACTGGGGGCAAGGCCATGGCCCTCAGCGAACACGGCGGCTCCTCCGTGCTAAGGTAAGACTCCGTCTTGGTTTCATCGAACCCTTGAATGCGCATGCAGCCAGAGTGCAGAACCTTATTGTGTCTCGTGGTGTCAACAGGTCCATGCCCTCAGGGTCTTCCCGCTACCCGGGCTACCCTGGCCACCTCCAGAGGACGGGCCTGCCCCCCGAGGCCTACCCCCCCGGTGGGGACCCCACCAAGGAGCTCAGCCGTGACGGCGGCAAGAGCAGGGGGGGGCTCCCTAAGCACCTGCAGGAGCAGCTGGGGCCCTCCGGTAAAGCAGACCCCAAGCTATCCGGCTCCAGCCCAGGGGTCGTGTACCCCGGGTCCTACCCGCCGAATTCCGGCCGGCCCCCGCAGCACCTGATGCCCCCCCAGTCCGATCACCCCCCAGGGGCCCGCGGTGAAAGCGGTACATCTAGTAGGGAAAAGACTCAAAACAAAGCGGTGTCCATTCAGGAACAAGAGCTCCGAGCACTCGGTAAGACCACCATGACTGCGGCCAACTTCATAAACGCAATTATCATGCGTCAAATATCTTGTGAAACGGGGATGCCAGGGACCAGCAGCGCCTCCGAGGGTAAGACGCTCTGGATCCCAGGGTCTCCTCACCTCCCAGACCCCCCCTCCCCGTCCGTCTGTGGCCTATTGCACGCTGTGGTGGTTGGCATTATCAAATCAGCCCAATTCATTTACATTTTTAATCTTTTTTAGTTGTTTTTTTAATTTTTCAACGCTATACTATTATGCTTTTGTCCTTTTTTTTTTACTTTAAAGACAATTTATTAGCTTGGCATCACCAGACCAATTCGCAAATGCGTATTAGTCTGGAACCTCTCAGTTTGTTAGATTTCCAAGGGGCGTTATCAACGGGCACAGACCAAAATGCCTCTGGATGCAATTGGATAAACTTACAACCAATTAGAGCAACAAAACTTGTAAATTAAACTTTTAACAAATCCTGTAGGAAGTACGGCAACACATCTTTATCAACAAAAGCTTTAAATGCAGTTGTTCTGCTTTTAGAGAAAATAAACCATCCAGTTTCTTTAATACTGTCATGATAGCGGATTCAACAGACCATTCCACATCAGCCGTGGCCATCTTGGTTGTTGTTGAGGAAATGCCTCAATGGTGCTCCTCTGTACATCGTATCAAACCCTCCCCATATTAGATAAACGGTTGTGATTGGCCCGACCCGGGCCAGATCGACTGGAAAACTGCCTGAACGGTAGGGGGCCAGACGTATCTAAAATGTGAGCTTGCAGATTCGTCTAGTTACCAGGCTGATCATTTATAACCCTCTAAAAAAAAATGCAAGTGATGCTCGCATGTGCTGCTTGTAATGCAAGTGAAAATACATAAATGCTAGAAATACGCTAGTTGTCTTATGCTTATGTACCATTACACCCCTTCCACATTGAACAGGTTGAGTAATTATTATTATTATGTTTTACTACATTAGTAAGAGAAAGATTCAGACTTCAGTTGTGTAGGCAGGAAGCCCTTCGCTACTTCTCGTTATCCTATTTTCCTTGAGGATGTGACTTAACATGTGGCATCCCCCACTCGCCCTACCCACCTCCCCCCACCCTCAACTCAAAGATCGGATGTCTGTTTGTTCGTATGTCCCCTTATGTGGGGCCTGGTGATATCCGCCCCAGCGAATAACACAGGACATTATGTAGAAATGGTAGCGGTGCACTGTAGTGGACCCTGGCCACATAGCACCCTGATGACCAAGAGGACAGCTTTAGAGTGGCGGTCGTCATGTGCGGTAGGCATCACAGTGGTGAGTCACAAGTGGGTGCTCATGCCCCACATAGCAAACTGTCAAGCGTCATCACCAACCCAACCACCCACCCGACGGCAGTAGGAATAGATCAAATAAACAGGAAAAAGAAAAAAAGAAAAGACTAGTCCAATGAGAACATGCAGTCTGAGCGAGGGGGGGGGGGGGGTTGCTGCAGCTTCGCTACCTATTTTTGCATGCATTTTGTTTTATCGTGCCTCACTGTAATTCATGCTGATCTTTTTGAATGTGTTCTCCACATGCAAAAACGCTCCAATGCACAAATGCCACAATCAAAATGTCTGTTTTTTCTCTCGCCGTTAATAGGTTTAAGATTTCTGTTGTGATGTTGTGCTCTGCTTGTAATGCATCGTGTAGACTATTCGTGTACACGCGCCTGTTAGGGCAATGACTGCATGCTGAGGGGCCAGTGGGCTTGTGTTGTGAGACACTTTGTCAAGCAGTGAGAGAGAGACGTAATGCCAGAGCACACAAGCTAGCGATCACCATGTATTCACTGACCAGTAGGCAGTGGGAGGGCGAGGGGGGACACTGGAAGAAGACAGAGATACAGTCATTGGGAAAAGCTTGTGTTGAAAATGGAACCAGGATCTAATTTAGTTTGGCCACATTGGTCCTCTGGTGTCTCAATGCGAAGTGCAACATGGATGTAAGGAGACATTAACACGTGTTTGTATTCATGAGAAAAATGTCATATAAGTAGCTGTATTGTCACCTGGGGATTCAGTTTGATTAAGGATTATATTAAAGATCCCATATGAGCAAAGACACCTAGCTCCATTTTAACACTTTCTTCTTTTGGGGTCTATCCATTCGTGTATAACCTTTTTCTGTTTCTGAAATAATGCTTTTGTGATGTGTTGCTCTTAGCCTGGCAAGTACGTAGTAATGATAGATGGATTGGTCTGAACATGGCCCTCTCCACCTGTCCATTTGTCACGTCCGTGCCTTTCCTTATTCCGTGTACCGACTGAAATTGAAGCTCATCCTCGAGCATAGCGCTGCCATAAAGTAATTCGAGGCCTGAACTGGCTTTGTCATGCCCAACTGTCAAATGGAGCATTTTGGGCAGGATAAACTCTCTTGCCGTCGAGCTTTTAGGCGCAGCTGCCACATGAAATGTTTAAAGGGCAAGCGCACCTAACGTTCTCATGCCCGGACAGACTGCCTCTGAATAATGCACGTCTGCAGGTCACACAGTTCTTGCATTGTTCTTCTTTTTTTCTTTTTCTTTTCCCCAGGCTCATTGAAACTAACTGTGCTTCTTTTGTGCTGTTACTGTTACTTGTGTGTGTGTGTGTGTGTGTGTGTCTGTGTCTGCTTCCGTGTGTGTGTGTGTGTGTGTGTGTGTGTGTGTTTGTCTGTATCTGTGTCTGTTTCCGTGTGTGTGTGGTGGGTGGGGGGTTTGACCACCCAGCTCAACAGAAGATTGGCTCTATGGAGCAGCACGGCATGTACCAGCCCCAGGCAGAGGACCGGATGTCCCCCGGCCAGCAGCCCCCTTCCCCCTGCATGAAGGGCAGCCAGAGGGTGGTCACCCTGGCCCAGCACATTAGCGTAAGACCCCCCCGCCCCCATCACCTGTTCAGAATGTTCTCTCTGTCCTACTACTGTGTGCTGTGTCTTTGGTGCCGGACATCCTGTTGTCGCCACTTGCAACGGTATAATCTGGGATCCAGCAGTCCTATGTTATAGAAGAGCTTCTGGGGGGAGACGGTGCAGAGCCTGGGCCAGAAACCAGAAACTGCAGAATCACCGTGTTGATATTTTGTTTCTCACTAATTGCCAAGAAGCGCAGCGTTATCATTAATTTAGTCTCTCTCCAGGTGAAATATAGTCCCTGGAGTTTGTTTTTTGTTTTTGGATGAGCCGGTTCATCATCAAATTCCCACTCTTGGCATAATGTTAGCGTAAGCAGCCGGTCTCTACCGCTGCAATAGACACCTCACCTCACATTGCTGCTTGTTGCAGCAATGTGAACGCTCCAGTTTCAGAATGGAACTACACCTCCCAACTTTTGGAGTGAAGTGTGATATTGGTAGCTAGTTTCTTGCTCAGTGGGCAACCCTATAATGCTATGTGTGGAAGCAGGTAACGTGATCTATTTTATTTTAATTCAAAAATAGAAATTCAACTTGCACACAAAATTTTGCTAAGTGTATTTCTACAGTGGCCAGTCTACATGGTGTTGACTTGAAACCTTTACAAACACTTTTTTACAGTTTAATACTACTGCTACTTACCCTGCCTCAAGTAGCATGATTGGTTGAAACAAAGTGAAACGCCCTGATCACCTAGATTTTAGCTTGTCTGCCATCAGACTTAAAAGATATTAATCATAATTGTAATCGATGTTATAGATATTAATTTAATGTCTGATTTGTGAGTCTAGCAACGGTTTAACCATACCACCTCCCTACAGTTAGCCTCATTCTGTTTTTCTCAGCACATCAGTCTGGCCTCAAGCCAGATGATAGGACCAATCAGCGCTAGGGGGAGGGGGTTTCAGTTCATGACAAAGCAAGCAGTCTGCAGGATTTCAAAACAATGGCGGCGCCCGAGGGAAGTGTAGAAGTCGATGGCGCAATCAAAACTGTTCAATCCAAAATAGACTAATAGATGAATAACACTGTTCAAAGACAAACATACATTTTCACAGAAGGCTTTTCTCAGAGGTTGAAGTCGAGAGCGAGGAGAGCAAGAGCATCACTTCATTATTTCATCTGATTGGCTGGAGTTTTTTTGGACAACATAAGGCCATGCCCATTTTTGGAAATCAATTGATGGCCAGACTGATATTTATTGCAAGGAGGCTATCCTAAAGTAGCATCACTCATTGTAGGGTTGGGTTAGGGTTATTTTATTATGAAAAAGTTTCCGAAGCCTGAATTGATGTCCTAGATTTGTGCTTTGTCTTACTGGCAGCCAGGAACTGCTATTAAAAGAAACAATTAAAAACTACCAAATATGAGTATGTTGAAGTGATGAGCAGCAACACAGTATATGCCTTCCTCCAGCCTTTATCATGCTGCATGTGAGCATCCAGACCTCCGGCCTGATCGTGTGTGTGTGTGTGTGTGTGTGTGTGTGTGTGTGTGTGTGTGTGTGTGTGTGTGTGTGTGTGTGTGTGTGTGTGTGTGTGTGTGTGTGTGTGTGTGTGTGTGTGTGTGTGTGTGTGTGTGTGTGTGTGTGTGTGACAGGAGGTTATCACGAAAGACTACACCAGGCAGAGCCAACAGCAGCAGAGCTACCACAGCTCTCCGGTGCTTGATCTCACCCGTCCCCCCAGCGTCCCCCAGCCCATGTCCACCTCCCAGGACCCCGGGACGGGTCCCCGCTACACTCCTGACGGCCCCTTAGTGGACCGCAACCGCGACCGGTAGGCAGCTGCCATCAGGCCATCAAGAGAGAAAATAACGAGGCCTGTTACTGCATTACATGAGTGACTTTGTCTGTGCGTGTGCGCTTCCAGGTCACCACCTCAGCCCAAGACGTCTCCTGTCAGCATGTCTAATGACGGCATCGAGCCAGTTTCCCCCGCCGGCGCCAGCTCTGACCCAGAGACACTGGGAGGGGCCTCCTACCCCAGCGAACAGGGAGAGCAAGGGTATTGACTTATGCATCAACATGTGGTTTAAATGTGGAGATTTCTGATGATTATTTTCTAATCCTAACAGACTTAGTTTAGTCTTTCAGTCTGGGGTGTCTTCTCTGGTTCAGTCGTCTTATTTGGCTTATTGGTTTTAGAGTAATTGTTTATTCATGATGGTTGACCATGTGGTTTGTTTGTCAGTCAGAAAACGGGACTTATTTTTAGTATTATTCTACTGTGACTCAAGCCTACGCCCAGCCTAATCTGGTCTTGGCCGGTGGTGTTACTTCCTTGCAGATTCCATTGGATCCTCTAGTTCAGGTCCTGTAGTTGTCCTGTAATGCAGGATCATAGCCCGTTGCGAGAGCCAGCGATCTGTCGATACCGCCTTTTAGCCCAGCAACAATCTCCATGAGAACAGAGGGCAGTTAGCTTTTAAACCAACTAGCCAACCGACAAACCAACCAGCAATTTGAGATTACTTGGATGAAAAGCGCTTCATATGAATTAAATGTTATTATTTGTTATTAACCACCAAACGTCCCAGTAGAAAAATCACCTGATTGGATGTTTCTGATATTGTTCCTCTGCAATTGTGTCGCTTGTGTGTGTGTGTGCATGGTGTCATTCACATTCTGAACCAGTTCCTGTTCTCCCACCTCAGCATGGTGTCCCGCTCGCCCCCAAACCCCACCCAGCACCCGGCCTTCTTCAGCAAGCTGACAGAGAGCACCTCGGCCATCGTAAAGTCCAAGAAGCAGGAGATGATCAAGAAGATGACTGTCGTGGGGAGCGATGCCGATTTCAGTAAGTCTTTATTTTTATTTCTTTGACCTACTAAGATGAAACCTCTTCTACAAGAGAGACCTGGCCAAGACAGCAGCAGCATACAATGAAACTAATAGAGCATACAGTAAATACACAACCCAACACAGTATTTTACACATTGAATCTGGGAAAGACCTACAAGGCAAGCCGATTACATTGTCCCGCATCACTGTCAATCACAGCTTTGATCATGGACTTATATTCTGTTAGAGTAACAAGCTCTGTCTCACCTTGTTTTGTAGCTCATTCCACGATGAGGGGCCTGAAAACTGAGTGGCTTTCTTGTCAAACTGTCCTCACTTTAAGGACAGTCAATACGATCATTAGTCCATAGTCCTTCAGTGTCATTAGAATGCTGTTTAACAAGTGCCCACGTAATGAGGGAGCTGTCCCAGAATGGCCTTGTCTAACCTCAGTGTTGCCACGCGATGGTACCTGCTGTCACTGTAGACGCCGTCTCAAGTTATACAAGCCAAGTCAACCAACCCGTTTTTCTCTAATCAGGAAACCCTGTTTGTACGCTTTCAGATGCTGGTCAGCCCGGGACGGAGATCTTTAACATGCCAGCGTCCACCACCGCTGGTAAGTCTTAACCACTTTGTGAATTATTATTATTAATGCTGTGAGAAGGGTGTAGGTCACTCCTTCCCATGTAATGATATTCAGTTTAATAGTGAGTTAGTGAACAAGTGGTACACTTCTTAGTCATGAGGAAAAGCTTGCCCACAATCCAGCCAATCAGCACACTTGTGATCCTCATAACTGCTCCCTATAGCCAATTAAATCCCTTCAGCCCTCTCCAGTGTTTTGCTTTTGTACTTGCTTGATTCTTTTAACTTTCTTTTTTGTTGTATGTTAATGGCCGAGCGTGTCATAACTAATAATGATGATAATGATGGTAATAACGTTGATATTAACAGTAATGTATAAATAATAGTAAATAATGAACAAAAATAGACATGTATATATATTCACATATGTAAATCTGTTTATTTGTTATTTTATTTGATTAACTATTAAATTGCCCGATCAAGGAAAAGGCGATCCAAGCCTTTTGGCAACACATTGCCAAAAGGCTTGTAATGATCTCCATCTAACCTACCTACCGTGTCCCGGCTCCTCCCAGTAGGGCCAGTGAGCGTGCGCAGCCATGCACCCCAGGAGACCTCTGGTAACTCCATAGGCCTGGAGGCCATCATCAGGAAGGCCCTGATGGGGAATTACGACGACCAGGCGGAGGAGCGCCCGCCCTCCAACCCCCACAACTCCATGGCACCTGGCGGGGCCACCTCCATGGCCGAGGACGCCTACACGCAACAAGGTAGCACCACCGTCCTGGAAAAATGTACCCTAGTAGTAATAGCACAAATGATATAACCTTCTTCACTTTGTTTGTTTAATTAGCCTTTGTATAAATTGTCTTTGCACGTAGAGATAGCTCCTTTCCTCTCCCCGACTGAAAGGTGTTGTGCTGGTGAGCATTTGTTGTCACTGCAGCCAAGAAAGTGTATTACTACCATCTTCCCAATTCCCTTTGTGTACATTCCTTTAGTTGCCTTCCCTCCTCCAGACATGACCACTTCCTCACTTCCTAATTCCTAGTGTATTGATAATTAATTTCTAGGCTTTTCCAGCCATGGCTGGCGTCTACATGAGGGTCACTCCAGTTTACCTTTAGCTTTGTTATTATCACACCTTGAAGTTTCCCTATAAGAATCATGTACACCCAATGTTTCTCTGAAGGTTCTCGGTGCCAACTTTCTCCCCACGATCATGCTCCATTAAACACCATTTTTGCTGTGTCTTGGAATAAGTTATTTTTCATCAGCCACTCAATTCTATTCATTTCCTATTTAATAGTTTGTTTGCGCTCAAGTCTTTCATAAAATCAAAATGGCCGCATCACAACCTGTGAGGTGACTTTGTTTGATTGGTTTCCATGGAGACTACAATGATTTACTCACACACTGTTGTGGCTGCGCATCCCTCCAGGTGGGGGCAAGCCATCCAAGGGCAGCGGGCGCTCCAATGGGAGGAAGGCCAAGTCCCCCGGCCCGGGCCAGCAGCCTCCCCCCACGGAGAGACCCTCTTCCGTGTCCTCGGTCCACTCGGAGGGCGACTGCAACCGTCACACCCCCCTCAACAACCGTGTGTGGGACGACCGCCCCTCTTCCACAGGTAGAGAACACACACACACCTAACCGCAGAAAAATTGGGCTCTGCGCCAGGGTTGGGCAATGTTGACCACATTGATGATGAACAATGTCCACAGTGAAACATCACGATGGACATATTGCAGATTTTAATCGATAAGACATTGTCAGACATTGTCTGAAAAAATATTGGGTGTATTATTACAGCCTTTTTAAATGCAATAAATAAATAAATGCAAACAAAAAGGCTGAAAAGTGTGACATTTTGCGCCGTGGCATTATTGCAGTCGGCTCTCATAAAGCGAATATGTTCCTCATCGCACCACTTGAACTGAAGTTAGGTAGGTAGTTTAACTCAAAATAATATGAATTTTCATCTGTCAAGAGACGTGATAACAATGTTTGCGGTTATTTTTTTCTCTTCTCATTCGTGTTATACGGTTTAGGTTAAGACATAACTAAATATAATCTAAAGGATCGTGGTTTCTTTACTGTGAAATGGACTGCATTGATTGACATTTCAACGATGCACCTTTGGAGCGACTAGTAGAACAGCTGAGCGCCGCGGTGTGTATGCAGCAGAGTTCAATCCTTCAGCAGGAGCACAAGCTCGTTCATACATTCATGGTTATAATTCACTATCTCATTAAAACAGGTATTGAAATTAAGTCATGAAAAGATCAACTGATCGCAAACGGCATCACACCTGGACCACAGTTACTGACTGGGGTGAAGAGCGCTGTTGAGAATTGTGAACCAGATGAAATGAAATTATTAAATAATTGAATATTAAAAGAAAGATGTTTTGGGAAACTACATATTGTTTAACGTTGGTTAATTAGGCCTATTAAAAGCATGGTCTAATTCTTATATGCATATTTCTATCAATAGTGCATGCCGTGCTTCCGCAGTTTATAGGCCTATCAGCAGAAATGCTTTACTGTGAGAAAAAAAAAAGCGTTTAACAAACTATTTCCAAGCGCAGCAATGACTAGTCGAGCACGTCCCTAACATGTGATTTGACAATGTGTGATCACCATGCCAACGCAAAGCCATCAGGAACTCATTGAAACCATCTAGGTCACAGTAAAACATAGCCTTTATTACCAGCATAACAGCACTTCCAGTACTGTGGCTTCAGGTGGGCTCCATAAAGGGTTTGAAGATGGAAATATTCTCAGATCCACTAGTCATAAATGCCACAATGGCGACATAGTCGCCTATTGAATCCCTGTATGCAATGTCTCTGCAGACAGTACATATTGTCATAGTAACGGCTGTCTTGTTTCCTCCTCCTCCTTCCAGGCCCCACCCCTTTTCCGTGTAACCCGCTGACCATGCGCTTTCCCAGCATGGTGCCTGCTGCCTCGCCCTCTCCGGGCCAGCCGGGCCCCCAGGGACCCCAGGCGGGACAGGGCCGGCCCTGGGAGGAGGAGCCCAAGCCCCTGCTCTGCTCCCAGTACGAGACCCTGTCGGACAGCGAGTGACAGTCCACCTCACGTCCAGACCCCTCGTCACACACACACACACACACACACACACACACACAACTCCATGCTGCTGCTGACAACTGAATAACTTACACACACACACACACACATAGTGGACACGCCCACCGACACATCATTCCGCGCTACCTATTACTGGTCGTTTGGTTAGGATCCTGATAACTGGCCCCTCCCGCCTCCACTCCCGCCTGAGATGTGAGGCCGACGCCCCCACCCCACCCCCCGAAACACTGCTGCTCAGTGTATGTGTGTGCGTACGTGCGCGCATCTGTATTATTGTGTAATGCACTCTTGTATGGGACTACTCTAAAAGGACAAATCACTTTCTTCTTTTAGTTTTGTTTCTTATTTTACGTTGACTAAGTTGTGTTGCCTTATCAACGTGGACTGTGAGCTGTTGTTTTAGTCGCAGAGCCGAGCACCTTCTCACGGTCTCTGGAGGGGGACGCATTCATCTGGATAGTGTTCTGGGTGCAGCACCACCCTCAGAACCGGGGGACACAAGGAACTCTGGGTGCCGGGCAAAAGTCACTATGACGCTTCTACAAGCAGATATGAGGCAACCTGCGCTTTTCCTGCCACTACCAGTAAACACTCGTCTCTTTCTCTCGATCTCTCCATCTTCTTTTCTTCCCTTCTCCAGCCAATCCAGTCCTGTGGTGGAGAAGTGTGCGTATTTTAGTTTTTTTCTTAAAAAGAAAAGAACATTTTTGATGGTTAAACTTTTTGATGGTGTCACTTGTTGTGTCTTCTGCAACAAATATATCATTTTTTATTTACATTTGTGTGTGTGTTTTTCGGGAGAAAGGGTAGGGATTGGGGGGGGGGGTCATACTGGGAAGGCCATGTCATTGGTTTACAGGGTAGACATGCTGTTTGTTGTTGATGTCACGGTGTATCTAGTAAGAGTCTGGGAAAGCAAGATGGCCTGGCATCCCCCCAGGAGTCAAATGAGAGGAAGAGAGGATGTGTTCATGGGTTTGACGTGACGAGCAACAAGCAACACTTTCTTCTCACCATTTTTATATTAACCATGTCCGTGTTTGTTGAAAAAAACCCTGAAAACAGTTGGATTTGTACTTTTTTGGATGTTAAAGCACTTAGTTTGATGGTCTGTTTCACAATGGCATTTTTATAAATGTTCATTATTTTGGGGTCGGCTGTAAAAAAGACTTAAAAAGGAAAAAAACGGCAAGAAATCCTACCTGTTGGACCCCCTTTTTCCACACCTCCCCTGTCTCACGCTTCCCATTTGGCTGCCTACATTTTCTTCTTTTTAATTTTTTTTTTTCCCAAAGCTCAAGCGACAATCGCATTAGGTGAATGATTACATGGATATATACACGCACTCAACAGTTCCCTTAATCCAGGCAGTTTTTTTGTACAGTTATGATGTTTCTAGTGTTAAGTGCCATTTATTTTTCATATACATTACTTCAGTGACCGAGTCAGGCCCAGTCTCCCTCCACCACTCACCCAATGCCACACAGGGAAACTTCCAAGTCAAAAGTGGATGCCTTCATTATACACGTTTTGGTGCGTTCGGTTTTCTCTTTGTCCTAATCAATAACAATCAAAGCCGATACTCATTTGGTTTGCTGAACTTTGATCTCATGTCCTCCCTCATTGTTTTGTTTGTGTTGTTCTCTACATGAAAGCCTTTCCTACATGGGAAGGTCAATGCATTCTCCCCACTAGCAGTCGATATCATGTCTGGTTAGTCCTCTGGAGTCGTGGGCAGAGGGTATTGTCTGCTGGTACAGTGGGCATAGAAACTGCTGTGTTTCTACTAAATCACATGGAGAGACTTATTTGTCCAACAGAGGCCACTATGTCCTCTCCCTCTATGCTGCCTGTAGCTGGCAGATTACCCATCATGCTTTGTTTGTAGGGCGTCTTCATCCAGCCAATTGTGTTTTTTTAAAATTTGGGCCGTCATTTGGGAGATTTCTGCGGTGCCTGTAGCTCAATAAGGCAAGGTTACAAACTATTATACAGTCCTTCCACGATATGTTTTTCTCCTGCCTCTTCCCTCGTGTGTTGGCTTATTCCTTGATTACAGATGTCGGTGTGACTGTAAATAGACTAAAGCCATACGCAGGTGTTCTCGATACATTTAAACAGGAATCCTACTTGGTTTTTAAGTGAAGTGAAATGTATTTTAACCATCACACATGTTTCCAGTTTTGTTTTTTTGTAATTACAGTCATGTCTTTCTCCACTCCACAGATTTTCCAAAATCAAAACGGCGGTTCTGAAACAAAAGGATTTGCCTTTATATTGACTGTTCTCTCAAAGTGTGGTCCTGGGTATCAGTGACATCAACAGTACATTGTTCGTACACCATATTGTGCATAATGATTTTTTTCTTTTTTTAATTATAACCCACTGTATAATAGCAAGGATTGTATATAGAACTGAAGAGATGTAAATATTTATGTGGCTTGCTTCAAGGTTGGTATTTACAGAAAACAAAAACAAAAAACTATTCACACTGTTAACTTCTACATGCCCACCAGCAAGCTTTGTGGATAGCAGTGTAAAATTAAAAACAAAAAAGACACTGCCTTAATGTTTAAATAAAAAGCTTATTGCCATTGAACAATTTTCCTGCTTGTTTTGTGCATTTTGTTTTTAATTCAACATTACACTGTAGTACAGGGTAGTGGCCACAAGAGGGTGGTACCCTGCTGAGCGAAGGGACGTTTTGATTTGTGTATTTAAATGGTCTTGAATTGTTTGGCTCCCTCCCTCACACCATGTCACAGCAGAACACCAACGGCAACTGCCTATATCTATACACCAAGCAAATGACCTTGTTCGGACCGGCAAGCATGCATCTGTCTTGGCTCTCGATCGATCACATAATTATTGAATGTTGCTGTTGTATTATGTATGCATCATATTATGTATCGTCTTTTTTGTGTTAAATTCATCATCATTCCATCGTCAAAGTTGCTTTCATCTTAGATTTTCGATATGATTAGTTTAGGTAATACATGTTATACATCTATAGCTGTTAGGCCTATTACAAGTCGTTGTGGGCTCATGACAAACAAACCACTTGTTTGTTTGATTAATTATTTTATAATTAATCAATGTGTCCATAAATACAAACTTCTGTAGACAAACTTCGGGTTCTGTAGCTAAGATTGTGCTGTAGCTGTAGGTGCTGTAGCTAAGATTCAATAGCTATCATTTGAGTGTAATTTGTTAGAAATGCCATAGCATCTGTTAGCAATTGGTGAGTGAAATGCTCTGTGAAATATCAGTTCTGATTGACTGCGCCTACCTCTGTATGAGACCATTTGGATTTTAGACGTCTCCCGGCTCATTTCTGACCAATCAGGGCATCTCTTTCCTGGCTGGTTCCAGGAATCCATCTTGCCTGTCATTCACAGGTGCGATACTAATGGTGGAGGGAAGGGGTGTTTTTTTGGGTTGCTTATTTTCTAAATCTTGCTCTCTTCTGCCCTTTTCTGCTCTCTCTCTTTACAACTCTCATATCTTACCTACAGGACCTTTAAGGTTAGGGTAATTAGCATAAATCTATATCTGCTATGAAACTAGTTTTCTTTTTTTAGACTTCAATTCAATTTTATTTGTATAGCGCTAATTCATAACAGAAGTTATCTCAGGGCACTTTTCAAATGGAGCAGGTCTAGACCGAACTCCTTATAACAGACTTGTTTGTGTTTGTTTTTTCTCTGTTGCAGCTGGATCCCCCCCCCCCTCGTCCAAAAAAACAACGGTAAAGAAAAAAAAAACCTTTGAAGTTATGGAGTTATTGTTTATTCAATTTGGATATACATCTTTTTAAATTATTTTCTTTTGTTCAGAATAGGAACGATAATTTGACACTTTGAAATGTACAAAAATATAAAGAAAACGAGCAAGTGCCTTGATGCCACATATACAACAGGAAATATTTTACAGTTAAAAAAATAATAAAATACGTTTGGAGACGACGCAAAACTATTTTACACAATTCCATAGATTTTGTAAATTTGACACCTTCCAATTTGTTTTACTTTTTAAAAGCTTCTCCCCCTGACATCCAACAGACCAACTACACAGCACAACCCTCAACATTACTGACGATAACAGTTCTCTAGTGTACAACCCCCAGACCACTTTGACTGAGTCTCTCTCTCTCTCTCGCTCTCTCGCTCTCTCTCTCTCTCTCGAGCTGTTATTTCACTTAACTTCCCTTTTTACAACACCTGCATCTGCCTTATGGTAATAATTATGCCACATGACCAATCACCATAGTAACCCTTTGCCCATATCATCGCTCTGATTGCTGAGGAAATGGCGTCTTTTGAAACAATTACAACAAAATCTGAAATACACATTAAAAGTAGCCTATATGCCAAGAAAAAAAGAATTGAGGTAAGATCTGAATTATTTAAAATCAATCAATATTTTGCTAAATCAATTTGTGTGTGCATATATATATAATTTGATTCATAGTTACAATGTTACAATGATTGCCAGACCGCAGATAGAATAAGTCTAAGCAACCAGACAGTAACCTGCCCCTTGTCCTACATAATATTACTGAAAGACAAAGCAGATGGCTGACTACAAAACGGTATAGTCTTGCATTGTCATAAAAGAAAACAAATATATATTATTTTTGTATGATTCTTTTTCTGGCATTTCATGTTGAATGTTGACTGACCTAATAGACAAACTAAAGAAAGTTTAGTTTGGCAATATAGCAATAAATATAAAGACGGTAAAACCATATTTCACTGCACTGTATGTGTTATGTCATGACCTAGAGATTGTGATGGAAAACCAAATGCGTCGTCCGCTAACTATGAAGGTTCTGTGTTTGAGTTTACTAGGATACTTTGCAATAGACATGTTTAAATTCCAATGAATTGAAACAAGCAAAAGAAATGATGTGCGTCATTATGCTCTTCTGTAAAACATTGTCTTTCAATGGTTATTGTAAAACGATGAGAGTGGAGTTCAACAGGGAGTGATAAATATTGACCTTATTCCTGTGTGATACAACATCTTTGGTCCAATTAAAAAATAAGCAATCTTTCCTTTCAACTTGTCCCCTCTTCCTTCCCCCACTGGGCCATAGAGAGGGCCGACATTAATTTATGAAACATACAAAAACAAACAAAAAACAAACAAGTGCAATACAGCCATTTTGGAAAGCTTTGCATTGGATTTGACTAGTGCTCAGTTCAACACGCATCTCTTGTGGTGTCCGCCAACAAAGTCTTTTCCTTGGCCCCATGCAGCCCCAGCGAGCTCAACGTTAGCGCCGGTAATTCTGGAAGGGGGAGCGACACACCCGGAGACCAACCAACCAACTTGTCAGCTTTTAAAACGTTTTAAATAAGACAATTAACCGTTAAAGCGCATTGCTCCGACTGCGAACGACATGATTCCAGTTAGTTTTGTTTGGTTTGTTAAAGACTGATGAAGAGTCTGCAATACAACTCGGGGCGGGGGGGGGGGGGGGGTGTAGAAATTTCACAAGGAAAATAATAAAATGATAAAAGAACAAGGATTCCGCAGATGTCCTGTCTGGGCCCCACGTGAAGATCACCAGCCTTGTCCTTCTGATTATTTTAACCCCATTCGCCCATGTCCTCGATCACCCAGCCTGCTCTCTCTCTCCGTATGTCTATGTCTACAGGTCCTCAGTGTAGATGATACAGGGGCTGGTGTCCTCGCCAGACTCCAGCTGGACGGTGGAGACGAACCAGCGGCGTGAGCCTGTGGCGTTGTAGTTGAGCGTGGTTCGGTAGATGCTCTTGGCGTGCTTGGGGTACACGATGGTGGTGGTGCGGTAATGCAGAGGTCTGGTGCGCGGCTCCAGGTATACCTGGGACTTGTAGTTCCGCCACGTGCAGTTCTGCACCGCCACCACTGTCTCGCTGTAGCTGGTGGGCGTGGGGACGGGAGCGCAGTACACCTGGTCGCGGTAGTGCCGGTCCGAGTCGTACTTCACCTCCGAGTTGCACCTGCATGGCGAGAAATAATAACGCTACCGCATTGTATTTCTACTGCTCTTTTCCCAAAAGAGTACCCAAAAGACACGTTACAAAAACAAGCAAATCATTTAAAAAACAAAACAAAAGCAAGGGTGGAGGGTGGAGGGTTTAGTGGCATACGCAAGGGTGGATAGGAGGGTTAAAGCTGGACAGGGAAGAAAGAAGAGGAGGGGGGGGATCTTTTAGAAGGAGAGAGTAGGACATAGACTGCAGCAGTACCACAACTAGTCAATAGGGGGCAGCGTTGGCAGGAAACTAAAAAAAGTTAAACAGGGATGCTGATTAAGTCAGAAAATTCCCTCTCATGCCGTCTGTGTTTTCAACACTTTTATTTTTGCTTGTTTGTTCGCTTACTTGATTTCCTGTTCGGGTTTGGGGTTGACCTCGATGCTTTCGCCGAAGAACACGGGGTACATGCGGGTTCTGGGGTCAGGTCCCGTGGTGTTGAGCAGCAGGTAGGGCAGCTGTAGGAGCAAACACACACTTTAACACCTGTAACGCATTAAAGGAACATTACAATTAATGCTGCAACGATGAGTCGATTGACAGAAAGTTAATCAGATCTCATTTTGATTTTGTTTAATCGTCATTTGTCCCAAGTACAAATACCAAATATTTGCTTATTAATTGCTTAAAGCATTAATTTGCTTCATGTTCTAGAAATTCAAATATTTGTTCATGGACCATTATGAAATAATACTTTTGAACAGTTTTTCTTAATTTAAGACATCACTTTAGACTTAACGGGCATTTTCTATTACTTGACATTGGGACTAAATGATGACTAGGTTAATCTGAAAAAGTAATCCTTAGATTAATCGACTACCAAAATAATGGTTAGTTGCAGCCCGAGTTTCTATATACACTCTCTCATTCATCTTGTATGCAACACAAGAAAAGGGGGTTTCTCTTTAAGGCCAAATGTTGCACCCACAGCCACTAACACCCACCCCCCTATCCCCCCACTTGTCTACACCAGTGGAAAAAGACCCCTTTCTGGTCCTCCTACGCTTGGTCAATAGTCTGGCTGTGCGTCAGCAACACTGAGATGAGACATGAAACAGCAGTCAGAACAACACACTTCCATCCTCATTCGCATAATAACACGATGTGGGCCAGACCCAATGAGGTGTTGGTGGTAAATCTTTCTGGCATTTACAGCCCTGCTAGTGTACTCAAAAAATGTGGGTGTGTACCCACTGTGTGTGTGTACATGTGTAGCCACACCGAAAGACAGTCGACACAGCAGGCTTTTTGTATAAAAAAAGTGTATATATATATATATATATATATATATATATATATATATATATATATATATATATATATATATTTAGACACACTAAAATAGTCCTGGCTACTGTCACTGCTTCACCTGCTGAAACCATTGGAACCTTTCTGCTCTGCTCCCTCACATGAAATCACAGATTCAGACAAAAAAAACAAAAGCAACTGTTTTGTGCTAACCATGAATGTCTTAAATTCTTGTATGTAATTAACATTAAATTGTGTTAATGTGTCAATGTGTTATCAAACATTCAGCAAACATGCAGGGGAAACATTTGGGACCACATTTTATTCTCTGCAGCAAATTATTCTCCATCAACCTCAATGCCAACGCAAGCGAGTTAAAGGCTAATATGAAATTTTATTCTGCTCTCTCCGAAGGGCCTTTATGCACTGTGTGTACATTTGAGGACTCGGAGAGAGAGAAAGAGGAATAATGGGCGCACACTGAAGCGAATGGCACCTCCAGCCACCTCCTCCTCCACCCTGGCACGTCTCTCACATTACATGGGAGTATAGAGTGGAGCTGTCACATGCTGTGGTTTTGGCTGCACTGAAGCACGCATACCTCTCTAACGTTCTCTCTCTCTCTCTCTCTCCCTCTCCCTCTCTCTCTCTCTCCCTCTCCGTCTCCTGTGCTCTCTCGCCCCGTGCTGCAGGGACGAGCCAGAACAGGCCAAGGGCACCGGAGATCACTGGGCCCCGCACGGGTCTCATCTTACACCCAGGATCCAGCGTGGTCACCCTGCTGCAGTGTGGGAGAGACCCTCAAGATCCACTCTCCACCAGGTTGTCAAGAACCTGTTCAACTCCTCCAGTAGAAGGAGATGGGATAATCACATTCATGTATTTACATGTAGTAACTAACTGGAGCCGTGGGCCCAAAGTCGTTTTTCTCCACCCGCTACTGTCGTGAGATGTCACAGTGATTGACAGCCGGTGTCGCCAATCAAAACATCGCCACTGGAATCCAGTGAAGCTCAGAATGCCAAAAGTTTGAAATGAAATGTGGCTTTGGTCTGCTATGTGTGTAGTGCTGTGGCCTTGTCTGTCTAAAACCTACTCCATCTAGAACGTTGTACAGGGTGTCACCTAGACCTGTCATTCTCTGCTTTCACTGTTATCGAGTTCAAATCCCCCCCACTGCGTTTTCTGGCTTTCAGACGTGGCTCTCTAATGGACTGAAGACTTTCCTACTTGAGGAAGCCCCCGAGAGGACACTGGCCCACTTATCCACAGCATTGTGTTCCTCTCCAACTTCCTGCAAATGTAAACATTTGGCTCGGTCACCTACGGGCAGCAGACCCCCACCACAACACACACACACACACACACACACACACACACACACACACACACACACACACACACACACACACACACACACACACACACACACAATACACTGAAGCCCCCCGGCCTCTCTTACTCTCTCTCTCACACACACACACACACACACACACACACACACACACACACACACACACATATCCGCACACGCACCACCTCCCACACAGGAAGCACAGATCTTGCCCAGAGTGAACAGGCTCCAGATGAGCACTAGTAGCCACACAATGAGACCCCCCCCCCCCCCCCACCCCTGGAGGACTGCCAACCCAAACCCACTGACAGCAACGATAAAAACAAGTTCTGATGAATCCTCTACCGAAGGCCTGGTTTCGGTCACGATCAAATTCCCCCCCCCCCCCCCCCCACACACACACTACCAGTACTTTGCCTCCTTGCGGGCGTCGGGGGAGCAGTACGTGGGGTCAGGGGTGGACATGAACACCGGGGGCTGGATTAGAGGTCTGACATGGAGCCGTCTCCTGACCGTCCTCCTGGTTAATCCCCAGATACTTATAGACGAGTCGGCTCCTTGGCCACAGCAGGGTCTGCAGGGGGCAAAGCGCGGTGCATGGGACAGTAGATCTGGACATAAACCCCTTACCCCTCTAATGCAGCTCTGCCAGAAACTATATCATGGTTTCATCGTACAACAGAGTACAGTGTAGTGTTGTTCTACTGTAGATAACCAATGAGCGCTTCCACATCGGACATCAGCTTGGCTGCTTTGGATGCACGCTTAGCACAACTTCTAACAAAGGTCAACAGCAACTGACAAGTAACTGTGGCTCCCCCCAAAAAATGAATAGTGTAATAGTGTGTGAATGGTGTTTTCTATTCAGCAGCCTGTATAGTTGCTGTATAGGCTCTGCTTCAAACAGAAGCGAGGAGGTCATCAAACTCTTATGCAATGCCCCGTGGCGTTCATACCCAACACCTCCCAACATACACACACAAACACACATCTCAAAATAGAGCCCACAGATTGTTCTTTGGTGGCACACAAAAACAACTCCAAAATAGACTGGGAAAGGTTGGAGAGCTGGTGGAGGTACGCATGGTTTTGCACGAGGGGACCCCCTGTCTCCAGCTGCTGGCTGACTGATCCCCTAACAGCCATCCATCTTCCTATGTTTCTGGTGGAATCTGTCTGTCTGTCTGTCTGTCTGTCTGTCTGTCTGACTGTCTGTCTGTCTGTCTGTGAGAATTTCTCTCAGAGGTCCGATTACCTCATGGTCCCCTTGTCTCATTGCAGGTTAGCCATAATATGCATAATACATCTCCAAGTGTCGCTTCTGTTTCGATTTTAGCTCTGTTGTCAACTTTGACAAAAAAAATTCCCAAACCCACACAAACCCAGAAAGCAGCTTCTCCTCCGACACATCACCCCCCCGCCTGCACAGACATGTCCTCCAGGCTTTCTTTTAGAACAGGAGAAGTGAGCTGGAAATGATATTTTAGGTAAAATCAACCCTTTTGTGTTGTTGCTTTGATGTGTTTAATGTTACTAGCTGACTAAATACTATGGGGGGGGGGGAGGGGGGGTAGTGTCTTTGATTAAAATGTGTAGTTTATTTTATAGCTGAGTCTTCCAGGTTTGTTGTTCCCTTGTGGAGGCATGTCTCCTTGTGAACAATCAGACGCTTGGTCTGAATCAACACGTTAGCTGTGTTTACTACAGCAGTACCTAATACCATTATAGTAGTATGACCACACAACTCAAAACATATAGGCTATCAAAAGAAAAACTATGTCAAATGATGTTGATTACGCAACTTTTGGTCCATATTTCAATCATAACACATTCAGTTGCTTGTCAACACGGTTGTGTTTGAGCTTTTGTTGTATGGATGGAGATGTTTAGGCAAGGTTGCTATGAGCAACAGGGACATTGTGTTTACTACAGTTTACTACAGACACTGTGTTTACTACAGCAGTACCTAATACCATTATAGTAGTATGACCACACAACTCAAAACATATAGGCTATCAAAAGAAAAACTATGTCAAATGATGTTGATTACGCAACTTTTGGTCCATATTTCAATCATAACACATTCAGTTGCTTGTCAACACGGTTGTGTTTGAGCTTTTGTTGTATGGATGGAGATGTTTAGGCAAGGTTGCTATGAGCAACAGGGACATTGTATCTATCTGATAATGTCAACACACACTATGACAGCAAAAGCAAAGGATTTAATGAGGACAAAATAGGCTGTCTGTTGTCTATTTGTTGTATTGTTGTCGCCCATGACGCTTAGAGGGAAACTTGTTAAGAAAAACTCTCTCTCACACACACACACACACACACACACACACACACACACACACACACACACACACACACACACACACACACACACACACACAGGACCTCTATAGCCACACTGGGCAAGATCTGTGCTGCCTGATTGATTTTAAGGCAAAGTGTACTGAACCTTTACATCCTCATCTTGCAATACTAACCCTGACGCTAATGACATTTACCGGTAACTTCAGACCTGGACTTGTCAAATGTGAATAAGCAACAATAACAACCATGGCGCTTGATTTCACCAACAATGCAATACATGAAATGGCTACAGCAACCTAATGTTTTCTCTTGGCCAATGGATGTCCTCATTCCTATGGTTTATGTTTCCACAGACCGAGGGAGTACAACCAGCCTCTCCCACATGTGTGTATACATGTATGTGTATATGTGCATGCGTGTCATCCTATTATATTTGCTGAACGGTGTGAACGTGTTGCAGGGTCTGTATCTGTGCCCCCAAACAGGTACACGCTTAAACGTCTGTCAGACGTAAAGGCTGGAGGAGGTCATCATGGACCATTGATCCAGGAGGCACCACTACTTCTAGACCCCCAGGTGTGGCCTATCCTGTAGGGTTAAAGCGGTCCAGTGATTGGTAGTGACGGGCCCCGCGGCCCCCAGGGGCCCCTCTCCCTGCGGGCCCCCCGCCAGGCAGACGGCCTCCAGATGTTCACACTGGGAGGACGGGGCTGCTCTCACTGGTTTCACATGCCCCACGTCAAAATAAAAAGACACGATAATCTCACTATTTCTGTTATCACGTTGGCCCCTGCTTCACTGTCACTAACCTAACCGTTGAAACGTTCAAGTTTAGTTTTGGGGGTTTTTTTGGGATATGATCATCAGACGCTGAAGTCGTTATTTTATTTTCATATTTCATATTTTTTCAAAACGATGCAAAAAGTGAATTATATCCACCAGTACCAGCTGCTTACCAGTTTCCCCTCTTTGTGATCCTTGGTATAAAAGTCCTGGTGGTCCTGGTGGGTCTGGCCGGGCGGCGGACCCGGGGACAGGGAGCAGAAGGGCGGACTGGGGCTGGGGGGGAGTCCCGAGTCCGGACTGTCTAGCAGTCCGTCCCGGTTCTTTCCTTTCAGGCTGTCGTCCATAGCTTGTAGGTGGAGGTGGCCCACCATGTCTGGGACGGCTCGGTGAAACCAGGCCAGGTCCCGATGTGGGTTTCTTGAAGCGGATCAGGAAAAAAAGGAGACAAATCCGTGGGGTTGAATCCTTAGTTATGACCCCTGGAAATCAGAATCAAAATCAGACAAAAAGACCCAAATATGGAACGCAAGGAAATGATGAAGATTATTGATTAAAGTAACTTAAACATAATAACGTGTCTTACCTTCGCGTCGATGCGTGAGTCTCGTATTAATAGTCCAGTCCGGTCCACACAGAGACTAAACTGGTCTAAAACCTCCCGCCGGGGTCCCGCATCAGTACAACCCTGATTCCCCCGTGACTCGTTTCACTTGGCCTAAAAGTAGTCCAGTAGGACCTGGTGGCGGACCGGGAGCGGACCTGTCTCCTCGGGTCGTCCTGCTGGGTCTGGGGGGTCGGGACTCGGAGGAGTCATCAGATGCGGATCCTCCTAACCTGCAGCTGCAGTCCCGCGTCCCGCCGGCAGGGCGGCGCTGCGTGTGTGTGTGTGTGTGTGTGTGTGTGTGTGTGTGGTTATGAGGCGGGATGAGGATGGAGGCGGTTCATGGGTTTAAGGAGATTTTATATTTACGGTTCAGACCTTCATCTCTGCCTCGTCCTCTTCGCACAACGTCTCATTACAAACACCCTGCGCACAATGCTCTGCTTGGCATAGGTGTGTGTGTGTGTGTGTGTGTGTGTGTGTGTGTGTGTGT